>JAHWGI010001227.1:0-540000 GCA_029379305.1 Frankliniella fusca | reverse complement strand
CCTCCGAGTGGATTTCCCGGCAGCGGCAGAGGCGTGAGAACCGGGCTCTGTCGGAGTATTTTTTATTTTTATTTTTGTGCTTTTTTTCCCTGTGTTTTTTGCAAGTTTTTTTTTATTGTTTGTTAGGGCTGCGTTGGCTTCTCATTTTTCCTGGTATCCCAGCGACCCGATGCTGCTGCCGGGAGTCATTTCGCGCGCGGTGCATTTTGTCCGAGACAAACTGAAATTGCAAAAATTTTGTCGAGGAATGTGTTTTTGTTGTTCAGGACTCGCGGCTCTGTGCCCTTCTTTTTCTTCCTCTCTTTGCCGCGCGAGGTGGCCGTCCACCTGGAGGTCATCCGTCACCCGTCGTGTCACCCCGACTGGGCTCCCGTCACCACTCTGTCACCGCCGCCTCGTCTGTGTTGCAGGTGACGACGCCGGACGGCGACTCGGCGCTGGTGCCTCAGTTCCTCGACCTCCGGGAGTACGACAGGCTCCTCCATATGAACGGCGGGGGCGGCGCGGGGGCGGGCGCCGGGGGCGGCGCGGGGGCGGCGGCCGCCGGACCCAGGGGCCCCCAGGCGGACTTTGAAGAGACCATTCACAGGGTGAGTGGGGGGTGGTGGCGGCGGCGGGGATGGCTCCGAGCGGAGAAAATGGCCCCGGCCCGGGTGAAAAATGCACACCGTCGGCAGATTGTGCCTTGAGCCCGTCCGAGGGGGCGGGGGTGGTTTGGTGGACGGGGGGTGCTTTTCTCTCCGGAGAGGTTTCGCCGCTCGCTGGGTGTTTGCCCAGACGACCGTGAATATTTCCGATGCCACGGACATCTCACCTGACTGACTGACAGACTTTCCCGAGCCGGCCTAAGCTCGTCTCTACGGTCTCTACCGGCGCTCGCTACCTTATTGTTTTAAGGGGTCAGGCCGCCGTGTTTGATTTTGTTTTTGATTTATTTCAGCTGAAACTGCAAGACGCTATTCGCCAAAAGGAACGGTATCACCGAGAACATGAAGAGGTTGGTGCTTTTTTTCTTTTTCTTTCTTATTTTCTTAATGACCTTAGCTGTGCAAATATGTAGCAGAATGATTACTCCTCGCTGTCTCTTTCTTTGTTTCCATCTCAGATTCTCCGGGACATTCGACAAGGCTTGCTGAGGCTGGATCCCCAGACGCGACTTGGTGAGGCTCTTTTTCTTTGTGCACTGCACACAGTAAAAACAGTGTCTGATTTTTTGATGGAGAAGGAAAATCTTTGAAGAACTTGGTCAACTTGAGGAAAATTTTGGGGATTTCCTCAAATTAAGTGGTATCCCCAAACTTTTCCCCTTTCCCCCAAAAAATCAGACATTAGTTTTACTGTGCAGTCGTGCAGAAAGCTTAACCCCCACCCCACCCGCTTGTGCTTGGTGCCATACGAATAACTGAGTGTCCTCTCTCACCTAGACGACACTTACATGTACGACACGGAGCTCATGGCCTCACCGGCGGGCCCCTCTGGCGGTCAGCTGTCCGGGGGCGGAGCCGGGGGCGGCGGGGGCGGGGGCGGCGCCTTGGGGCTGCACGGCGCCCTGCACGGCCCGCTGCACCTCGGCCACTGGTACGACGAGCCGCCCTACGAGAGCGACCCCGAGGACTTCCTGATGAGCGTGCCGGGGGCGGGCGGAGGCCCCGGAGCCGCCATGCACAACGGGAGGTAAAATTTTTTTGTTACTCTGGAAATCAAACTGTTGTGCTATATACGTCAGTTTAAACTTCAAGACTCTTAGTCTTGCAGTTTAAAAATGTTTTGCAACTAAAACCGTAAAACTGAAAAGTCTTGCAGTTTAAATTGTCAATTGTGCAACGGTGAGAGTGTAGATTCGTAATATCTTTTGTAATCAGGAAAAATCTCGGAAACTAAATAAAATCGTTGTACGTTTGAATTGTTAGTGAAGGACCCCCCGCAGGAACTCGCAACCATCGCGAGTGGGCAAGGCAGCTGCTGATGATTTCTACCTTGATTTCAGGGCGTGCTTGACGCTGAACCTGAGGCCGGCGGCCATGACCGAGGCCGTGATCAGCCTGCAGAGCGCCGGTGACATCTCGCTGGGGCCGCGCGGGGCTGGGGCCGGGGCTGGGGCCGGGGCCGGGGCTGGAGCCCTGCCGCACGGCATGGCGGGCATGCGGCTGGTGAGCCTGCAGCGGCGGGGCCGGGGCCGGGGCCGAGGCCGTGGCCAGGGCCAGGGGCAGGGCGCACGGGGCCGCAGCCGCAGCAGGCCTCCGCAGGACCAGCAGCAGCAGCAGCAGCCCCAGCCGCACCACGACCAGCGCGGCAGCTGCTCGGACCTGCACAACATCAGGTATACTAACTCTGATACCTTTTGTAAGAAAAGAAAGGAAGGGTGGGGGGAGAAATAAAGAAAAAGAAAAAAACAAGAAATTGACCAGTGATACCTCTAATTGTAAGATCTCATAGATATTCATTGTCATTTGGCAGTAGTTGACTTGCCAATAGTTTTAATGTGGACATTTATGTTGCCGCCTGTTTTTGTGTTATTCTCGTTGAGCCATATAAATTATACCCTTGGATCTTATAAAATAGAAGCTCTGTTTCTTTTAGCCATGTTTCAGTGATAACAATTAAGTCAGGTTGATTTGCTGCGTGGAAAAAAGTTTCAACCTGCTCCAGCTTATTTCTAATACTCCTACTATTCATGTAGAGTATTTGCAGGCAGCCCTCCTTTCTCCCTGGTAGATCATAGATGGAATTAAAACAGAAAAGAAAAACGTTCGTGAAAGTTTTCTGCAATTTTCATCAAGGATTACTGTGTAGCACCTTACCCTAATGGTTTGGAAATACATACGTAATTATATTTGCTGAAAATTTAAAGTCCATTGTTGAGGGTTAACTATATTTTCTTTCCTCATAACTTTTTCTTTAAAAATCTTTTAGGAAATGTTTTCTATTTTTCTTTCTTACAAAAAAAAAATTATACAATAAAAGAACACTCCTGTCTTACACCTTACATTTTCCTTGAAAACGGATTGTGATCCACCTGTCTTAAGTATTGCTAATATTTTGTTGTGTCTCTCCAGTTCCCATCTGTCAGCTCTGTCTATTGGGCACCCTTGGGATCAACAGCAAGTGGCTGCTTTGAAAAAACAACAGTATCGGGTAATTATATTTTCTTTCTTTTTTGTTCTTTTTACAAAATGTTGTCCTGTTTTCTTATCAAACTGTTTTGTTCGTGTTGCATCTTTCCAGTGTCGCAGTAGTCAGAGTGAAGGCACTCTTAGCCCCTGCAGAAGTCCAGATTTAATTGAAACCCAGACTGAGGCAAGTAGAATTGGTTTGTTAAATTTCTTCGGGAGATGGACTTTTGTTCTAAACTATCAATCCATACCTGTATTTATTACACAGTCACAGCCACGTAGCACATCTCTTGTCGGGCGCATGAAGGGCCTCCGACAAGACGTACAACGCAAAATATCTAGACTTAGAGGTTTGGCTGGTTCAAGCAATAACAATCCATCAAGCTACAGAGAACAGTCAGAACAAGCAATACCTCTGGAGCGACTTCCAGCAGCCAGCTCAATGGAGAGCCTCCCATCAGGGTCAGGCTCAAGTGCGTAAAATACTTTTTGGTGTTTGCATAGTCTTCTTCTTTGCTGAGAGTCTCTATCATCATTTCATTATTGTTATTTATTTTGTTTTAGGCACTCAAGCTTTGGTTCGAGATGGTAGCAATGAAAGTTCCTTGTCCCCAATAGCCAGTCATGAAGTGTATCACACCATAGGAAAGGCTCGTGCCCTTGTTGACTACAATCCTAGCCCATATGATAGAGATGCCCTTAAATTTAAGGTAAAGATACTAAGACTGATTTTAGTAATATGATTATAGTAACATAATACATTGTTTTTTGGATCCATCTAAAATACAAGTGGTATGTGGATTGTTGCAGAAAGGTGATATTATTGAAATACTTGCCATGAGTCCAAGTGGTATGTGGCGAGGACGTCTTAATGGAAATGTTGGTTTCTTTAAGTTTATTAATGTTGAGGTAATACCGGGCAGTGTTATGCTCAGTCAGCAAACCTCTCGAGGGCATCTTAGGGGAAGACCTAATTCTGTTGACGAACTTCTGAGGAGAGTGAACCTGGAGGTAAGGTTCCTGACATACAGAGCAGTTATTAATTACTATCAACGTGGATGTCCCATGATACTGACTTCCCACAACCCTCCTCAATCGAAATGTATGTGATGAGATTCTACTCTCCTTATTTCAGGAATGTATATCTGTGTTTATTCTTAATGGATATGAAGATATTGAATCATTCAAGGACCTGAGGGAAGAGGACCTAGATTACTTAGGAATCAAATCCACTGAAATACGTGCCAAAATTCGGGCCGCCATCCGGCTGCTTCACGACTACGATTGCAGTACGTCCCCGTACCTCTCACAGAACTGTGGAGGAGGCCCCTCCCGCCCGCGCCCTCCCAGCTAAACCGCTCATCTCTTTTCTGCTTTTAGCGACCGACAATAGCAACGGCGAGTCTGACTCGGGGGGCGAGGATGAGGACGAGGATGAGGGCGAGGAGGAGTACGACAGCTCGTCGGGGTCGGACCTGGGCCTCGGCCCGGGCCAGGGTCTGGGCAGGGCGCCGCAGCCGCTCCCGCTGTCGGGCAAGTTCCCGCCCGGGCTCCTGCACGAGGGTCATGTCGGCGGCGGCGGCAGAGCGGCGCGCGGCGCCACCCGGACGGCCCCCAAGGGGCGGCGCTCCAGCCCGCCAGCCCCCGCCCCCGCCGCCGCCCCCGCGTCGAGCACCGGCTCCCCCGGCTACCACCCCAACATCCCGGTGCCGGGGGCCGGGGGCGCCGCCGCGTCCATCGACTCGTACGTGGTCGCGCGCAAGGGCGGCAAGGGCGTGACGGTGGAGGCAGCCCCCCGGGCGGGGCCGGGGGCGGGGGCGGCCCCCCAGGTGCTCCCGCGCACCGGCTCCACGTCGTCGTCGTCCTCGTCGTTGCGCCGCGGCAGGCAGGCGGTGCCCTCCTCCCCGGGCGCAGGGACGCCCACGGGCGCCGGGGGCGGAGGCGGAGGCGGAGGGTCCCCGACGGGGGCGGGGGCGGGCCCGCAGCAGCAGCAGCAGCAGCCGTCTGTGGAGGAGCCTCACGGGCACGGCGTCAATGGTGCTGGCGGGGCACACGCGCCTGCCCCTGCACCCGCACCTGCACCGGGACCCGAGCAGGCCCCGCCGAGCAGCGCGCCGGTGCCAGGGTCTGCGAGCGAGAGGTCCAGTGACTCGGGGGTGAGCTCCAGCTCCAGCCAGCCGTCCTCCAGGGAGAGCGACAGTCGCAGAGGCAACAGGAGTGTGGTAGCCAAGCACCCGCAGACCAGCTGTTGATGGACACTATATCCACCACTCAATACGCTCTATGTTTTTTTCCCCCCTCCCTTTATTTGTTCTGAAAGTTTTTTTGTGTTTTCTTTTTTTTTCTGATTGATTTTATATGCTCTTTGAGAGCATTGCGGGCAACAATGCTCTCTCAAATTATACAGAGCCTACAAGGGAATCGTTTCTGGTGTAAATCTCTATTCTAGACTCTGACAATATGAAGCTGATGTATGCAGACGTCAAATGCCGCCCGTGCCCGTGTTTGTTCCTAATCTTTCATAAAGCAATAATTTTTTAAGGTATTTACATTATGATCTATTCATTTAGAGATTCATGCAAGAAAAGGGTCGTTTGTAAGTAAATGTTACATTCCTTTCCTCTGCCAATTTGTGCTTTATTTATTCAATATTTGTCATGAAGGCAAAATCTGTGATATACTTCGATAAGTTGTAGACACATTTCTATGATCATGTTATTGTTTTGTTTCTAGTTTTGTCATTGTCATGTTTTCGAGTTTAGTACATTTTATAGTCGTAAGTAACCGTCATGTGGTAGAAATTGTATTCCGTCAATCTCTTTGATAGTGCTGAAACAAGTTTTTGTTCATCTAACATTTTCAGACTTATTACTTTTACTAATTTAAAAGTACCTCGAATGGAGTACATGTGCACTTAGTAAGCCTAAAAAATATGTATTTAAAGTATTTCAAATCAGTTTGACATCTTATACCAGTATTTGACTCATTGTATGTTTTTAGACTTTGCATACAAACTGTAGAAACTTAAAAGTGAATCTTTTCCCTTTTGTGCAGCTTTTAGATTAATGTGTCTGCCTGCTCTGCTCAGTCCTCCTATGTTTTAAGTAGTCATATTCTTTGAAGTAAATAATAAGGTGTTCTGTAGATCCCCGTGCGTTACTTGTTTTCACTTTTACTTTCCTATTACTGTATCGCATCGCTATGTTTATTCTTCAACTTCCTTGTCTGAAAGTATTATTATGTTTTTATTGTTTGTTAATTTTTATGTACAAGGTGTCATATGTAATTTTATTTTGCCCTAGTCAGTTACATTAAATTTTTAATGAAACATCTGTGGACTTGTTGTTTTTCAGCAAGGTGGAAGTTCATTTTTTCTTGAGATTGTAGTTGGTTTCAGTGGTAGATAAACTTATCTGTTGTTATAGTTTATTTCAATGTATCTAATAAGATTTGTTCAACATGATCGCAAGTGCTGGATTGTCATATCACTGCCATGCTACATTACCTTTACTTAACAGTTTGGATATTTACCATAAAGGTTACAGATATCAATGATACCTTCTCAAGTGATTTTCTGGGCTTATAATTTAAAGTGTTCAATAATGGAAAAGTTGGCCTTACATTCTGAGGACATCCCTGCCTTAAAATCTTCTGTATTCTTTAAAAGTGCCAAATGTTTTGATGCAAATTTCTCTTGTCTTAGCATAATTTGCACTTTTCAACAAGAAGAAGTGATTCATCTGACTTAATGCCATAACATTCATGATGTTTCCTTCTACTCTCTTTCGTTTATCTGGAGTGTTTTCCTTTCTAAACAGGAGGTGTAATTATATCTTTCTCTTACAACATCCTCAGAGTGTTGCACAGAAAGTCCACTACATCTTCATTATATTGTTCTGTTTTATGATTGTGGTTCAATGGAGCACCTAATTCAAGAATGTGAGCAATTATTGAATTAAAAGCGCTGGAAATTTATAACTGTGATTTTCTACCATCTTATCTGAATAGATTGTGAGTGCAAACTTGAAGCACTTCAACTGGTTAGAAATGCAGTTGGTAAGTGAAATTTTGTAAGATGAAAGGATAGGAATGTCTTTATTTTCAATTATATAAGGAAATGATAAAATACGTATACAGATAACTGGACACATTTTGTTAACACCATTAGTGAAAGTTCACTGATTTTTTAAAAAAATATAATTTAATTACAGTCATTTCTTTTTATTACCCTTAGTCTTAGACTTTTTGGGCGTAGGTATGTTTTTGTCCTTGGGTGTGGCTATATCCTCACTTTCTGGTACAGGTATTGGTAAACAGATTGGTAGATCATTCGGAATACAATCTAAATTTAGATCAAACTTAACCACTTTTTTCACATTTGCTTTTTCTACCCAGGGATAATAGTCACTTTTACTTATGGGCAAATTTTCCTTATTACTAGTAAATACAGTATTATAAACCAAATCTTTAGCAGCCCCTACAACATCTATGCCAATATATGAGGCTACCCACTGAGTACTAAAGGCAGGAGGTGCTGCAGCAGCAACAAAGCGTATTTTGTCACCTCTCCTTAGCAGAGTACAAGAATCTTCATTTGTTAAATAATATTTAAAGATTGAAACATTAGAACGATGAAAGAGAATAGATTGCCAATGATTCCCTTTATCATTTACAATACCGAAAGCTATTCCGTATTCATCACTTAATATGTGAGCAATATGTCCTTTGCCACGAATAAATTGAGATTTTGGGTTCTTAGAAATAGTTTTTATTACAGATAATATATGATCAGCCTCAGGAATCACACTTTCATAATCAATGGAAGGTTTAATATTTTTCCAGCCTACTGTAGCAAACCAAGAAAAGCGTTTATCATTTTCTTCAGCATCTACAGGTACAGCATCAAAATAAACCTTATCATTTAACGTAATCACTTTATTAAGATGCTGTTTGGCTTTGACACGTTTCCCTGATATAAACATTTTGCTACCTAAAAGTAAGACATCATGTTGATTATCCAAATCATCTGTATAAGTTAAGATAGCTTGTCTTTTATCAACTTGTGATACTAAACCAACTCTATTGATCATAGGATCACACAATCCATTTAATAGTTTGGGATCAAGTAAATTTAATCCAACAGCAAGAACCTCTGCTACATACCAGCCACATTTATGCTCTCCTGTCTCATCAAATTTATGACATAAACATTTTATTATTGTTCCAATCGAGACAAAAAAATCTATTGGATAATCATCCAAACCTTCTGGATTATATTCAGGCTTACACGAAATTTTTTCTACTTTTAACAATGCTCTCTGTTGGACTCCACGGTCAACAAACTCAAGTACAGCTTTGTAACGGTTCAAAAGTGCACAGACAGTACCCACAATATTCTTATACTGTTGGTTTTGATAGTTTTGATTAAAATGGTTAAAACCGAAAGCCCCCTCAGACATTTTCGCAACCACTGTCACAGCTTGCAGTCTTCTCTTCGCTTTCACCTGCAGTGAGACCAGCAAAAAAGCAACCGGACTTAAAATGTTGCAGATCGGGGTTTCGCTTTTCCCAAAACTGTTTCCTTGATCGTGGGGAATCCTTTCGAAGAGCACAAAGACACCGCGCAGACGAAAACCTCAGGTGGCCTCCTGCGAACCGAGGTTAAGCAGGCTTAAGCACCCTGACCACCGCTATCGCTAGCAGACGTCACCGCTACTAGACGTCACGCAGCTTAAGGTCCCCCCCTCCCCCTCCCCACCATTTCCTCCCCACCCGCCCCCTCCATTCGTTCGTTCTAAGCAGAGAAGCGAACCGGAGGTAGCGAAGCTATCTCTGGATTGGGAAGGAAGAGCGGACCCACGCAGGAAGCCGTATCGTAGAGCAACGTTTGAAATACGTTTACGCGTTGCTACAAATTGACTGGCACTCACTATAATGTGAACTTTAGCAAGGGAAATATCCGATAAATACCTCTAAACGTAAACTTGGACAGGTTTTGCTTACAGGTATTGGCCTTATTACACTCAGCATATATATACCTATGAACTGTTGTTTACAATTGTAAATTTAAACACTGACTTCGGAACTTAAGTGACAACCAAATTGTCCAAAAATACAAAACGTACATAGGCAGCCACGGACTGGGGGTCTTGGGGCCCGGGCGGGGAAAAGCTGCGAGGGGCCCCAAAAATTGCCTACCTCACAGGGGCAAAGTGTCGTTTTTCGTTAATTTAGTGGGGAAAGTAAATACGACAAAGCAAATTCGACTAAAATCTTCAGAAGCGAATTTTCCCAGAAATTTTAATGGACTCGGCTCGGCTACCGCTGCTGCGACGTCGCACAACGTACGGCCGGGCCCGGCCCCGAAACCCGGCCCGTGCCGGCGCAGCGCGCCCCCTGGCCTGGCCCTAGCCAAGAGCGTGTGACGTCGCAGCGCAGCAATGAGGCTGCTAGCTGTCCCTGTCCAGCCAACAGTCGGGCTTACGGACGGCTGTCCACTAAGGTTGGAGCCGTGAGCAGAATGCTGAATGAACAATGCACTTTTCATCGCGTAAAATGCGGATTTCTTTCAAACCAAGATCGGTATCGTGCTTCTGGCGACTGAAATTTGTTTCACAGTGCGTAAAAAAGGTTCCCTGTGAATTCGGGTGTGAGTAGAGGGTATCGGCATTGAGTTACTTGAGAACTTGGCTGATTTGGGGCGCAGAACCCGCGGCGCGAAAGGCGGACAGGGCGACATGGTCGCGTCGTTGTGAAACTCAGTGCGCCCTAGTTGTGTAACAGCCTCCGTAATGCTTAATGGGATGAAAAGTGTTCGGAACCCTACATTTGTGGGGAGGAAAGTGGACGGGGATAAGTATTCTGTCAAAAATATTTGGAATTCAATTATGCATGTGCGATAAGACAGAGTTCCCGAAGAGGATTGGGTGATTTTATTCTGTCTTTTCCATCGTGTTTAGACTTTATGGAGTAAAGGGACTTCCATTTAAAACGCAGCCCTTGTTTCAACTGGTTTCAACGATAATGTTATATAGAATGAAAATTGAATGAAATTATATTTTCTTCGGGGAAGTCGTTCCCCGCTCCAACCTCCCACGCAGTTGCACTCCAGACGCCTGACAGGGTAGACTTGCGGGGCGGAGTGGCGGCTACCGCAACATCTCAACGAAAGTTTTCTCACTTCGAATAATCGCTGCAAGCCTTGCCATTCCCTTAAAAAGTAGAGAAAAAAAAATACATTTTTAAAAATTGTCCTCTATTCTCAATAATCTCCATTCGAGTTCTTGTATTACCTCGTCGATCTCGTCCGGCGAGGAGACACTGAATGAAGCCCTTATGTACGGACTTCCCTTCTGGGTGTCGGTGTGGAAGAAACGTCCAGGAACGAGGAGAATCTTCTTGTCGAGGCCTCGTGACAGCACCATGGCACTCGTGTCCTTCACATTGTTCACTTTGATCCAAAGAAACATTCCTCCTGTCGGTAGGCTCCACTGTGCTAAGCCTACATGCGAAGTACTCGGGTAAGGGCAGGCAACGGCATGTAAATGGCAGGTAACGTCAACGGGTACCTATTAAGTGTTTTTCTGCAGCTTGGATCATGATGTCCCTCCTCTCTTTGTAGAAGGCTCTGACGTTCGCAAAGTGCTTCTTGAGCTTGCCGATTCCCCATACTTGAAAGAGCTGGTGAGCTAAAACCTAACGGAGAATCTCAATAAAGCTCCTCGCAAAAGAAAAAGGACACAACAAAACGGAAAAAAAATACTTTTTTTTTTTTTTTTTTTTTTTTTCAAAACAATCTGAGTACCTGTGCCATGGAGGAGGTGTGCATGATGCTTGATTGCATATGGAGATCAATTTGTCGCACGAGTATTTTCGGGCCTGTGACTATCCCCAGTCTTAGTCCTGCACTTAGGACTTTAGAAAAAGAGTCGAAACGAATGACCCTGCCGTCGGTGTCCATTGACAGGATGCTCGTGGGGTTATCCTGCGGACGAGTAGTGGAAACATGTCATGCGTGATGTCAGCCCGCGTGCCCCCCGGTCAACCAGTGGCCTCGGTTCCAGCTCGGAGAGATCCGGGGTATTTCTGAGACTGACTCCTTACCTCAAAAAAATGGAGATAGTAATAGGCATCATCCTCGAGAATAATTAAATCAAAGTCCTGAGCCAGCTTGTAAATCTCTCTCTTTCGGTCCGTTGTGAGGGTGGTGCCTGTTGGGTTGGCTCCGGTTGGATTTACATACAACACCTGCGAACGCGAGGAAATGGTCGAAAGTTTCATTTTAATTTTCCTTTTGCTTTCTACCAAAGGGGACCACCAATTTGCATACCTTCGGCATCTTTTTGCCAGATCTCTTGCGATTCTCCAAAGTTTGGCGCAGTGCGCTAGGGATGATCCCATCACGGTCCTGTTCGGCGTGGATGTACTCTGGTTTATAGGGTGACAACTGGAAGGAGAGCGGTGATCTAAATAAATATGTCCTGAAATATACACTGTTGAAAATGTTTGAAATTTATTGACATTTAGTAGATTATTTTTAATGAAAGTGTTATGAAATTTAATGACACACTGAAATTCATTACAGTGTAATGAAATTTCATGATCATTTCATTACTCTGTTCTGAAATTTCATATCTCTAAATTCATTACTTTTAAGGATATTATTGAAGTGTGACATCCGCATTTTAATCTGTTTTAGACCTTCGATTGTGTGAGTCTCATGATCTCTACGAAACCTCCGCGGAGGACGGTGGTTCAATATGATAGCCTCTCCTACATTTTTCCGTACTGCGCATGACGTATTAGTAGAGGAAATGCCGGAAGAAATTTCTATACTAATTTTGTGTCTTTGATTTAATGACACCTGTCGTCAATTTTCACTTCATAAAAATAATGAAAATTTCATTACATTGTCATGAAGATGATATGAAAATCGCTTCATTTGAATGTAATGAAAATGTAGTGATTTTTTTTTCACAGTGTATATATATATTTTAAGACGCCGACTGCCTCACCATTGTCTCGATCCCGACGAATAACGGATGCTGTACTACCACGGGGTCGCCCTCGTTGACCAACATGTCCATTGCCCTCGCGATGCCGTCCATGCTGCCCGACGACACGAGGACACATCTCGTGTCCCAGTCCTGCACGCCGTGGTCCTCGTCGATCAGCTCCTGGAGAACTCCCCGCAGGGCCTCGATCCTGTCGCGAGATTCAATCCTCTAAAATAAGAGCACTCGAGAAAATAAATTAGTTCACCGCACTAAAATTTTAGTTATTTTTTAGATAAGAATTTTGTTTTTGTTCCACATGCCACTCTTTGGTGGTTAAAACCCATTGTTTGCCACCACAGATATAATTTGGTCGCTGAAATTAACGTGTTGCACTTTGAAAAAAATACTCGTAAGTTTACAGCTTTTTAAAAAAAACATCGATTACGACTCAGAGTCGTAATTCATGACCGCAGTCGTAAATTTACGAGAGCGAATTCTTGCTCGTTTAATAAATCCAAGTCGATACATGACGTCAAAAAATACTCGTAAAGGTGCTCCCACAATGAACTCATCGGGAGGTGACGGTACGAAATTTTGGGTACCGGGAATGTAATTCCTGCTTCCCCCTGAGCTTGAGCTCTCCGGGTAGGCCGCCACCTTCACTCGAGTGCTTGGCGGGTTGGCCTATCCAGTTTGTCGCAGGCGCTCCGCCTCGGTAACGACCGTTGTGGGGGCGCCATAACTGTACAACTTGTAGTAGTAGCTTTACATTTGCCGCGGAAATTTTTTCCATCACCCTTACGACCCTTTTTCACAGTGTGCAAGACTATCAAAAATGTTGTTGTTAGTTTCACTCTTGTGACTAACACGTTAATTTCAGCGACCAAATAGTAGTTCTAGTGATAAAATTTTGTTTCTGATAACGAAAGCGTCGACGTTTGGAACCCAAAAAAAGATTTGTTGTCTTAAAATTAAGTAAAATTTTGGTCCGAGGACCTTTTTTTTTTTTTCTCCGTCAGAGAGCACATGGTCTGCTGAGCAGTCTTCTTACCCTGTCGATGATTGATACTGTAGGGCGGCGTCCAAATCGCTGCCCGCCAATGTAAACTCCTCCCCTGTCTTCATCTTCACGCTGACTTCAGCGAAGGGAAATGTTGATGGGTTCGGCATGCCAGTTGCAAAGGATATCGTGCCCTTCGGAGCCGCGTGTATCACCTCCACTGTTAACAAAAAAAAAAATTAAAACACATTGTGTGAAGCAATTTACAAAGAAAACTTTCCACTGAAGTTGAGTTCAAAAGTCGCTCCGGCTACGCGGGAGGCAACAGCTAAACGGTTAAACCTGCGTTTCGTTTTGCTCAAATTTTTGATGATTTAGCACACAGTTAAACTCAAAAGTGTTCAAATGAACGCACAATAATCACGTGCAAAAATTTTTACTGTTAAATTCTGCACAAGTGAAAAATACAAATCTAGTCAGTGCGTGCGTCACCTCTCAGCCACCATAATTTTTGTTACACACATTATGTGCGAGGTACTCCACGCACCCAACTCTCTGAGTATCGAGGGCTCTCGCCTCTTCGAGATGTCCGACAAGCGGGAGTCGTAATCCATCTTCGGGGATGTGGATGCTCAGCGGGGATGACGGCAGAGGGCGGCTGCGGCCAGGGTATGGGGCGACTGCCTGGGGTGAACGTCTCGGCAACAAGTGTTGCTGTAGGCGGAACGTGCCAGGAGGAGGACACGAGGATGCCCCGCCCCGCCCCGCCACTGCAAACTCCACTCAGCATACAAGCAGTACGTGTCCAAGTACGTGTAATCTTCTTAGCTTTCGGATGAGCGGTAATTTACACGAAGCCAGGCCAAACGACCTCGTCTGGTGAGTCCTATTCATTCACCCAAAATTCCAGCACACCGATTTTCTGGTTTAACGTAATTTTCCTTAATGTTTACTGGTTTTCCGCATTTTTGTTCTCTAATTTACAGGTGTAATTTTTATTATTAAATTTTTATTTATAGCGGAGGACCCCTGGCCCGCGTCTTGGACACGTGTTTCGTTCGTTTGGACGGGACGGCGTCTCGGGCACGATTCACCCGTCCTCTAAGGGAAATTCAAGTTTTGTTTCACGCTTTTTTTTGTGACCTTTCTCTTAATGGGACTGAAACAGTATACTGTCAAAAAATTTCATTACATTTTCATTACAATTTCATGACAATGTAATGAAATTTTCATTATTTTTATGAAATGATAATTAATTACACGTGTCATTAAATCAAAGACAAAAAACTATTACAGAAATTTCTTCCGGCAACTACTCTTCTACTTAGCGATACGCAGCACGGAAATATGTGGAGGAGGGTATCAAATTGAACCACCGTCCTCCGCGCAGATTTAGTGTAGATCGAGAAACGTGAGCAGCGCAAAGTCTAACGAACTCCAACTACGATAGATGAACTTGAGAACTGAATCGTCCCCTACGGTAAACACACTTGAAATAGGCAGTGCAGGTGATCTCGCTGCCCGCTGCCGTTTCTAGTCAGCCACGCGCAAGAAATTCCATTCGGTTCCCCTAACTCCATCTAGCGGCAGAAATCAATACTACGTTGTCATGAAAATTTCCCAAAAAGTAATGAGTTTAGAGATGATATGAAATTTCAGAAAAGAGTAATGAAATGATCTTGAAATTTCATTACACTCTAAAGAATTTCAGTGCGTAATTAAATTTCATAACACTTTCATGAAAAGTAATCTACAAAATGTCATTAAATTTCAAACATTTTTAACAGCATACTCTCTCGATGATCCGGTCTTTGGTCTGTTTTGCAGGAAGTCGCTTGTCTCTCCCGTGTCTTCTTGGAAACGAACGAGAGATCTCCTTGGAGTAAAGAGTCGAAATTGTAAGGGTGCTCCCAAAATTGGACCTTACCGACCAGGACGTACTGCTAGCGCCTGCAACACCTAGGGTAGGCCAGCCCGCCAAGCATTTGCGTGAATGTGGCGGCCTGCCCGTAGAGCTTAAGCGCAGTGGGAAGCAGGAATAAAATTCTCGGCACCCCAAATTTTGTGACGTCAACCGCCGGACAAATCATTGCGGGAGCACCTGAAGTAAGCAGGATATTTTGTCGAACATAACGGGCGCAGACGCCATGATGGCTGACGGCTGACTCGCACCGTGCTGTATTCAAGTTGCCTACATACAGGGGTTTTGTAATGTGATTTGCCTGCGATCACCTGCACTTGTGTGCGTGTGTCTGTGTGAGACGCAGCGAAGAAGTGTGGATATTTGTGTGTATTGTGTCATGCAGCGGACAAGTGCAACAGCTGTGCTATGGGGGAGGTGTGCATGATGCTTGATTGCATTGCATATGGAGATCAATTTGTCGCACGAGTATTTTCGGGCCTGTGACTATCCCCAGTCTTAGTCCTGCACTTAGGACTTTAGAAAAAGAGTCGAAACGAATGACCCTGCCGTCGGTGTCCATTGACAGGATGCTCGTGGGGTTATCCTGCGGACGAGTAGTGGAAACATGTCATGCGTGATGTCAGCCCGCGTGCCCCCCGGTCAACCAGTGGCCTCGGTTCCAGCCCGGAGAGATCCGGGGTATTTCTGAGACCGACTCCTTACCTCAAAAAAATGGAGATAGTAATAGGCATCATCCTCGAGAATAATTAAATCAAAGTCCTGAGCCAGCTTGTAAATCAGTGCGCTAGGGATGATCCCATCACGGTCCTGTTCGGCGTGGATGTACTCTGGTTTATAGGGTGACAACTGGAAGGAGAGCGGTGATCTAAATAAATATGTCCTGAAATATACACTGTTGAAAATGTTTGAAATTTATTGACATTTAGTAGATTATTTTTAATGAAAGTGTTATGAAATTTAATGACACACTGAAATTCATTACAGTGTAATGAAATTTACTCTAGTAACATCTGTTACTAGGGCCTAGGGCAGGGTCACGTGCAACGAGCTACGGTATCAGGCAAGACAAGACCACCATATCTGGGTGGGCTTATCCTGCTGTGTACCCTGACAAAAGGATGAGTGTTTGATCAGCGTTTCGGATAGCTTTGCAGAGTCTTTTGAAGCCCTGCTAATATCCTTTGGAAATCTCTTAAGAGCACCACTGTGAAAAAAATTATAATTTTTAACATTTTCAACACTTGTTGGGTTCTCCAGAAATACCTCTTTTTTTTTTCTTTTGTTGACGAAGGGTCCGCTGTGGGTCAGCCCGGGCGCGCTGGCACGCGAGCACGCACCCCATGCACACGCACTCCCGAAGTAGAGCTTCCAGAACGACTCATGAGGTGGTTGGGTTGCCTGCCGTCACGGCGCCTTCTCACACGGTCCAACGGGACCGGTCGGCTCGGCTCGGTTCGCCATGTTGACAATAACGACGTGTCGCGCGTGGTTCATGGGCCTGATGGCGATGCCATAGTCTTCCCAGCCAAAGAATGGTATAGCTTCTCTCTCGCACCTAATGGAGATCTCTCGAGAAGACACATTACATGCGCGAGGGGTCCGCAATTAGGTTTGAGCGCGTATAGCGTACATTGGCCGCCCGGAAAACTGGGAAGACCGGGAAGACCACCAGCGCCGCCAGGAAGACCAAAGAAAACCGAAGAAGACCAATAAAATCATAGGCCACAAATGGTAAGGGAAAACAGAAAAATATTAGGGAAGACCGAGAAGGACGCCTGGGAATTGTAAGGGAAGACCAATGAAGATGAGGGAAAACCACAGAAAACGGTAGGAAGCCTTTAGAAGATCCTAGAAAACCAGTTATTAGGAAAACCAAGAAAAAGTTGGGAAGAGAACCTAGGAAAACCAGGAAGCCCACAGCTTGTGAACACCGGCAGACCGTATTTGCGGACCCCTCGTGCATGCGGCTCATTCGAGGTCGAGGAAAGCGATTCGGGAATTGGATTAGATTGTTAATGCGGCGAGCAGTTTACTAACGCTAAGCGCTGGCAGTGTGATTTCCGATATTTTTGTTCTTTGAGGCTCATGCCCCGGGACAGGGCTCCCCCCCTCCCCCCAAAGAAAAAAAAATACATAAAAATAAAATACAAAAATCATCGATAGTTTGGGGGACATCTACCCCTACGGAACGCGTCCCCCCGAGGTGCAAAAGCTCTAGTTCATGTGCTGCCCCCCCTCCCCCCCGCAACCTAGGGATATGTTCGAAATCTGGGCCAATCTATTAAATTTAAAAAATACATATAATAATAGTAATAAAAAACAAAACAAATAATCGCAAAAACAAAAGGTCAGCGACTTACAGTTGGGGGGAAATCCGATGACAATTTGGCATAGAAAAAAGTGTCAAACCTCTGCATACACATAGTTTATTAAATAAAATAAGTTCACATGAAGTTTGTTCTGATATATAGAGTTAATTGAATAAAATGTAAAACAATTCGGAGTCTTCAGTTTTAGAAAGACATGAGATACAGATAAGTTGTGAAGTACACAGGCTGCTTTAAGTACAAGCAGCTCTAATTCAAGTGAGACCTGATGATTTTTTAAAATTTGACTAACAAAAAGATAAAGTACAGTGTTTCTTTAGTACATCAAAAATTAATCAAATAAATAAAAAAAATTTCTCCTGAAAATAAAGTACAATGGCACTAATATAGCTAAGCAACCAACAATACAAATAGGCCTACTATTAGTTCAGGCCAGAGTGTGAATAAAATATTGGAGGACAAAGTCCTGCAGACTGTTAATTATTTCCAAGGCCTTGCATATGTCCAGCTTTGCCAGCAAAGCTTAAAACATCTATTTTCTAGTTTGTTTCAACAACTTGCTTTAATTGTTCTAACTGCACTCTCAGGTTAATGCAAGACTCATGCTCATAGATGATCTGCTTTACAAGTTTTAATCTTTCTTCCATCAACTGATTGTTCTGCTCATACAAGTCTTTAGTGTCCTTGGTCAAATTTCCACTTCGATTTGAAGTTTCATCCTCAGGATTATCAGTAATGTCAGGGGATACTTCAACATCACTAAAAGAAACATAGGAAAAAATTAATATAAAGTTCAGGAGGATTAAACTGGACTGAAATCCAGCCAACAAGAAACTCACGAGCTCAAAGTTGAAATGGAGAGCAAAGCAGATTCAGGCACAGTACTGACTAAAGATTTGAGTTCTGTCCGTAAAACATCAATTTCTTCATGAACATGTGATATTCTTGAAAGGAGGTAGCTTTGCAATTTCAAGAGCTCTTTGTGTTCCAACTCAAGCTGGGTTTCAGTATTCTTTTCATCCAATTCTGAAAAAGAAAAAAAATAATAATAATAAATAAATAAATAAATAAATAAATAAATAAAGAAATGAAGGGTAAATTTTTTTACAGAATTTTTGCTTATAAAGCAACATGAAGAAAAAACAAAAAATCAAAAGAATGAAAAGACTGAGTGCACTCACCTGAATTAGATGTATCTGACTTGTCCGAAGCGATTACAGTATTGCTTGTAGTTGGTGCGGGTGCTTGAGTGACAGGTGTCACTGTGGGGACAGGCGCAGGCCCAGGCACAGCTCCAGCTGCAGACTCAAGTACTGAGGATTCAGGCACAGCAGCTGGTGGTTCGCTGGACGCATTGGGGTCAACTCTGTCTTTGAGAACTAACTTCTGCTCTGTTTCAGAACTGTTTTCCCTCATAGTTCCATCCTCTGCATCACTTGAGGCAACACCTTTTGTTTTCTCCTCAGTTACAATCTGATAAAAAGTACAAGAAATCCAAACAAATGTAAAAGCTCTGTGAAAAAAAATTGTCACATGAAATAAAGTGGCGATTATCAACTGACCCGCATCTGAAAGTCAATCTTGTCGCCTGTAGGACTAACTGGGATTGCTTTTCCTGAGGAAGAGGTGGAGGAGGAGGAGGAGGAGGCCTGCACATGTACAGCACCAGAGGGTGGCTCAAGTTTTCCTTGTACTTTATCCAATGTTTGATGAGAGACTTCTTGAGCTTTTTCAAGGGTCCGAAGTTTACGCTGCAAAATTAAACCAAAATTGATGAATGTAAGTCGTATGTTTGGGGAAAAATATTTTTAAAAAAACCATCAGAGATATAAAATATTAAAACACTTTGCAATGAGCACAACATTTTTGTGTTGAAGCCCTTGCTTTTCAGCATGAAGCTTACTTTCAAAAGAGTGATGAAACGCTGCACCTCCCACAGTTGATCTGACCGTACAGTGTAACCATGGTTCATTTCTGCATGTATTTGATTTAATAACGAATCTTGCTTTGATAATTCAGCAGTTATTGCCTCTTTAGTATTGGGTAAGGAGGTACACCCTGCACTAAGAGGTGGTACATATCTGCATAAAAAAGAATAAAATTTCAGTTATCAAAAACAGCAAGTAATATAGAAGATAGGGATATGCATTCCCAAGTAAAGCCCACTCACTCACTTTACTAGTTTGATATGAGGGACGAGTGCACTTGTGTGCGTGAGGAGGGCAGCAACAACCTTAGGGCTCGTTTGTAGTACAGGACCCAACACAGCACTAAGCGAACTAATTCCCATCTTGTTCTGGCTCTCCTATTGAAAAATAAATCAAATAAGTTATTAACAGAAATCTTGAGCAAACGTCACTTCCCCACTTCCTCCAAAGAAAATGGACAAAATGATAAAAATAAAGAGAGTACATTGGTTGCAATTATGAAGTCTGTTGGGGTACTTACATTAGCTACAACATTTTCAAAATGTCTCAAGAGCCATGATAGACATGTCATATTACAAGGAGGAATCTGTTTCAGAAGAGATGCCAGTTCTTGTTCACGGGCTGCAAGTTCCTTAATGCATGCTACATCTTCAAATTTTGATGCAAGTTCGTTGGTCAAAATTGTCTCGGGAAGTTCCCTGTGCACAGATATAACATTACATACATTGACAAACAGCAATAATTAAAATTAAATCTTCAAACGACACAATTGCTGGGTTGCAAAAGTTTTATTTACCTCAGAAAAGTTTTTAATAAGCTAGTAACAGTTGAAAGGTCATAGTCACTCAGCTTAACAGCTTCCCTCTTATTGTAACTACGACGAAGCAGTTGAACCTTTGACTTCACCCCCAAATTTTTATAAATACCTTCAGTCACTAAGCCTAAAAAAATATTTTTTAAAATACAGGTTTAGAAGAAAATAAAAATCTGTACAATTTTGCTACTGTGACAAGAGAACACCAATCATCAGTACCTAGTTCTTGAACATGGTCAATGCAGTCTCTAACTATAACTGGGATTTGTACACCATCATGGCAATGATTTCGTTCCACAGCAACTGGTAGCGGCACACCAAATATGGGCATTTCATCTGCAATTAAAAATGTGTTACATAGATAGATTTATTCAAAGCATAAGGTTCTGCTTTTGGAGTAGAATTTGATTCAACAAACCAACTGAGTCAGAGGTATCATCTCCAGACTTCATTTTTTTCTTGTCTTTCAGCCGTAGTTTGGACTTCGATTCTTTTTTCTTCTCAGATTTTTCCCGGTCTGCTTCTCTGTCCTTATCTTTCTCCTTGTCCTTCTCTTTATCTTTTTCTTTGCCATCTTTCTCTCTAGATTTTTCTCTTTTATCCTTGATGGTCGGAAACTTGAAGGATTTAGACTTTTTAGATTTGCATGGGCTTCTGAAAAGTGAAAATAGATCGACATTACTTTAGAAGCACACTGCATTCAACAACTGTAATGAGAGAGTGATTTATATCCAACTAACTTAATGTCCAAATCCTCTTCAGGTGAACTCTCCCCTTCCAGCGCAGCATACCCTTGATCCTTCTTCGACTCTTTCTTGTCTTTCCGTTTCCCTATTAAGAGGTCTTTCTTTGTTGATCTTTCATGGGCGTCGTCACTGACTGCACAACCAAACACAGAAAAAGGTTTAAAAAAAGAGAGAAGAAGACAAAAGTGTTGATGGAAGTCCCGTCCAGACGAGGAAACTATCCAAAACAGTACAGAAGCACCTAACCTTGCTACTTACAGTCACTCTCCTGACTCCTCTTCCCTGATCCTGTCTCAGACATGTATAGGCCGGGAAATTCCCTCTCAACGTCGGGGCTCTCAAAATCCATCCCCGGGACGGACTCGCGGGGCGCGGAGTGGGTCGCGGGGGTGCGGAGGCTGTGTGCCGTCGCCCTCCCCGATCACCTCAACCTCAACGACACTGACACTGGCGCACTCATATCAGACCCTCATGAGAGCGTCCAGGTACTTTAGGCCGCAGGCAAGCACGTACTGTAGGTTGCAGGCCTCAAACTACCGCACTGTAGGCTCTAATCGCACTGTCAAAGGATGTCAGCGTAGAAAAACACAGCGAGGATGTTGTCTTCTCTCTGGGAGTGTTGTGCTCTGTTGTGACTGACTGTTCCCCCTCCCCCCTCCTCCACCACTCCCCTCCCCCACCCCTCTCGGAGCCACCCGGGTTCCGGGGGGTGGTTCAAATGAGCGCGTCGCTGTTCACGGCTGCGTACTCGTGATTTCCCGCCTCTCAAGGGTCAGAGCCCCTGGCTTATCAAGCCAGGGCGTGGTGAAGGTGATGAGGACTCTGTGGGGTTCTCGCGACCGCCGGCGTTGGCCCAGGATGCCGCCGAGGGCGTCGAGGACCGCGCCGGCGGTCCGGTCCGAGCGCGTGTTTCGCCGACCTCTTCTCCACCGTGCTCCCCGTGCTGCAGGCGGTCGTCGCGGTGGTTCCAACCGTACAGCACTGCACAGGTCTTTTGATAAATACTCTTTCTCTCTTCCTTAAAGCCACAAAAGGCGCGCTGTGCCGTCGCCCTGTTCATACTGCGCTTGTTGGTCTAGGGTCTGCTTAGGGATGCCCCACACACTGTATGGACCGATGGCGAGATGTGTATGCACGGGGCAAGAAGGTGTCTTAAATCTATGAGCCGAAATGTTCCCCAAAAGTCGACGCTAAGTGTTGCCCTGGATCCTGCAGCATGCGCCTTCAGGCGCACACACACTTGTGGAACACCCCCAAAGTGACAGTGAAGCAGCGTGCACCGGTTCTGACGGGCGCGCGATCCGGGTCCGGCCAGCCTGGCCCGGCCGTACTTTGACTCTCAGAGATACGGCCGAGGCGGGGCGGGGCGGGGCGGGGCGGGGCGGGGCGGGGCGGGGCGGGGCGGGGCGGGGCGGGGCGGGGCGGGGCGGGGCGGGGCGGGGCGGGGCTGCGATGCGCCCGGCACGGCCTCGGCTCAGCTCGGCGGCCGGGACCGGGTCGGGGATGCGTCGGGTCGGTGCTGAGCATGCTGAGGGAGCGCCGCCGCGGCCGCGCCAGGACAAAGCAGATCAGAGACGAGCAGAGCAGACCCGAGGGGAGGCCAGACTGACACATCGCCTTGAGGGCGGACAGCACCCGCACCGGAGCTGCGACTAGAACGGGACCGCCCCGGAGGAGTACAACACCGCCAGCACCACCTCGAGCACCTCCACCAGCACCTCCACCGGCATCTCCACCTCCACCGGCACCGGACCAACAGGCCAGCGCGCGCTCGCCAGGTGAGCAGGTGAACTACTGCGTCGGGGTGTTGAGAAAAGTGACAGTGGTGAAAATCGCCCCTCGGGCTGTAGGCAACGCTCAACCCTCGAGGAGGCCTTGATAGACAGCGTTAAGTCTTGGTTTCAAACGAGCAGAGATAAAGGACGAGAAAACAAAAAATGATTCCGGGGTAAACAGATCGATAAGAATCAATAGGAGGACTGTGTCGTGATTGGTTTTGTCGGCTCGACTTGGTGATCAGGGCCTCGAGGATGTCGCAAGTAAAGTGTCTCAAATTCAAATAATGCTGCATTTAAAGCAGGGCTGTCTTACAATCTTCTTCAGCCCGCTGCTCCTAAACAGACTGCAAATAATGTGTTCGTAAATTTAAGTCATTTTGCACCTTTTGATTCACAAACGGTGTTGTGAATTCTCAATGAAAAACGTAAATTTAGAAAAGCCTATTTGTTTTTTAAGTAAAACCACTTGTTAGACCTAAGTGTTCTTAACATTTTGTAATTTTAAAAGTTTAAAAGCACTTTTACGACTTTTTTCATGGAAAATTTTCAAGCAGTAACCTTTGCAAACATTCCTCATTTCGATAGTGGAAATCCAGTTCACCAAAAATGACGTAGTACGGTCATTCCCTCCTGAGAGGAGCAATGCTATTTACCACCACCGAGCTTGTGAGGATGTAGGTAAAGAACGGGTAAAAATGAATCCGGAACACGAGAAAGTGGGAAGTCAACATTGTGGCAAAAGTGATGACCGCGGGCGACACATTTGTGTTGATGGAGTGTGGAGACGAGTCAAATTATCTGTTGACATCCGGTCCGGGCGACGGGGTTGCGACAACAAGGAGGGGACAGGGGAGGGAGGAATGCGGCCTATAGGGGAATAAGAGGAGTGGAAATGCGAGGGAAAATCATAAGGCTGAGCGGGGACGGGTGTGGGAAGGGAGGGAGGGAGTGGAACTGGGGCGGGGGCGGGGCGCCCTTATCACCTTCGGAAATTTTGCGAGCCGCGGCAGTACAGGGTGAGGGTGCTGCTTGCCCGGCCCGGCCCGGCGTGCGAGTGCGTACCTCAGAGCACCAGGCACACTTTGGCGCACGTTTCATTCCAAACCCTGGCCTGAACCAAGGCATAGGGCACAGGGGGACGGTTGGAGAGCTCATCGGGTCTTATTGGAACCCAAACACTCACGTACAATATTGCTTTGAGATTTTCAAGCGTTGTGCACTCGGATTACAAGGTAGACGCACGTTAAAACCGTGTGAAGCTGAGCTAAATGTGCGTCTACCTTGGCCTGCGGCGCGCTAAAATTAAAATATTTTCGCGATTTTGGTTGGCATGCCTGTCCACCTCACATCCCACGCCTCACGCCTGCCGCTTCACTTCACGCCACCCCATCTTCCAGGCGGTCTCCCCTTGCGCTTTCTGACAGGGCTGAGCATTTAAAGTTAAAGTTAAATTTCAATTTAAATTTAGCTCAGCCAATAAAGAAGAAAAGAACGCTGAACCGGGCACCTGCCCCGTCCCGGCTCGGGACAGTGGTGTTTTGGTTTTTGTTATTTGGCGGACATCTCCGCGAGCACCGTGGCGCTGTTTAATGGGCGGGCTTTATCAGGGGGACAATCCCCTCTCTCCCACAGCCAGCTCCCACTCTCTTCAGTGACGACAAGGAGAGAGAGAGAGAGAGAGAGGGGGAGAGAGAAGGAGGGTAGGGGTGGACTCAATGACAGCTTAGGTGCGCTTTATAAGCACGATGCACGATAGCAATAGGGATTTGCCACTGCTCTACTGCTCTACTACTCACTCACTCACTTACTCACTCACTCACTCACTCACTCACTCACTCACTCACTCACTCACTCACTCACTCACTCACTCACTCACTCACTCACTCTCTCTCTCTCTCTCTCTCTCTCTCTCTCTCTCTCTCTCTTTCTCTCTCGCCTCTCTCCCTCTCCCTCTCTGTCTATGAGCGTGCCAGGCGTTATCACCCAACTGCACCCAGCTGCTCTTGGCTTTGAGTGAAGGCCGCGATGCTGCTCCCGCGCGGTCAGCTGTAGAGGGGAGGTGGTGCTTCCCTCCGCATCATGCCCGCCGTGATCCTGCTGACGGGAGCTGGTGCTGCCATCTGATTCCGAAAGACGATGTCGTCTCTCTCTCTCTCCTTGTTGCACTCACGGGGCGAAGCCTCAAGGAGCAAGCGAGAGGACACTACTAAGCGCTTGTTTGCGGGATCAGACGGCTGGTCAGTGCGGTGCGGCCTCGGTGGCGTCCGACAAGCGGACTGGGACCGACGCGAAGCTTACCGATAAACAGAAGGTCCGAGGGTTAACGTGAGACTCAGCGTCGGGTCAGCTAACGAGAGGGTGGCAGAAAAAAACAGCTAGATATAAAGGTGACGTATCATCTGCTAAAAGAAGAAGGAAAACACGTCCGCGGGGACCGCGGCGTCGCGACCGAATGCGAGTTCATTCACACAGGTCGAGTGAGCATAATCCTACAATAGAAATAACAAATAAAGGGGAAAAAACGCAAATATGATAATTTCTATAGAAAACGTGATAAAAACTGGAGACGCTGTAATGCTGGCCTACTTGGCATTATTGACTACAAGTCGACCCGAGCACGAACACTTGCGGCAATTCAATTTGTTTTTTGTTTTTTTTATTTTCCAGCTCAGTGTAACCGGGCCCGCAGAAAATGTCGCTGTGCTGTCGCCTGTCCCGTGGCCTGGGGGCGGCCCTGGGGGCGGGCCTGGGGGCGGGCCCGGGGGCGGCGCGGGGCCGGGCGATGCTCGTCGTGCAGCACCGCCATGCCTCGACCTCTTCACTCCGCCTCACTGACGTAAGTCACATCCCTCTGCATCTCTCTCTTTCTCTACTTCGATCTCTCTCCAACCGGCGCGACGAGCCACTTCTTATTAATATCTGCATTGCGTGCCTTTCGGTTTGATAAGCAAACGCTCCTAATGGGGTCCGCATCGATAAGCTGCAGGCATGAGGATCCCGTGCCCGGCCCCGGGGTTGGCGGTGGGGCAGGGCAGATAAGGGCAGGTGCCAAACACTCATATGGGACTGCGGAGCGGAGATCTCCCCTCTGCCACCCCCGACTAAAGTCCTTATCGTGGCGTGGGATCCGCTGTCCCACCAGAATGTCCTTCTCGATTTTAGATACAAGGTGTATTGCGCGCCTGTTTTTTTGTTTTTTTGTTAAATTTTACTTTTATTTCTTTTCAAAGCTAATTTAGACTACTAAGTACAAGTACGTTTTATAAAAGTTCTCAAATGACCCTCTGCTGGCTGCAAAATGGGGGGAAAAAATCACATCACTTTTCAGATAAAAATAATATATAAAAAACGTAGGTTTGACTAAAAATGTGAAGGTTTGTTTCTGGCTGGGATGTTGCTGCCACCTGCCACCTCCCCGCCTCCAGGAGTGTTCTTTGCGCCCGCAGGCACGCAGCGGGCCGCAGTGGGTGGACCGCCGGCGGCCCGTGCTCACCGACCGCACGCAGCTCAAGTTCGCCAAGCGGCTGGTCGTCAAGCTCGGCAGCGCGGTCATCACCCGCGAGGACGAGATCGGCCTGGCGCTGGGTCGACTGGCCTCCATCGTGGAGCAGGTCGCCGAGAGCCACAAGGAGGGCCGCGAGTGCATCATGGTCACCTCGGGCGCCGTGGCCTTCGGCAAGCAGAAGCTGACCCAGGAGCTGCTCATGTCGCTGTCCATGCGCGAGACGCTGTCCACCATCAAGCCCGAGGAGCACCACCACCCGCTGGACCCGCGCGCCGCCGCCGCCGTGGGGCAGTCCGGCCTCATGTCCCTGTACGAGGCCATGTTCGCCCAGTACGGCGTCAAGATCGCGCAGGTGCTCGTCACCAAGCCCGACTTCTACAACGAGGACACCCGCCAGCACCTGTTCTCCACGCTCACCGAGCTCATCTCGCTCAACATCGTGCCCATCATCAACACCAACGACGCGGTGAGCCCGCCGCCGCTCGCCACCGAGGACCTCAAGCCGCAGGCCGGCAAGAAGGCCATCAACCTCAAGGACAACGACTCGCTCGCCGCCATGCTGGCCGCCGAGGTGCAGGCCGACCTGCTGATCCTCATGAGCGATGTGGACGGCATCTACACCAAGCCTCCGGACCAGGAGGGCGCCCGGTTCCTCTCCACCTTCACGGCGGAGATGCTCGAGTCGGTGCGCTTCGGGCAGAAGTCGCGCGTCGGCACCGGCGGCATGGACTCCAAGGTGCAGGCCGCCACGTGGGCGCTGGACCGCGGCGTCTGCGTCGTCATCTGCAACGGCATGCAGGAGGAGGCCATCAAGACCATTCTGACCGGCCGCAAGGTCGGCACCTTCTTCACCAGCGGCAGCGCCTCCAGCGCGTCCACCGACCTCCTCGCCGAGCAGGGTGAGTGCGGGCGAGAGCAGAGCTCGAGCACGAGCAGGGGCAGGGGCACCACGAGCAGGGTTAGCACGACCACAAGCAGGGTGAGTGCACGAGCAGAGAGGGAGCTCGAGCGCAGTGAGCACGAGCAGGGGGAGCTCGAGCGCAGTGAGCACGAACAGGGGGAGCTGGAGCACAAGCAGGGGCAACACGAGCAGGGTTAGCACGAGCACAAGCAGGGCGAGTGCACGAGCAGGAGCACCCCGACAAGTCGAGAGGGGGGGGGGGGCACGAGCAGGGTGAGCAGTGAGCACAGTCAGGGTGAGAGCACGTGTCGTACGAGCGCCCGCGGGAGAAGGGTGAGTGCAGAATGCAGGAGCTAGCAGAGGTCGGGAGAGCACGGACCGGGCTGCACCCGTGCGGGCGGGCTTGCCTACCCTCGACTCGGCGGGCGCCGAGGAGAGCATGCATTGCACGCAGTCACGCAATCGCAGTAGGTAGTGTATCACGCGGTGTACTTACCGTCCGCGGCGTGATGATAAAATCGTCTCCTCAAAGTGTCAAGCCCCTTGAGATTTGCTTGCACGGTGCTTTAAGAGGCTGAAATTAATGACGGCTGCAGGTGTAAGAAACGGGGAACCCGTAGAGCGTCGACCCGGACCGGGCGAGGCGATAAGAGACGCTTCCATGAGAGATGCTGTGCGTCAGGCGTCAGGCACTTGTCATAGGTACTCGAAAAGGTCTACGAGAGGTCCGATGAGGTGAAACCATCCCCGTTAGTGAAAAAGTTTGTTTGCGTCGGACTCTTTCTTTCGAAATGGGTATTTCGTCGAAGGCGAGACGGGGCGGTGCGGAGCGGAGGATGACGTCAGTGCTGAGCGAGCACCGCTTGCAACAGCTGGGCCATCTCCGCGGTCAAGTTGAGTGTCCGAGTCGTGTCCGGCCCGGACCGCTACTACGGACCGCGCGCGGCGCGGCGAGGCGAGGACGAGCCGGCCGGCACCAACAAGGTTATCGGGGTGCTTCTCTTCTCTCACGGTCCACTGGCTCACTCTCGCCGCGCGCGCGTGGTGCTAGGGAACCGGAGTCGCCATCAGCTTCAGTACATGGCAATACCTGGCGGAAGTAAAACATTCTCGAGCTGTATCCCGAGTTTAAAAAAAAAACGCGGGAAAAAGTGCGGCGGCGGGGTAGGAAACGCCACCAATAGAAATAAAGTGGCTTTGTGCTCGGCCTCTTATCAGAGCGCAGGCAGCCGCAGCCCCGGCGGCGGCGGCGGCTGGCCTCGAGGAGGCGAAGGCCGAGGACAAGTCGGGGGTTAGAGTCCTTCCGTCGACTTATCACATCGCCGACTTAACACCGCCGCCGTGCAGCGTGCAGTGTTGGTGGGTCCCGCCCGCCGTCCACGTGTTTCGTAACCCCCAGGGCGGGGGCATCCCAAGTGTTTACACACCACTTCCTCCTCTGGCCGTCCCCGCCCAGGGACGTACCTTCATCATGGGTCAACCTGCCCCGCAAAAATCAATAACGATACTCATCCGAAATAACTCGACAAAAACTTAAGGCAAGTACCGTCCGTATGTGTGTGCAGCCCGCAGCGGGTCCCGCGAGCTGCAGCGGCTGTCGCCGCAGCAGCGCACGGACTGCATCCACCGGCTGGCCGACCTGCTCGTCTCGCGCCAGGACGCCATCCTGGCCGCCAACGACAAGGACGTGCGCGCGGGCGCGGCCTCGGGGCTGGCCGGCCCCCTGCTGTCACGCCTGTCGCTGTCCCCGGCCAAGCTGCGCGGCCTCGCCGCCGGCCTCAAGCAGATCGCCGACTCGTCGCTCGAGAACGTCGGCCGCGTGCTGCGGCGGACGCGCCTCGCCGAGGGCCTCGACCTCAAGCAGGTCACCGTCCCCATCGGCGTCCTCCTCGTCATCTTCGAGTCCAGGCCCGACTGCCTGCCGCAGGTGCGTATGGCGTGCGAGGGGGGAGTGGGATCACCTCGAAAAATCATCGTACCGCCCCCGAAAATCATTTTTAAATCAAAGGCAATAAAAACTTTACTCAGTAAGAAAGTTTCAGACAATCCGGAAAATCGAGAACAAATTAACAAAAAACTGAAAACAGTTTTTCAGAAGTCAGAAATAATGAGAGAAAAAATCAAAATTTATCGAACAGTGACAGAAATTTTCGTTGTGCTCTTGAAGAAATAAAAAGAAAAATGTACACTAAAAATCAAGACAAAAAAAAAAAAAAATCTTCATCAAAAGTTTAAAAAAAAATCATTGTACATATTATGTATGAATGATTTCTCTCTCTGTAGCGTGGCTCTCATCTCGAGCTCCGTCTAATTTTTCTCTTTTTCTCTCTGAAACTTCTTGTATTTAACAACAACAAAAAATGTGCAGGTGGCTGCCCTGGCCATCAGCTCCGCCAACGGCCTGCTGCTCAAGGGCGGCAAGGAGGCGGCGCACTCCAACAAGCTGCTCGCCGAGCTGGTGAAGGAGGCCCTGGCGCCGGCCGGCGTGGACCACGCCGTCTCGCTCGTGTCCACCCGCGAGGAGATCTCGGACCTGCTCTCCATGGACCAGTACATCGACCTCATCATCCCCAGGGGCTCGAGCGACCTGGTGCGCAGCATCCAGCAGCAGAGCGGCAGCATCCCCGTCATGGGGCACGCCGAGGGCGTCTGCCACGTGTACATCGACAAGGACGCCGACCTCAGCAAGGCGCTCAAGATAGGTAGGCTGCAACGCTCCGACGGACATTCCGTTCGTTTCGCACTACGAGGGAGGAGGGGGGAGGAGGGCGGAGGGAAACGCGAAAAATACACTTGTCATTCATCAGAGCAATCAGAGACGAGGGAAGTCAGAGATACTATTGACCAAAGTGTCTCGGTTCCGTCGCGCAAGCTGATCAGAAGTATTAGTAGAAATTCCCTGTGACAGAACCAGTAACGTTTACGGGTGTCCTCTGTACGAGTAGTCTCGATAAGACGACACACGGTCGGCTGGCTGCGGGTTGGGTAATTCCAGTGCAATCCGGGTCCGGTCGGCGTCAGCACGCGGAAAAGTACAATATGAAGTACACCTCTGGTAGCAGAACTGCCCTGTCAACAACAGCACCGATAACACACTCGCGAGAATACTTGAAAGAGAAATGGCCAGACCCAATCAGGCGCACTGTTAGTAGATTTCGTCATTTTACGATAAAATTGCTCAAGAACGGTTCGCAGTCTGCATTTGACGAACATGGTTTGGGTGCCAAAAAATTGGTTGTGACCACTAAAGCGTCGGCATTTAGAACCAAAAAAATAAATAAAAATTGCTTGTCTTAAAATTATCTAAAATTTTGATCCGGTGAACTAATTTCCGTTCTCCGTAACGCAGTGCGCGACTCTAAGTGCGACTACCCGGCGGCCTGCAACGCCATGGAGACCCTGCTCATCCACGAGGACCTGATGAGCGGCCCCTTCTTCGAGGACGTGTGCAACATGCTCAAGCGAGAGGGGGTCGACCTCTTCTCCGGCCCCAACCTCAACCAGAGGCTCACCTTCGGCCCACCCGTCGCCAAGGACATGCGCACCGAGTACTCGGACCTAAAGTGCGCCGTCGAGATCGTCAAGAGCCTGGACGACGCCATCAACCACATCCACACGTTCGGCAGCGGCCACACCGACGTCATCGTCACGGAGAACAGTGAGTGCCCCGCGGGGCGCGCAACCCGCGAACACGCGGGCCTTGTCAATGTCTGGGGATGTTTACGATATATTTTGTAAATTACGATTTATGTACCTGTCGTAAATTTACGAGAACCCATTCTTGCTGTTGATTATTGAATTTAAGTCCACGCGAGATGCTTGTAATTTTACGATTTGTAAATGCCACTAACTGCACTTCATGGAAAATTTTCCCGGGAACCTGGAGCTACTTTTCCAAGAGGTGTATTCGAGAGCGACAGCGTGACACTCGTTCTGTGTCCTGCAGGTAAAAAGGCGGAGAAGTTCCAGCGCGACGTGGACAGCGCGTGCGTGTTCCACAACGCGAGCTCCCGCTTCGCGGACGGCTACCGCTTCGGTCTCGGTCAGTATTTTTTTTTTTTTTAACTATTATTTTTACATTTCTTGATAAAGTTGACATCTTGAATGCAGCAAAACTTTTTAAAGACATCTCCATTATTTTTCATCCCACTAAAAACTGATTTTGTCATCTCCGACGATGCAGGCGCGGAGGTGGGCATCAGCACCGGTCGCATCCACGCGCGCGGGCCCGTCGGCGTGGAGGGCCTGCTCACCACCAAGTGGGTGCTCTCCGGGGACGGGCACGCCGCCGCCGACTTCGCCGAGGGCGGCTCCAGGACTTACGTGCACGAGCAGCTGCCCCTCGAGTGAGCAGGAGGGTACGCCCCGCACAACACCATCAGCGGGCAGTGCTTCTGCTGCTGGAGGCTCTGTCCTGCCCATGCCCCCCACCCCCCTCTCCTACTACCGACACGGCCTGCGTTTGGGTCGCGGGAACGTCAGCAACCCAAACGTAAAAGAAGGGGGGGGGGCAGTCGTATTTCGTCATTTTGTGGCTGTGAACAGTAGTGGTAATACCCCTGGCCGCATAGCCTGCTGGCTCGCCACAGCCACATAATTTTGTTTCGTCAGGGATACTTTTTTTCTTAAAAAAAAAAAAAAAAAAAAAAACTAAAAAAGATTTTTGCGCCGTAAGCTATACGAAAGTCGACCCGTCACGAACATAGTAAGGGTATATCATCTTGTTCGGAAAGAGAAGCCTGTCGACAGAACGCTCGCGCCTTATTCGTATCGCCAACGACATGAAGATCGAAGCCCTTGTGGCTGTGGTCCTGCCGCAGGCCCCGGCCCGGGCGGCGCCGCTGCGAGGCCCAGGAGGCCGTGTCCATGCTGGAGCTCGCTGCCGCGTCGCCCCTCTCCTACGTCCTTGTACATATAATCGTGATCGTCGTCATTGCCCTCATCTGCTTGTGAATAACGCTCATCTATAGGATAAGACCCTCCCCTCACACAAATTGTTTTACTAGAATCCTTTTTTTTTCCTCTTCAAATTAAAGTTGCTGTAATTTTTTATACGAAGAAATGTACATAAATATAAGTGCCCGAAATAAAACCATTGTGATATTTTGCCACTCGACAGGTGTGTCATATCAATTTTCACTGAACCCATACAAGAACTCCTGAGGCCCAAACGTCTAATTTTGACGTACGACTAACCCACAATGAAATAATTAAGTAGCCTCAGACCTTCGCGCCCCAGTTAAACGATGCTCCGTTTAAATATCCGTGTGGAGGGCGCGGGGCACGGCAGGTCCTGCTGCGAGCCGATAAGAGGAGATCGAAGACCATTTGAGCTTCTGCCCTGCCGGCCCTGCCCCGCCTAGCCCCTCCCTACCCTGCCCCGCCCTTCCCCTCCCTGCCCTCCCCTACCCGCCCTGCCCTTCCCCTCCACCACACTATATGCATTACCCAGAAATCAAACAGCGGGGGGTGCGCCGCGCTCCCGGCAGTCACCCGGTAGCCAACAACGCGACCAACACTAGCGTGTCACTGGGTTCCGAGGGGGAAAACGACCTCGATTTTTTTCCTGAACGTTCCTAGGACTTGCTTAGATTTTTCTCACTTTCTTAAAACTTTATCTTGACTTTTCCTGAAGTCCATATGAATTGTTTCTAAATTGCGTGTGAAGCGAGGGAAAGAGAAGATAGTCCGAGCGGGTGGCCTAGCTTCCGGCTTCGGGTCGGGCCCGGGGGATGGCCGCAGTCCGGGATGGCCACCTACCCGTCGGACTTCCCTGCGCCGGCCGCGGCCGCGGGGGTGCGGGGGGCCGGCAGCGGTCCTAGAGACCGCGGGGGCGGGGGCGCGGGCGGCGGCAGGGCGGAGCGTGCGGGCGCGGAGGCCGCGGCCCCCGGCGTCGAGGACGACGTCTCGTACCGGTGCCTGCGGCCCGTGTGGCTGGCCATGCAGGCCGTCGGCTTCTACCCGATGCACCGCCTGTGCCGCGGCCGCCGGCCCCGCGAGCCCTCGCCCTGGCTGGCGCTCGCCGCGCTGCAGTACGCCGCCGTGGCCGCGGGCATGGTCCTCGCCATCGCGGCGGTGGGCGAGCGCGCGCGCGCCCAGGGCCAGGGGCGCGACTTCGACGGCGTCGTCATCGACTACCTCGTGTACATGCAGTGCGCGCTGCCGCTGGCCGCGCTGCCGCTGTACGCCGCGCAAAGGGGCGCCACGGCGCGCTACCTGCGCGGCTGGGCGGAGGTCTGTAAAGTTAGCGACGCGCGCGGCCACGCGTAGCGAGAGCGGTAGCGTGGGGCCGAACTCACGAGGCTAGTCGAACGCCATGCTCAGCCCCCCGTCGGTTACTCTATAAAAGCTTGGCTATCGGGTACATTTTGGGGTTTTTGGAGCGCGAGTCGAGTGTGGTTCAAAGACTAGGAGTGGTTGTGTAGTGCAAGCTATCAATATGATAAGCAGTAAAAATGGAAGAGCGGTGGCACAAATTCGTGTCGCTGGGCTCTGATTTCCTTTCATACCACAAGTCGTCCCGAATTTCCACTAAACGGTAATGTTTTGGGTTTCAAAAGCAAGCCGAAGTCCTTAACTGCAATCGGCTCGCACACTCTCACCCTCAAACCTGTACCCCGAGCCAAACTTGTATCGAAAAACCGACAGCGGGCTGAGCACAGCGTTCGTCTAGGCGCGTCGCTAACTGCACAGACATTTCAGCTGCAGGCGGGCTTCGCGCGCGAGTTCGGCCGACCGATGTCCTCGTGCCGGGGCTTCGAGGACGCGCGCGCCGCCCGGGAGGTGGTGGCCGTCGTGGCCGTGTTCTCGCTGCTGGCGGCGGGCGCGCACCTGCTGCTGCACCCGAGCGTCGTGGTGCTCGCCCTCGCCCACTCCACCGCGCTCGCCGCGCTGCTCACCGGCGCCCTCCACCTGCACGGCCGCCTGCTGCGCGCCGCGGCGCGGGCGCTCGCCGACCAGCTGGCCCTGGTGAGCGCAGCGGGGAGCGCGGGCTTGTACCCGCGTGTGCCCGCGGGCCACATCGTCACCCTGGCCAAAAAGAGGGGGGGGGGGCAGTCGCCTAGAGCATTTGTACTCCCATAGAGCATTTGTACTCCCAGTCAAAAGCCAGGTACTGATCGCCTAGGCGTCCTATGTCCTATATACCCCGGGGTACAAATCGCCCAGGCTGTCTGGGCCTGTTACAGGCTGTCGATAGAGGGTACAAACATAGTCCTACACCGGCTGCTCCGTTTGTGCCACGGGGAAAAAGCGGCCAATGACCAAGGGGCTTTTCACTCAACCAAAACCAAAAAATCAGTAAACTCTTTACAAAAAATAAGCCAAAAAATGAAGCTTTTCATTTTTCATATCAATAAAATAAGTTTTTAAATTAAGAAAAAAATTTAGCAATATCAAGAAAAAGAAACAAAATCTGCAGAAGCAAAAGATCAGTTTAAAAAAATTAAAAATTCGCTGAGCGCTTAAATTGATAGACGGGGCCCTCGCTGATCACGCCTCACCGTGCTGCTGCATGATGATTCCGAAACTCACCCTGTAGTGTCTCTCTCGCTGCTTATGGCTGAGCTCCACGAGTGCGACAAGGACCGTGCTGTAACAGGAGCTGCGGCGCGCCCTGCCGCGGGCGGAGGCCGTGGACCACGTGCGGCTGCTGGTGCTGCGGCAGGTGGCGCTGGCCGGCGCGCTGGGCGAGGCCGTCACCCTGCCCCTGGGGCTCACCATGCTCCTCCACTTCATCCTCGCCACGCTCACGCTCTACGCCGTGCTGGGCCAGCTGTCCTACACGGACGCCACCCGCCTGCCCGCCCTGGGCGCCGGCGCCGTCCTCAGCACGGGCCTGCTCTTCCTCGCCTGCGACACGGGCCACCGCGTGTCCGCCGCGGTGCGTCTGTCTAGCGGCCTCACGCACTTTTATACATCACCACTTTTCATTTTGTTTTTTCATTTAAAAAAAAAAATCAAAAATATGAAGGTTTTTTTTTATTTTATTTTTTTATTTTAACAAGTGTGAGAGCTAAAGCTTTAAAAATAAAAAATAGAAATTGCAGAAACATTGCAGACTGTGTTCCAGGTGAAGCAGCTCGCAGTGGAGGAGCTGCTCGTCTTCCACAAGCGGACCACCGTAATCGGGCAGGACCTGCGGAAGATGGTTTTGCATTTTTCTTATTTTCAATAGCCTCGATCCGTTCCATTTTGGGACCTTGATGATAAAATTGTAAGATGCCTGCTGTCGACCACCTTGCAGGTGGAGACGTTCATCTCCAGCGTGCAGGAAGTGCCGAGTGACGTGACCCTCTCCGGAATCACCTCCATCAACAGGGGGCTCTTCACCTCGGTGAGCATGACAGTCGCTCTCGAACACGGTATGTCCCTCCACCGTGCTCTCGACAGTCATGAATCGAGCCGAGTCCGAAAATGCTCCAGAACAGTTTTCGAAAAATGTGAGAAACCCCACAGCCAAGAATATGGTCAAAATTTCAGCAGGAGCATGGCTCATCACAGAAATTTAGTCGTCGAGAGTCGATAGGCATTACTAGATAAGGAGGCTGCGACCGCTTCGCCGTGACGGCAACTCCACCAAAAGAAATGTAAAATGAAAAAAATCCAGGTGACGACTGTCCTGTGGCAGGCGCGTCTGCTTCGAGCCGATAGTCACCTCCTAGAAGAAAAAAAAACAGTGATAAGATCATTTGAAGAGGAGAGTTTTTTTAAATAGTTTTAAAGATACGGTACGGGGTGGACGCGGACGTGTTCCAGATGTTGTCCACCATGGTGACCTACCTGGTGGTGATCGTGCAGTTCCGGATCAGCCTGGAGCAGGCCGAGGACGGGGCCAGGGGCGCCGGCAACGGCACGGCAGCAGTCTTCAGCAGGTACTGCAGAGCGCCGCAGCGGGCCGGTGTCAGTGTGCGCGCTCTACACACAATCATTATCCTAAATTCTTGTAAAAATAATCAACAGTACGCCGTTGCTGGCAAACGACTCTACGGTGGCGTTGACGTCGGCGTCCTGGGCCGAGAGCAGCACCTTGCCGGCGGTTTACCCCGCAACAGCGGGCAGCAACGGAACCGACGTCCAGCGAGTTATTCGTGAAATAACTTAAAATTTAAAAAAAAAAAGAAAAACAAGCCTTTTTTAAAGCAGAAGGGCGGACTAAAAATAATAAATATAGGCTCACTGCCAGAATCGGCAATCCAATGCAGGCTTTTAGACTCATCTCCCCACCCTAAACGAAGTTCGAGCTTTACTTGTACATCATGTCTAAATCTGAGTGTCACGACAGAATATCGGGTCGCAGGACAAACCTGGGGTCCTCGGAGATAGAGACGTTCCCGTTCACTTGACAGGGCCTCGCCTCGCCTGGTCGCGCCGGGCGCCGGTCACACCCCGAGCCGAGCAGCCCTACTTACACCGAATCCACAAGTCATGGGGATCTTCCGAGGATTGGATTTCCCTCGGACTCGGACTCTGGCGCGACCTGACCTCCCCACCCCACCCCGTTCTGGTTCCGCCCTGCTTGCTGCGGGGTTCCCGCCCCGTCGGGGTCCTGGAGGCCGGCTGCCGGCTCGGCCTGCGCGCTGCGCGCCGCACTCCCCGGCAGTCAGTCGGTCGGCGAGGCTCGCGACGGGAGGGTGCAGTCCTCGGGCGACATGTCCACCTGCTCCCCGCGCGCCACGCCCATCTGCTGACCCACCCCGCCCGGAGGAACACCTCGTCCTGCTCCGGCTTACGCCCCGCCCCGCCCCACCACGCCCCGCCCCGCCCCACCCTCCGTCCACATGGCGGCCCGCCGCAGCCCCGACAGCCTCGGCGCGCTGGAGCTCGTCCTGATCGTCACCGCGGTGTTGGCGTGCGCCTCAGCCGCGGCCGCCTCCGCGTCGTCCGCCCCGGGAGTGACCCAGGTCAGTGCACGCGCCTGTGAGGTAGGCAACGGGAGCGCGGGCGTGAGCGGCGGCGTAGCATTGCCTACCTAGCGGGCGGCTCCGTGCCGGGCGCCCGCGCTCCTTGTCGCACTCATGGGGCACGCCCACGAGGACCAAGAGAGAGAGAGAGAGAGGACACTACAAAACAGTGTTCGGAACGTTCGGAATCACCTAACGTGTAACCCCATCCGTGTACCCCTGCTTCCCGACAGGCCTACGCCACCGCCCTGGACGCGCCGTCAGTCACAGCGCGCTCGGCGGCGGGCCGCGGGAGCGCGCCGCAGGACGCCAACGAGACCACGACGGCGCTGACAGGTGAGAGAGAGAGATGGCCCCGGCGGCCGGGACGCCGGGACAGGGCAGGGCGCCCCGAGGAGAGGCGATGAGGGGCTCACGACAAGGTCTGTGCACCTCGCAATTCCGAATGTTCGACAAAATAGCATAATTAATTAAAATAAAAAATAAAAGAACAATTTTTTGTGCGATGTATGACTAAAAATTTAGGAAAAAATAGGAATAATTTTCGGTGAAATGAAGAGAATTCAGTCACTTTTTTCCTTTCCTTTTTTTTCGAAATAAATTATACCATGTGTACGCCAAAATTCAGAGCTGCCCCCCTATCCTCTCCTCTCCTCTCTATCGAGTGGACCCTAACTCTTTCTTGCCTCAGACGACGGCCCCCGGCGGAGGCGCGAGGGCTGGGACATGCTGGGCCCGGGGCTGCTGGTGGGCGGCACCCTGGCCCTGCTGGTGCTGGCCGCCGTCGGCCACCTCGCCAGCAAGGCCCTGCTCGCCTCCATGCTGTCCGCCGCGCTGTCCGCCGTCCAGCTGGCGCGCCCGCCGCCCCCGAACCGCCCGGGCTAAAGGCCCAAGGCCCAGCGCCCACCCCGCGGTATCACCTCCCAGCAGCAGAGAGAAAACGCCGCGCCGGTCCGACGAATGGTTTCCCCACCGTTTCTGAGAAACCTGGGTTTTCGACCGTCCGTTTACAGAGCTTTTACTTTAAGAGAAATACGGAAGTCGGTTAGCGGAGATGATCAATATCAAGATAAAATAGGTACCAAAATTGTGTTTACTAGAAGCACGCAGTGAAAAACAATTTCAACAAACATGATTTCATTTAATTAAACATTGAATTTTTACAAATGAACATTATCAAAAAGTCAATAATTTAAGAATAAAATACCTCAAAACCTCTTGAGTTTCTTCTTTTTATTGGGTTTGAGAAAAGGCTTCTTCACGCCCATAGGCTTGCCTTTTCCCTTCTTCTTTCCCCCAGAAAATTTTCCTCCGGTGAAATTCTTATAACCCTTGACCCACCTGTCTCTTTCCGCCTCCCAGTTTAATTGCTTCAGTGCTGTAAAAGAAAATGAGTTCAAGAAATTATTCACCATAACAAGATTTGTCAAAAACTGGACTATGCAGAAAAGTATAGTCCCTCTTCAAATTAGAAGGAAAAAAAAAAAGAAAAAGTCTTACATGATTTGTCTTTGTTGGACACGGCTCCAGAACCACCCTCTCTTGCAGCACCCGCAGCCTCCAATAACTCGGAAAATTCCTCAGCAGATGCAAACACCTCTGAATCCATATCTTTCTTCTTCTTCTTGCCCTGAGAAATATAGACAAAATAAGCGTGTGTAGGTTTTAGACACAGTAAAGGGGTGCAATTAAAGGAGGGTAATTCTTATGAATTTACCTTTGATGGTCCTGGTTCATCAAGTTCTGAATCATCGAAGTCCATGGCTTCAGCGTCGTCATCTAGACCATCAAAATCAAAGTCATCTAAGTCTTCATCTCCATCAGGATCATCATCACCACCATCATCGCCATCCCCTTCGAGATCATCTTCACCATCAATATCATCATCCCCTTCCAGGTTATCATCGGTCAAGTCTTCACCTTCATCAATATCATCATTGCTATCTCCTTCATCACTAATATCATCATCATCATCATCATCGTCATCTGAAAAAGGTTCCAAATTAACATGACAGTTTCCAAGGCTAAAATTTGTAAGATTAGATCATGGTGATAATAAGATTAGATCATGGTGATAAAATTGCTAATATACCCTCTTCACTCTTTCTCTTGGATTTCTTAGATGACAAATTCTTGCTATATTCATCAGCAAAGTCAACCTCAGTGCCAAAATCTCCATCATCATCATCCACATCCTTCTTGAAGCCCCTCTTTTTCATGAGATCTTCCAGCATATCTTCAAACTCATCACTGGCCACACTTTCCACATCACTGTCTTCATCATCCTTCTTTTGTTGATCTGTAGCAAGTCTTCTGCGCTGTAAGAACCTGACATAGAAGAGAGAGTGAAACATACAGTAAAAAAAATAAATTGCAAAACACAATGAAAAGGACACAACTTAAGTAACTCACTTGAAAAGAAATCTTTCATCAACAGGAACTTTTTCTTCCTCTTGAGTTAAATATTTAGTGGAAGTGACAGGAATGCCTTTAAGTCCTGACACAGAATAATTCTGCCGCTTTGCAAAGAGTGATTTAGAGTTAGGCTCTGACTGCTTCTTAGGATTCTTAAAGGAAAATCTTTCTAGGAAACGTATTACAGTAAAATCTTTCAAAGGATCTCCTGAATATGTTATTAACTGATTGTTCAAGATTTGAGAGGCAAATAGTGCAACAGTGGGGTGAAAATGTGAAGAAAGAGCACAAAGTTCTGTGTAAGAGCAAAGGTGACCATTTGCATACAATGGGTTCCGCTGCATTGGATCAAAGCCATCAGCTTTAGTTTTCTGTGTCTCCACTTTTAGATGAACCCATGCAGTAGGCTTCTTTGACTCCCGAGCCTCATTGGTAGCATTTTTGTTTTTAGTCCTATTTGCCTCTACATTCTTTGATTCTTCATCCTATTTGACAATAAAAATTATTGTAACACACAGCACATGACAAAAAATAAGATTCAATCATTTAGATATGCAATAAAGTACCTCAAGAGGCACATCTTCATAGTGTTCATCCTCAGAGTCATCCTCTAAAAATGCAGCAGGTAAACCTTGAGGTCCCTCCTTCGCTCCATCGGGGTTCTCAGTTTTCAAATAAATCCCAGTGCTGTTGGCTGCCAAAGCAGGGCGCTGATGAATAAGCTGAGACACCATGTACAAAGTGGCACAGATCATTGGAACTGGCACATGGCAGCAGACCTTTGACAAGAACAAATTTAAAGAAATAACTATAAGGCATAAAATGTGATACTCACATTACAGCACTCAGAGGAATGGAAGACAAACGAAAATTTGTGGTTGACATAACTTACCTGAAATAACCTTTTAATGAATGTTTTAACTCTTGGGATACTCTCATCTTTCTTCAAAGCTTGGAAAGTGAGATTAAGAAACATGGGGGCATGAGATGTCTGTGCCAGGGCGGGATCCAATAGCTTGCGATAAAGAACTGAATAAAACCTAAAGGAAATTAGTCAAAATTAAGACCAGATTTGTCCCTAAATAAATTTTTAAGACATTTTATTTAATAAGAATATGCTAAAATTTTACCTATCTGATACATTATTTTTATAGTCAGAAACCTGGAAGAGTAGGGACAGACCCTGTAAACTGACATGGAATGGAGAAATGTGAATCACTTTGTAAAGTGTTTCCAGCTGATCTGCAATACTGTCCATTGCCTCCCGCGCAAATGGATAAGCCCGATTGACTCCAGTAAGAAGAACACTAAGCATTCGAGAATCAACTTCTCCCTGAAGGCAGGAGGGCGAGGGGGTGAGAAAGATATCGGTTACTAACATGCCTGAATGACAAAATCTTTGACACTTACTAGTTTCACACAAGCTTTGAAAAAGCCAAAATATATTTTGATGATATTCGCAGCTAGATGAGCATCACTTTTTTTGAACATAATTTGGCTTAAAAAGCAAATGCTGTAGTATCGGGCTTTTTGTCCAATGTTGGGTCTGGAAAAGAGGAAAAAAAAAATTAAAAAGAAAATTTAAAAAATTATGAAAACCTAGCTGAAGCAATCAAATATCATGGCATGGAAAGTGAGTAGTTAAAGACTCCCCACCTGAAAAGTAGTTTTTCAACTTCATCCACAATGACTCCTTTCATGTTTGGGTGCTTCGTTACGACTAAAGTGAGACAATGCATAGCTTTTGATGCTACTTTTTTGCTTGGGTCTCCCATTTTGTTGACAAGATTGGATAACAAGACCTAGGGTGAGAAGGAACCAATTACAGACCAATTCAAGACTCATTTGGATTGCCCTTTCATAAACAATGAGCAATTACTTTGGAATAAAAACAAGGGACAATAAGAACACATAATAAATTTTGAGACAGGTATGAGACTTGCTCTTTACATAATTATGTCACATTCATAAAAGTGAAAAATCTTCATCTATTTTCATCTCAGATTTTGTGAAGGTGTGTAAGAATTTGTTTGGTCCGGGACACTCAGGCCTCTAGCCCTGCTCAGGCCATGTTCAGGCCCCTCGCGCAGGTTGGATTGTTGGGGCGCATGAAGGATGATAAGGGAACAAGGGCCAACTCGGAGGCTTAAAATGAAAACTAGCAAAATTTATTTAGGGTTCTCAAAATAATGCTATTAGATGTGAAAAAATGTTCATTTTTGAAATGTACACGAAGGTTAGTAGTTCAGATTAGTACAAGTATCATGTCTGCAGGTATTGTGCATTCTGAGACTGAAAACTCCACTAACAAGCTGGCTTATGAACTTGGAGTGACACCATGCAAAGTTTGTGTCTGAGATGAAAATGGCAACAAAAATGTGTTACACTGCACTGATTATAGTACTCGTTCTCACACCACTAAAGTGATGTGGGTGGTTAAAGAGAGGGTAAAAACACTTACTGCTTCTTGCTCTGGATGAGTTTCTAAAAGTGTTGCCAAAGCTTTGATTGCCTTCTCCTTATTAGCCTCAACAGCCTCACTTGCAATGGTTTTCAGGGAATCAATAAATTCTCTGTAAGCATCTTTAAGCTGATCTTCAAAATACCAAGCGACCAGTCGTTTCCGTCGTCCTGCAGGGTTTCCAGAGCTCAGCTCATCCAACATTGTAACAGGATGCTGAGAAAACCTTTTTAACTTCGTGTCCGGGGGTAATAGATCAGTGATAAATAGCTCAACTAACAAATCTGAATTAATGGAAAACAGTTATGTAAATACAATATGAAAATGGAAGAAAGTTTGAAATAGCAAAAGTTGCAATACCTATGCATGCCGCACATTCCTTTTTCCCTGGTTTCACTAAACCTATGAGGGACTTCAATGCATTTATGTTATACAAGGGCTTTTCTTGTACCATAAGAATATAAGCAGCCATTTTGTCTTTACCAGTTCCTTTGGCCATTACAGAGCGGATCCAGCTTTGTTCAGAATTTTTACTTGATTCTAAAAGGCAATCAAAAGAAAGAGGTAGTAAGAGTTTGCTTTCATGGATATTTTTAAAGTTGGAAGGTTCATGAGAATTACATACTTATATTATAGCCATTGGCTTCAGATTCTAACATTAGGCGGGCTTCATCTTTAAGTTGGTTGACTAAATTGATTGGACACTCAGGATATTCTTTAGGGTCTTCTGGAATCTGTGAAAAGAGGATAAATAATTAAAGACAGATTTAAAAAAAAAAAGTGAGATTATATCAATTAATCCTAGAGACCCCACAACGTACAGAAGAGTACCACTTTTCTAGACTCTGAGGCGGTAAATCAAAGTTCATGTCGTCATGGTAGTCATCTGCAGCACCTTTTTGTTGAAACGATTTGGGTTTGTGAACAACTGGACTCTTTTTAGGTACTTTGATTGGGCTCTTGGAAGTGGCTGTTAACCCGGTCTTGGGTTTACCCTTAAGTTTCTTCATTATTGCCACACGCTGTAGGTATCGAACTCTGGAAAATTAAAATGAGACATGAGTTAACAATCTTGGTAACAGTGAAGAGTTTTAAAACTAAATGTGAACTACCCTGCAAAAATAAAATTGACATTGACACGGATCAGTTGAAAAAGAATGGCAGTTGTACATAAAATAATTGTCTATGGCATCACATGTGAAATAACTTGCAGACAACATAACCTGCGGGTAACATGTGTAGCAGACAACATAACATTTAAAGATTCACAAATAAAACCCATACCTTGAATAGGTATGGTCACGATGTCAGCATTCGTTAACTGTCATATGAAAAACACACAAATCACAACATACACATCAAAAAGTCAATCCCATTCAGTATCAACATAACACCTAACCTTGGTTAACTACTGCCATGAACAATGGCTACTGCAATCGAATTGAAAAGACAAACAACTGCTCCCGCTCACAACCACCTGCAACATAAAAATAATTTTACAAAAGTGTTTTTCTAACTATTGGGTTCAATGAGGTCGCTCAAAAACTTGAAAGAACTATTAGTGCAATTTTCAATTGAAAACTTCAAATGACAAACCACCAAGACTTGTCCAATGATGTGCTATAACTTTTCGTGTATAGTTGGCTATCTGTCAGAACTGTGACTATGAATGTGAATGTGACTGAAAATACGCGCTCCCCACGACCATAGCTCGACAAACTTTTCTTGATTTTACCAAATTTTCTGTACTGGTACCTTGAAAATGGCAGAAAAAACAGCTATGAACTTTCATGATATGGAATTAGATGATAGAATATTAAAGGTGTGTATGTACTGAGTTTTTATTTTTTTTTCAGATACATGCCTTGAAGTTAACCTCTTTTGTCATATGGTGTCTCGAGACTTTTGTTTTAAAACTGGATTGTATGTTTACGGGGTTTACAAACAATTGTTTTTTATCTTCTTCTAGCTGTCTTATTTTCTTTTTCCTTCAGGCTATAGCAAAAGAGGGCTGGACAGAACCAACACTCATTCAAGAGAGAACGATTCCCCTATTTCTTCAGGGCAAAGATATTTTGATCCGTGCCCGCACTGGATCTGGGAAGACTGGTGCTTTTGCCATTCCTACCATTCAGAAAATTTTGAACGCTAAATTGGTTTGTATTACTGTGCTTTTTCTTTTAAATTATAACCGAAAATCACATGTATCAATGCTTTGGATTGTGATTACACAGCATTGTTAAATTTGTCATTCTTTGTAGGTTGCTACTGAACAAGCAGTAAAAGCCCTGGTGCTAGCTCCCTCCAAAGAATTGTGCCAGCAAATTGCATCAAATTTTCAACAGCTTACTTATAAGTGCTCCAGAGATGTTCGTATATTGGACATTTCTCCCCAGGTACTATATTTTAACTAAAACAGGAAGCATATTGCTACGTAAAAGATTATTCTCATGTGCTGGTTACTTTGCTTTCAGGTGGACATAAGTGTTCAGAGACCCCTGCTCATAAGTAAGCCAGATATTGTTGTTGCTACTCCAGCACGAGCACTACTTCATTTACAGTCAAGAAGTTTACACTTGAAAGATAGTTTGGAAATTCTTGTCATAGATGAGGCTGATTTAATTTTTTCACATGGCTATGAATCTGAGCTGAAGGAATTAATTGGGTATAAGATTGAAATTTCTATTCCTTCCTCTCTTTAAAAGTGTTTTAAACATTAAACAACAATCAATCTCAAAAATTTCAGGTTTTTGCCTCCTGTTTATCAGGCAATATTAGCAAGTGCAACTTTGTCGGATGATGTACTGCAGTTGAAGAAATTAGTACTTCACAATGCTGTGATCTTAAAATTAGAAGAACCATCATTAGCCCCAGCATCTCAACTTCAACACTATCATCTCTCTGCCCAAGAAGATGACAAAGCGGCCATCCTCTATGCCCTCATAAAATTACACTTAATCCGGGGCAAAACAATTATTTTTGTCAACAATGTTGACCGGTGCTACAAGTAAGATTTTTCCTGATTTTAAGCCAAATAATGTTTATTGTGTGATTTTGATGTACTGCTTTTCATTTTCCCAGATTGAAATTATTTTTAGAGCAGTTTGGTGTTCCTACCGTAGTTCTCAACTCAGAGCTACCAGCAGTCTCACGGTGTCACTCTGTGAATCAATTTAATCAGGGTATTTATGACATCATAATAGCATCAGATGAAGCTACATTAGATGAACCTGAAGAAGGGGGACCTTCTAAAAAGTATGTTTAACAATAATCTTGTATTCTATATTTTATCCACTTGTTACTTGTTTGACATTCTCCATCTATCCTCTTCATCTCAGGAAAAAGAAGAAAACCGAGGAGGAGGATGAGAAACAAAGAAGTAAACGAAAGAAGGATAAGGAATCTGGAGTTTCCCGGGGTATTGATTTTCAATTTGTGTCTAATGTTATAAATTACGATTTCCCACCAGACATAAACTCTTATGTCCATCGAGTGGGAAGAACAGCTCGAGGAAAGAACAAGGGTACTGCTTTGTCATTTGTAAGTTTAAGAGAACAACCACTCCTGGAAAAAGTTGAAGAACATTTGAATGATGAGCATGGTCAGGAGAAGGTTTTAAAGGCCTACCAATTCAAGCTGGAAGAAGTCGAAGCTTTCAGGTACAGAGCCAGAGATGCTTGGAGAGCAGTCACCAGGATTGCAGTGAGAGAAGCTCGCCTCAAGGAAATTAGACAAGAAATATTCAACTCAAATGCACTCAAGAGTTATTTTGATGACAATCCTCGCGACTTTAGTTCTCTGAGGCACGATAAAGCTTTGCACACAGTGAAGCTCCAGTCCCATTTAGCAGATGTGCCTGAATACATAGTACCTGATGCTTTAAAGAAACTTGCTGGAATCAGCAATACAAGTCGCAAAAGACGTGCATATTATAACAAGAATTCATCTCAAGAGCATTACAATGTGAGTGTCATTATTTTACTAGCAGCTACAATTAGAGTTATTTCTTCATTAATCAATACATTCCCAAGATGTTTATGTGTTTTACTGTTTCTTACAGGCTAAGATGAAAAACCCATTACTAAGTTTAGAATTTGCAAGTTCAAGGAAGGGAAAATAGTGATGTTGGAAATAACTCTGCCAATTCATGTGGAATTACTCATTTTAGTAATGCATGGTCATAGAATCATCTTGTAACACAATGTAACATCAGGACTTTGTAATAAAAATATAACAAAGGAATTGTAGTAAATTTTACTTTAACATTTAAATCTAGACTGAAAATAAATTAAACCATGCAAATTATAGTGTTCTAAGCTTCTTAGAGGGAGGACTGGGAAAGCCTGAGACACTACTCTCATCCATACTAAAACTGAGGGTAGAGTCCACAATCATGGTGCTACTTGAGGAGTCTATGGATGAATCAAGAACTGAATATAGTTCATTAGCTCTATCTATCATTTCTTGATCCTAAAACAAAGGGAAAATTGGTTATTTAGTTTCGGGAACCAACGTGAACCAATGATAACATCCTTCCTAAATCATGTAAATACCTGAAGCCAAGATGTGTGATAAATTTCATTGAGTTTTATTCTTTCATTTGGGTCCTTCACTAAAAGGTTACTTATCACAGTTTTGGCATCATCTGACACCATACTCCAATCTGGACTGTCCATAGCGACCACACCTTCTGTTATGACTTCCTCAATACTTCCAGAATCAGCATAAAATGGTTCATCACCTGATAAACTGGAAAGTTTTACAAATGAACAGTCTGTCAGCAAACATTATTCTATATAAAAGAAAAAAGTATTTGGACTGTATCAGAATTCCACTCACCATAAGTACAAAATTACACCCATAGACCACACATCTACTTGTTCTGTATATTCATAAAAACCTGCTCCTCTAATTACCTCAGGAGCAAGGTACATTTTTGTTCCACAAAGCGTCTTCATCATTGTTGCTGGAGACAATACTTTAGATAACCCAAAATCCGTTATTTTGAGGATTGTTTCCTTTTCAGTGCTTGCTAGTAGAATATTCGCTGGCTGCAAAAGGATAAAGGTTGATTGTCATCAGTTATGAAGAACACAACACCAGAAAGAAAACTAGCACATGTACATTTACCTTGAGATCTCTATGAATAATACCATTCCTATGGAGATACTGAACTCCTTGAAGTATTTGATAAAAATATAACTTTATCAAATTTTCTTCTAGTCTCCCTTCTTCCCTTCTAACCTTTTCTAGCCTGTGCTCCAGGTCATTCCCTTCCATAAATTCCAATATTAGAAAGTGTTGGTTTTTGCAATCCAGCACGTCAACTAACTGAATGACATTAGGCTGTAAATGTGAGAGTTTGTAAATTAATCCAAAAGTACAATTAACAAAGGGAAAAATAACATCAGAAACCCAAAAGTACATACATGCTTAACACGCTGAAGAATGTCCAGCTCATTTTTTAATTTTTTCTGATACTTGTCTAATTTATTATTATTTGTAAACACATCTTTAACTATAGTTTTCATAGCACATGCTTTACCAGTTTCCTGAGAAGAAAATTAGCACTTGAGAAACATTTACTTCCAGATGCATAAGCGACTACTTGACTTACTCACTTACCCGGTCAAAAACAAGTGACACTTCACCAAAAGTACCAGCTCCTAGCCTCACAGTCACCTGATACTTCTTACGAACTGTGTAAGGGATTTGAGATGACACCGATAGTGAGCTATCAATAAATATGTAAGCTGCACGGAAATTAAACAAATTGGAACTAATTGATAATTAAATGGCTTTTACAGATCTTTTTAACATAGCAAAAATTACCATCATAGTTTGGCATTGACTTTCCATCTGGAAAACCAATGACATCATTAGTCTTCAAGACTTTGCACCTAAGTGATCCGCCTGAATTGCTTTTCAGCAAGTGTCCATTTATATAAGTACCATTGGAGCTATGGTCTATTATTCTGACTTGGGTGGTAGTGACACCCAAAACAGGCACTTCTTTTCGTTGTATTTCAAAGTGAATTTTGCTGCACCTGTTGAATATCTCTAGAGGTAGATTGTCTCTTGACAAAACAACATCAGCAGTGGCATCAATGTTACTGTCTGTCTTCCTACTAAATCTTTTCATTCCAATTTTCATAGAATTCTTTGTTAGGTCTGTTCAAAACCAAAAATAATGAAATTATTTGCTGTGCGACACCTGATCCCAACAATGCGAGACTTGAGATTGTGAAACATAAAGCCAACACATCCCAATCCGCAAATATTGTACGGATAGTTGAAAAGCAGTGATACTTGCCAATTTTTTGGAGAGACGACCTCATGGGGTAAAGCCGGCCCCAGTACTCAAGTTGACTCTGGGTCTGCTGGGACTCCAGGAACCCACTATCCTGACTATCGCAAGTGTGTTCCACGGGTTCTGTATTCTCTTGACTATCAAAATCCATGTTTAATGGAGTATATCTCATCCAGGTTCACAAATAATCAGAAGCACCAGTTCACAGTTCGCATCCTATCTTTCAATCTCACTAAACGATGCCGTGCTCCATACCGCCACCGCCAGTGAAGGAACTGGAACTGAGTATAAACAACGCAAACAATGCGACTTGCGATCCCGCAGGTTTCGGCGCGAAATATTCTGACCACAAAATTTGTCATACACACAACAGCAGACAGCAGACGACTTACTTAAAACAGACGAGTAGCGTTTTGTTTTCGCGGGAACAACAATGACAGGATCGTGCCTGCCTAGTGGAAATGCTTGAAAACGTGTTAGACTTAACTGACTTTGCTTATTGATGTTTATAGAAATTTACTTTGAGATCTTGGTGCGTTATTTGTAACAATAACAATTATGGATTTTAATGTGGTCTTTTGTATTTAACCTCAATTCAGTTACGTGAATTTTAATGTGATTTATTTCTATAACCTTCTGGTCTTCAGACAGGTGAAGTTTTGTTATTAAATGAAAAATTTTAAGTATAATTCCTAGAACAATTTTTCGTGCATTTACTTCATTTAGCAGGAAATAGTGCGTCTTGTATCAGTAATTTTATTGTGTGACTTGTCGTTTCCCGTCTCTCTTATATTTTGTGTATCATTCAAGGCAAATATCCCTTGAGATGCCGGAAATAATGATAAGAAATGTCCCAGTGCATTTCCCATTTGAGCCCTATGATGTCCAACGGGCATATATGGAGAAAGTCATTGACTGTCTCCAATCAGTAAGTTTCTTGATTTTCAGAGAATTGTATGCTTCTGAAAGAAAGTCATGTAATGTCCCTTCATTTTTGTTTGTTTTTGTTTTTACTGTGGATAGGGTGCACATGGTATGCTTGAGTCACCCACTGGGACAGGTAAAACACTAAGCCTGCTTTGCTCTACGTTAGCATGGCTTACACTGAAGAAGGCTCAGGTGCAAGCCATGCGAATGACCACTGGAGATAATCAATATTTGGACGAACTTCAAGAGAGTCTTTCTGGTGTTGCGGGCACTACAAACCAGTCTACGTCTTGGGGAGGTCTGAACCTTTCCATCAACCCATTTAGTTTTTAACTTTTCCCATATTAATGCTTTTATTGTTCTGCAGGGAGGCTTGGTCCAAAAATAATTTATTCCTCTCGTACTCACTCTCAACTGTCTCAAGCTATTCAAGAACTGAAGCGCACTAACTATGCACATGTCAGAATGGCCATTATAGGCTCAAGGGACCAGTTGTGTACCCATTCTGAAGTATCTAAGGAAGAAAATACCTCTGTAAAGGTTTGTTAAATTTGGGGGACGAATTATGTTAGAAATAATATCTTCGTTAATTAATGAAAAAAAAAATCCCTGTTTAGATTTCTATGTGCCAATCTTTGGTGAAAGGCAGAGCCTGTTATTTGCATCGAAATATTGAAAGGAAGAAAGATGATCCAGCATTTGCTGAAGCTGGTGTCATGGATATTGAAGATCTGATTAAAGTCAGTGACAAATTAAAAGTGTGTCCATACTACATGTCAAGAGAGCTGAAGCAGGCTGCTGATATTATTTTCATGCCATACAACTATTTGTTAGACCCTCGAACACGTAGGCAACAAGATGTTGATATAAATGTGAGAACACTTTGTAGCTTTTTTCTTTTTCCTTTGTACTACTTTAATTTCAGTTCAGCTTTACCAGTGACATTTCTTTTCTTTCACAGAACAGTATAGTGATTCTTGATGAAGGACACAATGTGGAAAAAATATGTGAAGAGTCTGCCTCTTATAGTCTTACAAGCACTGATGTTGCTATGTGCATAAGTGAAATAACAGAGGTACATCTAAAACAATTGAAAGTAATTAAGAAAAAGTTGAAAAAAGAAAATTATCATTATTGTCTATTTTCTGTAGGTTATGAAAATCTATGCTGAGAATCCTGTGATGGATTTTGGAGATCCTGATGCTGATAAAAAAAGAGACTTCTCAGAGAATGAATTAATCATGATGAAGGAAATGTTGTTGACTTTAGAGAAAGTGATTGATGAAATCCCACTTAACCAAAAGGACAAAACTGAGGCACCATTTCCCGGAGAATATATTTTTGAGCTTCTTGGGAAAGCTACCATCACTACGGAATCTTATCCAGTTTATTATGGCTTGGTTGAACAAATTGTGCAGTACCTAAATGCTTTGAGAAATAGCTCAGATGGACCTTTTCAAAGAACAGGGGCTAGCCTTGAAAAACTTGCCAACTTTTTTAGAACAGTTTTCTATTTTGAAAGAAAAACTTATGAAGAACATGTGGTATCTGTGAGAGAGTGTTACAAAGTATTTGTCACATTGGAAAAACCCAAACCTACTTTCAGGAAAAATTCTTGGTTGTCATCTTCTAACAATGACAATAAGCCTGGCGGGAAAGTGGTAAACTTTTGGTGTTTTAATCCTGCTTACGGAATGAAAGGTCTTTTAAATTTAGGTGTCCACTCAATAATTGTAACAAGTGGAACACTGTCACCTCTTCCTCCACTAATTTCAGAACTGGGAATTCCAATCAATATTACTCTAGAAAATAAACATGTAATCAGCAAAGACCAGGTTTGTGAGCTTTTAAGATGGATTAAGTTAAATGGTTTTTGCTCTTGAATTCTATGTATTAAACCACTCTTTTGTTAGGTGTTTGTTAGTGTGATAAGAAGTGGACCAGACAATGAACCCCTGACATCAACCTTCAAAAATAGGTATTTATCTAACATTTCAGTGTTTTACTTAGAAATCTCTTTGCCTCTGTTAATATCTAAGGGAGCTCTGATATTCACATTTGTTACTCTCAGGGGAAATGATGCTTATTTGACTTCTTTGGGACGTACCATCACCAACTTTGCAAGAATTGTTCCAGAAGGCCTCCTCGTGTTTTTCCCTTCATACACTGTTCTTAATCAATGTAAAGATCACTGGGAACAGTCTGGTATTTGGAATCAGATATTTTCCCATAAGGTATGTTTTATGAATTGTGCATTGGAAAGAAGACAAATATGGTTGCATATTTATTTATTAAAGTTTGTACATGATACTTTTATTCTTTTACTTGGTATACATTTTAGGAAATATTTGTTGAGCCCCAAGGCAAAAGGGAATTGAAAGATGTTATGAACAATTATTACTCTCGTATATATCAACCAGGATCCAAAGGAGCATGTTTTCTTGCTGTCTGCCGTGGCAAAGTATGCTTAAATTTTCTTTTTAACCTTTATTAGTCTTCCATTTAAAAGAAAGCTTAAACCATTCCCTCCACTCCTCTCACATAGGTTTCTGAAGGCTTGGATTTTGCTGATCAAAATGGACGTGCAGTGATCTTAACTGGCCTTCCGTATCCACCATTTTTTGATCCAAGAGTTGTTATGAAAAGAGAGTATCTGGACAAAAATAAGAAAAAGGTTGGTGAAAATTTGTAAAATTCTCAACCCTCTCCCCCATCCCTCCCTCCCCTTTCCAAATTCTCAATGCAGATGTGGTTTATCTAAAATAAAAATATTGTCCTGCTCTGTAGGTGACAGGTCATAATTGGTACCAACTTGAAGCAACTCGAGCTGTTAATCAGGCAGTTGGTAGGGTAATTCGTCATCGTAACGACTATGGAGCTGTTCTGTTTTGTGATAGTCGTTTTGCTGAACCTCAAGTGAAGCAGCAAATGTCTGCCTGGCTAAGACCTTACATTCAAACACCCAACCAGTTTGGAGCAGTAACTCGAGGTCTCTGTCAATTTTTCAAGAATGCAAGGGAGACAGTAAGTGTGTTAATATAATACCTACCGTCATGAGCTTTTTGACTCAGTGGAAGAAGAGTAATGTTGTTAATGTATTACACTGATGATTTTAACTGAGATATTTTCCCTAAGCTTCCTCAACCAGCCAAGAAAGATATGTCTGTAGCATGGGATGAGGTTTCAAACGAACCTGTTGTCAAAAAGGCAGTGCCTGCAGCCTTTGACATGTCAGCTAAATGGCAGTCGAAACCAAACAGATCAAGAGGGAATTTTAATTGGTATACTCAAGAAAAGACCTCATTCAAGGACTTGTCCTCAAGCTCCATGTCCTCACCATCCTCAAGCACTGTTTCTTTATCATATAGTCAATCCCCTCAAGACTCAAAAAAACCAAAGAACACCATCAGAAGTATGTTCGGTGCTCTGGATGAAGCAACTGAGGTGAGCTACCTTTACTAATAATATCCATCCATTGTTTATAAATCCAAAGTTAAATTTGCATTATTAAAACTTTGTTACTATAGGTTATTGATTTCAACTCTGTGGAGAGTGAACCAGAAATTTCTAGCTCATCTGTTGTCCAAACTCTTGGCGACTGCACCAATCAGGTATCAAGTCCAAAGCAAAGTGATGATGGTCCACCTGATTCTAAGAGGAGGAAAGTAAGAGTGATGGGAGTTCCACTAAGTTTTGAAGAGGTACAGCAAGTGCAATGAAGCCAATTTTGTATTTTGCACAAAACTTAATATGTCTGATTATTAAAAATCCTTAACTGTTTGCTTGAATATCTTTCTAGACTGCACCCAGTAGTGCCTCAAGTAGCTCAGGAGGAAATGATCGCAAAAGTCAAATGATTGCATACCTCAAACATGTAAGTAAGAGTGTAGCATATTTCAGTATTCTTACGAGAAAATAATCCATATTTCTATCTCATTTGTCTACAGGTTAAGTCTAAACTGTCACCAGTACAAATGCTAGAGTTCAATATGGCTGTCAAATGTTATTCGCAAGGCTCAGATTACCAACAGCTTATTGGAACATTAGACAAACTGTTCAACAATCCCAGCCTCTTCTCATGTTTAAAAGGTACTGATGCAGTTCAACATTGTTTTATAAAATTTTCTCTTGAACCAATTTGTGAAAGCAATATATTTGTGTCTCTTTTACAGGCTTTGATACTTATATTAAAAATGCCCATAAGGCAGACTTTGCCGATTTCTGCCGAAAGAAAACAAATTTACAATAGTTATGAGCTTGTTCGATTCTGGTTCATGAATTGTTCACAAATTTCCACATCTTTACAATTTTATCCATAGATATTGTTCCTCAAACAGGCTGTTCTGGGTTGTGTCTTTATTGTTTAAAGTTAATCTGTGTTTCTAATAACATTGTTTTACAATCTTGTAAGGATTTCATCTCCAAAATTTTGTGGTTTTTCAGTTGTTTTTTCTTTTTTCTTTTTTCTATGGTTTCTGTGATTGTGATCATCTATTCACACCCTGTGACATGGACAAGAGCATGTTTGTTTAAACTGAAGGCTGACCAAAAGTATTGTTATTTTGCTCTCTCTTTTTTTTTTTAATTTTTTTTTTTTTAAATTAATGAAGAAGATTTGGCTTTTCACACGGGAAAAATAATTAAAAATATATATACGAATGTACCTGCGTCTACTTTTTTTGTTTAATTTGTAAAATTTTGATTCTTGGAAGGATGGAACCTACTTCTCACCTCGGAGTTGATTTTTTCTACCTCCGTGACCTGTGGCTCCCTGGGCACAGAAGACAAGACAAGACAGCTTGTCTGTCGGCAAGGGGCAGTTAGTCAGATGTCAGATGCCACACAGCGGTTTCGTCACTCGTTCCCTGTCGCACTCTTGGGGCATGGCCTTAAGGTGCAACAGAGAGAGAGAGAGGTGGACACCTAGCAGGTGCATAAACAGCCGAAGACCACCCCTCTCCGTAAGGGACGTAGTGCGAGGGCGGGGTGGGTGGGCTTACCGTTCCCGTAGCAACCTCGTGCCTCCAGGGGCAAACACTGCCCCGCGGCGCCTGCGGCCCGGAGGCCTCTGTGGGTGCGAGAGAGACGGCGACTGTAAGGAGGGGGGGTCTGGGCCGGGTCGGTTCGGTTCGGTGCCTAGCCTAGTGCGCTTGTGGCCACGGCGGTCACCGGACCTCGACCTTCCCCGCCCTGCCTTGCCCGTGCCGTGCTCTCAGCTGTCTGCTCTGCTGGTCCTGGACCCGGACCCCCGGCTCAGCGATTCCGTTTCGCTTGTCACCTGGAAAGGGTGGTATCCGGATCCGGACCGCCCCAATCGTCACCGGAAAGAGAAAAGAAAAGTGGTCGCCGAGGGTAGCGGGCAGCGGCTGGGCCGGCGCCGTCGGGCGCGAGGGTAGGCCACATGACGGGCGCGGGCGCTCGCCGGGCGGGGTCGGGCACTGCAGGGGTCGTGGTGGCTGCCGAGCCGAGGGGTCCTTCACAAGAAATTCAAGCGTATACCGATTTTTCTAGTGTTCCGTGATTTTTCTCGAGTTTTACTTATTTTTTATGATTGTTGTTACCGATTTTATTCTAGGGTGAACACTTTTGTGAAGGACTCCTCGGTGGCTGCGCCCTGGTGCTCGCACTCCCTGCTGTCTCTCTCGCTCTCAAGGCGTCTGCCGAGGGTGTGAGAGCGCTCTGACTCTCTCGCACTCACGGAGTGGGCCTTTGAGTACGCGTACCGGATTCGCTCTGCTGTAGCCTGATTCCGCACCGCACCGTGATCTCGTCTCTCTGTCCTTGTCACACCCTCAAAGTTCCTTGCTTTATGGTCACACGGGTCACACCCATGGGGCGTTAGGCCTTCAGGAGCGCGAGAGAGAGGACGCTGCCGCGGCTGACCCCCCGGGAGGCCATGCCGCCGCCGTCGCCATGGCTCAGGACCGCACCCTGCCCATGCTGCTGCTCAACCTGGGCGGGGAGATGGTGTACATCCTGGAGCAGAGGCTGCAGGCGCAGCACGTGGCCGAGGACAAGGCGGTCAAAGGTGAGCACAGCGTGAGCACAGCAGCACTGGAGCTCCCCGCGACAGTCTCGACCAGCCAACTTCCGGGTCGACTCTCGATGGTTCGAGTTCGGGACTCAGAGAAACCAGGGGTGTATTAAGGTCCGACCAACAGGGGGGGGGGCAGTGCCCTTCAGGTTGCCTAGTACATACAAGGGTCTTGTAGCTCAAGTTGCCTACCTTTCAGGCGGCTGTCTAGAGGCCACAGGTGGTCGATCGCTTAATACGCGCATGAGAGAAACAATTTATATATACCAGGTGGCTGATTGACCCCAGGCACATTTTCTACTATGCATATCCTGCCGCGGGGGAGTCTCGCGTACCGCGGATCCTCCGCGGACTGCGAACTACCCACGAGAAGGATCCGCGGACCGCGACCTTCCCGCGCGGAGAATCCGCGGACCGCGAGCTTTACCCTCGGACTCGCGGTTTACTTCCGCGAAACCGATGCAGTCCCGAATGGAGCGGTGCGGGCGGGTTGCATAGTACAAAAAAGTGCCCGGGATTAATCAGCCACCTGGTATGTGGGATTCTCAACCCGAACCGTTGCGGGTCGACCCGGAAGTTCCCCGTTCGAAACTATCGCGGGAAGCTCCCTAATGACCCCCCAGAGAGGGAAGAGGGGGGGGGGGCGAGGGGAACATCACTCAGACAATGGGTAAACACTGACTACAAATCAAAAATTACTGGAAGGACTGGATTGATCGGATTCAACTGTAAAATGATTGGTTTGAATGGACTCATTGGGAGTCGACTACATTGACTGAAAGTTGACTGGTGTGACTAGAAAATGACTGACTTTTCCGCTCAGTTCAGGCGGAATGTAGCTGACAGCGCCTAACTGTCGGGCGAGTTGTTGAGGGCCTTTTCTGGGGCGATCCTCTGCCGTCTGATTCCGAACATCGCTCTCGTGCCTCCTTCCCTGTCGCAACCCATGGCGGTTCCCCATGTTGCGGGTGGGCGCGGCCCCTCGAGTGCGACAAGGACGGAAGCGCGTGGGCGATGTTCGGCTGAGCCAGTCACCTGTTCTCTTGCGCCCGGGGCGCGCGGCGCGCGGCCCCTCGAGTGCGACAAGGACGGAAGCGCGAGGGCGATGTTCGGCTGAGCCAGTCACCTGTTCTCTGGCGCCCGGGGCGCGCGGCGCGCGGCCCCTCGAGTGCGACAAGGACGGAAGCGCGAGGGCGATGTTCGGCTGAGCCAGTCACCTGTTCTCTGGCGCCCGGGGCGCGCGGCCCCTCGAGTGCGACAAGGACGGAAGCGCGAGGGCGATGTTCGGCTGAGCCAGTCACCTGTTCTCTGTCGCCCGGGGCGCGCGGCTCCTCGAGTGCGACAAGGACGGAAGCGCGAGGGCGATGTTCGGCTGAGCCAGTCACCTGTTCTCTTGCGCCCGGGGCGCGCACGGCTCACGGCTCCCGGATCGTGATCAATACGATCATCAGTCCGGCCCGGCGGCGTGGGGACAGGATGGCTTGTTGCTACATTGTGCCGCCGTGTATCGATTCATGCGGTTCATTGGTATCGACAGCTCTTGTCTCACGCGGTGTAGAGCGCCTCGCATGCCGAACGGGCGCCGCCGCGCCGGCCAGGCATGTCACAGCTGGGTCAGCCAGACACGCACCCCGTCAAGTGTTTGTTCAAATACCTGGTAATATTTAGCAGATGATACCTTTAAACACTTAACATAAAATTTAACTTGTAATTTGAAGGTGTCAGCTAGCTTGTACTCTCGAGTCCAGAAACTAATAATATAGCGCGGCGCTGCCGGGGCTATGGCTGAATGTCTGACGCGCAGTCTGCGCGGAACAATGGCACCTCACCTCCTCCTCGCGCGCAGCGTGTAACACTAACAGCTCCTCGCTGCCAGCGACCGCTTCAGTCCGCCACGCCGCCGGCAGACCCCTCCCACCCCTTTCCCTCCCAACCCCGCAGGCACGCGGCGCGGCGCTGCTGGCGTCGTTCGTCGTTTACATCGTGTGCGTTCACACACAAATTGTCGCACCCCATAGCAATTTCTCTTGCGGTGCGGTATCATCTGCTATCAATACCAATCTTGATTGATATTTTTTTTTCTGTAAACACTGTGAAAAATTGTCGTAGGTTAACGGGAAAATTTTCCACGAAGTGGAGTTGTAAAATTATGATCACTTATCGTAAAATTACAAGCAGTACCTATCGACTTGAAATTCAATTACAAGCAAGAATGGGCTGTCGTAAATTTTAGTGTTCTAAATGGTGGGAATATTCCCGGGAAAATTGGGAATCTTGGGGAACGTTACCGGGAACGTTCGAGGCTCCAAATCGGGAACGTTCCCATCTTTAAGTAAAAATGAACCAAAACTGTTCATAAATGTAGGGATTTATTGGAATTTTTTTTTTAAGTGGTTGCTGCTTTCAAAAATTTATATTCTTTTAATCTTACTGGTCAACGAGAGCGCGCTGCGTTTGCCGACAGGCAGAGCCAGACGACTCCCGATCAAGTTCAAACAAGTTTTGCGTCATATCGACACACAACACAAACGCGAGTTTTTGTCGTCAGGGATATGCAGTATAGGCTATAAACGACAGAAAACTGTATGGTCGGTCCTAGTGTTCTAAATTTCCCGGGAACGATCTTTTGGGGGAATGTTCCCAGTAAATTCCCGGGAACATTCCCGAAGATTCCCAAAAACTGGGAATATTCAATTTTTTTCCTGTTTCAACTTAATATTTGTACCGGAGGATAAAAACGCACTTGTTTGGACCGAGGGGTTTTTCACTTCCGAAATACCGGGTACACCAGATAGAGGGATTTCAGAGGGATTTCGCATGAAATACGCCGAAAACCCCCTAAGTAGACTCTAAAACGGTGAACTTTACCTGAGAAACACTGTTAGAAATTTATTGTGATTTTCCAGCACTTCCTCGATACGGAACGATTGCGAAATCCCAACACTTCTCTGATCAGAAAGGGACCCTTTTGATGCCTCAAAGTGAGATATTTTGTCGGACAGTCGACCATAATTTTGAAGCCAGTCTATTTTGAATACAGAGGACAGATGTAATTTCCCAAAAAGTTTTTGGTTTAAAACACAGAGGCCAGTTGGAATTTCCCGAAGAGTTCTGGTTTAAATACAGAATTTCACAGTAATTTAACGAAGAGTTCTGGCAACTTTTTTCACAATAGAGGTGCTGTGAATATCCATCATTTTTTTAATCAGTGAATACCGCCGAAATACCGCGAAATACATGAATTATGAAATACCGTGTGCACGAATATCTCGAGTGAAAACCCCCTCGGTTTGGACCGACCATACAGTTTTCTGTCGTTTATAGCCTATACTGCATATCCCTGACGACAAAAACTCGCGTTTGTGTTGTGTGTCGATATGACGCAAAACTTGTTTGAACTTGATCGGGAGTCGTCTGGCTCTGCCTGTCGGCAAACGCAGCGCGCTCTCGTTGACCAGTAAGATTAAAAGAATATAAATTTTTGAAAGCAGCAACCACTTAAAAAAAAAATTCCAATAAATCCCTACATTTATGAACAGTTTTGGTTCATTTTTACTTAAAGATGGGAACGTTCCCGATTTGGAGCCTCGAACGTTCCCGGTAACGTTCCCCAAGATTCCCAATTTTCCCGGGAATATTCCCACCATTTAGAACACTAGTCGGTCCAAACCGAGGGGGTTTTCACTCGAGATATTCGTGCACACGGTATTTCATAATTCATGTATTTCGCGGTATTTCGGCGGTATTCACTGATTAAAAAAATGATGGATATTCACAGCACCTCTATTGTGAAAAAAGTTGCCAGAACTCTTCGTTAAATTACTGTGAAATTCTGTATTTAAACCAGAACTCTTCGGGAAATTCCAACTGGCCTCTGTGTTTTAAACCAAAAACTTTTTGGGAAATTACATCTGTCCTCTGTATTCAAAATAGACTGGCTTCAAAATTATGGTCGACTGTCCGACAAAATATTTCACTTTGAGGCATCAAAAGGGTCCCTTTCTGATCAGAGAAGTGTTGGGATTTCGCAATCGTTCCGTATCGAGGAAGTGCTGGAAAATCACAATAAATTTCTAACAGTGTTTCTCAGGTAAAGTTCACCGTTTTAGAGTCTACTTAGGGGGTTTTCGGCGTATTTCATGCGAAATCCCTCTGAAATCCCTCTATCTGGTGTACCCGGTATTTCGGAAGTGAAAAACCCCTCGGTCCAAACAAGTGCGTTTTTATCCTCCGGTACAAATATTAAGTTGAAACAGGAAAAAAATTGAATATTCCCAGTTTTTGGGAATCTTCGGGAATGTTCCCGGGAATTTACTGGGAACATTCCCCCAAAAGATCGTTCCCGGGAAATTTAGAACACTAGTAAATTTACAACATTTTTCGTAAGTCGTAAGTAACAAAAAAATCGTAAATCTACGAACATATTTTTTACAGTGAATGTGTGAAAGTGTTGCGGGATCGCAAAATCACCATGGCTTCAGTTGGCCATGGCGCCTAACGGGCGAAAGGGATAGGCAAACCCGCAGCACTGTTAGGCGTTCAAAGAAATACCCGGTCTTACCATGTACATGTCTACGAGACAATGAGGCAACCTGAGGAGACTGTCAGAGTGCCTGCCAAGACGTGTACACTTTGATTCGGGGGTGCCCCAAAGAAAGGGTCGTCAACTTCGCTTGACCGTGTACGGATGAATATGCAATATTACATGTATTATTGGTAATATTTCACCAATTTTACAGTACAGACGTCATAATCCTGTGGAAATGGGGAATATCGACGTAATATTACCTGTAATATGGGCAATATCAATGTAATATTTGAGGTAATATCATCTCGTGTACGATGGAATGTCGGAGTTGACGACCCTTTGGTCCCAAATGTCAAAACACCCACCACCCACGGCCCCTACGTTATGTTTCTCGGCCTGCTTGCAGTGCTGGAGGACATCTGCCGGCTGCTGCTGCACGAGCGCTTCATGGTGGAGCTGCTGGTGCCGCAGCCGCTGGGGCACGCCGCCGCGCTCCGGACGTTCTTCCGCGACCTGGCGCACTCGTCCATCATGCGCCTGGACGACGACTCCATGGCCAAGATGTGGGACCTGATGACGATGGCGGTGAAGCTGCAGGCGCTGCGCGCCGACTCGCCGGGCGAGCTGCTGCAGGCCACGCTCAACCACATCGAGTACATCGGCGAGCACGTGCCGGCGGTGGCGCCGCAGGCGGAGGCCGCCGCCCGGGGGCTCACCGCGGTCAGTAGTAGAGCGGCAGCAAGGGGGTGACGTGACGCACTAGACGGGTGGGACAGCTCTGAAATTTTTGTACACCTCGTAATTCAGAGAAATTTGTAAAAAGTCAGATACATTCGGGAAAATTCAGGAAACTTCACAATTATTCCAGCAAAAATTCACGGAAGTTCAAAAAAATGTGACGTAACACCTGTATAGGAATGTTCGGAATTAAAATAATAATAATAATAATTTTCGACTTGGTGCGCAGTTCTACGGGCGCATGTGCTCGGGCGAGCTGCAGGCCGTGCGCTACTGCATCCTCAACTACCTGCAGGGCCTTGCCGTGAGGGTGTCCCTATTCCTCAAGCACGGCATGCAGGACATGAACGGCAGGCTGCTCGCGCCCAAGGACGGCCCCGTGCCGCCAGGTCAGTGCCCCAAACAAGCGTAGTGACCTTGACACTGGGCTGTGACCTTGACCTCTAGCGGCGCGTCGTGGACGCCGGCGGCCGCGAGGTGGACTCGGTGGAGCAGGTGTTCCACTTTCCGGCTGTTGTACGAGATCTCTTGGTCCATGTGCGGGTGCAGGGTGCGAGCCGCCGGGCACGCTGCGCGTCATGGACGGCGGCGGCCGCGAGGTGGACTCGGTGGTGCAGGTGTTCCACTTCCCGGCCGGCGGCCAGTTCACGACGCCGGCGCGGGACTCGGGCCCGGGCGCCACCACGGAGCTGGGCTACAACATGTACACCGAGCTGGAGAACCCAGGCGGCGCGGTGGGCGCGGCGGCGGCGGCCGCGGCCGCGTCCCGGCGCCACCGGCGGCGCTCCTCCGTGCCGACGGCCTCGGTGGGCGGGCGCCTGGTGGACGCGCAGGGCCGGCCGCTCTACGTCGGCCGCGAGGAGCTCAACATGCTCATGGCGCAGCTGCTGGGCAACAGGCCCGCGCCCCGCGACCAGGACAAGGACGTCCCCATCAGGCTCATCTGCGTGTCGCTCTTCGACTCGGGGTGAGAAAAAAATCACTAAAAATCCACAAAAGTCTAAAATTCACAAAAAAAAATAGACAAAAATTCACAAAATTTGTACACTAAAATTTAGAGTTGTTTCCCCCTCGGTGCATTCGCTCACCTACTCCTGTGTGTGGAGAAATCAACTCACCTGCAAGTGAGCGACGCCCAGGGTTCCCGCATGAAGTCCGTTCCTTTGGTTTGCGTGCGCGGCAGGGACGCGCGGCCGCTGTACGAGGAGGCCTCTGCTGCGAGCCCTGGCGCCTCCGGCGACGCCTCCCTCCTCGGCCAGAAGCGCGACGGGCCTCCCCCGTCATCCCCCGGAGCCTCGGCGGCCTCGCCCAGCACCTCCGCGATGATGAGCATCGACGCGACCGGGTCCGCGGGCAGCCGCTCGGCGCGCCTGCAGCAGGTGCTCGCCGACCTGGACGTGCAGCAGGCGGCCGAGGTCGAGGCCGGGTCCGAGGCCGCGGCCGGCGGCGGCGGTGGCTTCCTCGACCTCTGGGACGACCTGGAGCCCACCGAGGACGAGGACGAGGCCGTCCTGCGGCCGCTGCTCTGAGCTGCAGCATGTCCTGCTCAGGGACCTGGATGTGCAGCCCGCGCGCGCGAGGTCGTCGTGGTGCCGGCGGGTCAGAGTGCGGGACTGATTCAGGAGGATGCGGAGGGACTTGGAATGAGACTGAGTGATCTGTTCTTACTTAGTAAGCGCCACCGGAATCCGAGAGTTAGCTCTTTCCGCATTCAAAAACTGTTGTTTTGATCGAGCAGAGGTGATTATGTTTGTGTTATGTTGTTGTTGTTTTTTTTTTTCCTTTAAAAAAAATGGTTTGGGGTGGATCCTGAAAGAAGGTATTTTATCTTATTTTCGACCTTCTCTTCTCCACCGCTGTGGCAGGACAAAGCAGACGAACGAGAGGTCACTAAAGTCGGTATTTCATGTACGCCGAATATTTGCTGAATATTGACGAATATCGGCGAAAAATTAGCAATTTACTCAAAGCCGTGAAATATTAGTGAACGTGGCTAAAATATTATGAAATTGGTATGAAATACTTTGGGGGTGAATATTGCTAAATACCGAACTGATTACCCCAAGCTTGTCCAGTTAACACGCCTAGTTGTTGACCCCGGACCCCGTACCGTGCAGAGGCAGCTGCAGTGACCAGTGCCTCTGTGCTGAGTCGGGCTGAGCCGGGCTGAGCCCGGCCGGCGGCCTCCATGCGCGGAAGCCATATTCGCGCACTCGGCTCCTGATATGTCGTCTGCTCAGCACTTCTGAGTTGCTGGAATGCGAGCTTTACGCTCCTTTTAATGTGTGTGGTTCGGGTCGAACTAATGTAACGTGCCTTAATCCTCTAAACCGTCTCTTTTTTTTTCTTTTTTTCTTTTTTAAAACTGAATTGTCCTTAAAGTCACGAGCCCACGTCAACGCCCGTCTCGACGCGCGCGCTGGCCTCGGGCTCCCCCTTGTCCTCCTTGGCGGCCCGGTCCCGGTCGTCGTCGATGACGTGGTAGCGCACCGGGTACGTCAGCTGGTTGCCTTTGTCGTACGAGTAGAGCTCCTTGTGACGGTAGCTGTAGCCCAGCATGGTCGTGTTGAAGAACGGGTTGGTGAAGGGCAGGTCCACGTCCTTGAGCACGCGGTTGTGGTACAGGTCGAGGGCGAACCTGGCGACGTGAGAGCCGAGCACCGGCTGGGTTACGGACAGCCGCGAGAGTCACACAGACTCTCCCAAGAGTCTCTAGGAGAGCCGAGCACCGGCTGGGTTACGGACAGCCGCGAGAGTCATAGACTCTCCCAAGAGTCTCTAGGAGAGCCGAGCACCGGCTGGGTTACGGACAGCCGCGAGAGTCATAGACTCTCCCAAGAGTCTCTAGGAGAGCCGCTGCCCGCGGGACGGAGGGGAGGCAACCCAAACAGCACGCGCGCGGGCATACAGCGTGTCTGCGAGGCGCAGGTAAGAGCGAGAAGGACGCACTACTGTTAGGTTACAGCATCCCACTCGCACCTACGGTTTCGGACGCGTCCCGGGTATCCGGACCCACCCGTTAGAGAACTCTTCCCTGACTCTTCCTCATTCTAATGTTTTTGCAAACGGTCGGATACTGGCTTACCCGACTGTCTTCTGTCTCTCTCACTCTCATGCGAGTCAAGCGAGGGGGGGGAGAGACGGAAGACAGTCGGATAAGCCAGCATGCGACCGATAGCAAACATTACCTCATTTCCTTTCGCCGAAAAAAAATCCTACGTAGCCCCGACAACCATCACCGACCTGATGTTGGTGTTCTCCTCGACGCTGTCCACGACGTACAGGACGCCGCACACGATGAACATCTCCCCGACGAGATGATTGTTGATGCTGATGTTCCAGGCGTACTGGGCGCTCAGCTCTAGCTCGAACGGTTCCATCTGTTTGGAAAAAAAAAGTCGTGTCGGTCAAAAGAGTCCGCAGCGCCGCAAACCCACCGGTGTGCTTGGTACGCTCAGTAACGCGTGTACCAAGAACATGCGACACCTCTGAGCTCGCAGAGTGAGCTGCTGCTCCATATTTTACCTTCATAACGACGGTGTTGTTGGAGCCCTTGAGGTTGTAGATGACCCACAGCCCGTTGTCGTCCACGTTGAAGTCCATGGTGTTGATCCTGTTCTTGTAGAGGCGGTCCCCGAGGTGGGGCACCTCCATGTCCTTCCACTCGTTCTTCTGCAGGTCCAGCCGCACCAGGCGGCCGCTCGTCGACGCGTAGAAGAACCTGCCGTTGTACACGACGTGCGAGTTGCCCTGAGGACAATTCGGTGAAAATGATCGTGGCGCACAGGAAAAAAGGGGCATGGTTCTTGCTGATCGACTCTGCTTGATGGGCAAAACTCGACAGCTGGTATCGAAAATGCGATACCGAAAACCAGATCGAAGCTCGCGTTGTTGCGACCGAACACTCGCACGAAAAGAACCAAGCTGCGTGGTTTCTGCTGTCATCGTACGTGTACTTATCCAAGTGCCTGGTCGTCACAAACAGCTCCTGGTTGAGGGCATCGGATTTTCGATATAAGGTTTCGAGCAAAGTTGATCCCCATAACAAAGTGATTTTTTTTTTCTTGTGGCAAAAATTTTAGCCAGTGCTCTATCTTCAAGTGTTAAGGTCGTGGACATGGCATTCGCACATCCAGAAGCGCATGAAAAAAAAATATATATATTCGTGCACTTGGATTCTCAGTGTCGGTAAAGTGCAGCGGAAATGCTGTTTAGTCTGCTGAGCTGGTTCCGGTTCCCTCCTACCTGGAAAGGCACTGGCAGCTTGATCTCGCGCGTGGGGTGCGGGCCGCGGAAGGCCGACTTGTTGGCGTACTCGTAGAGGACGGAGCTCGCCGTCGGCGTGGTGGACCAGAACTGCTCGGCGGCCGCCTCCGTCACGGGCATCGAGTCCCTCATCCAGGAGCTGAGCACCGCCGGCGTCGAGCCCATGTACACCGCCTTACCCACGGCGTACAGCTTGCAGTCTGCATCGAGACAGAACGCGCCAAAATTGACACTTGTATTTTTATTACTTTTCATATGCTAGAGTAGTACTTGTAGAGTACTTATATTGTTCGGGCGAATGAAAATAAATTTTGATCTAAAAAGGTTTTTTAAGGGTACTTGAGCACTGGACTGCCCGTAAAGTAGTTTAAAAGTAGTCTGTATTCAGATTCTAGTACTGCGGCCTGCCAGAAAATTAGGCAATAGTAAGTCGTCCAAACACAGTGGAGCAAAGCAGGCTGCACTTGTGCCGGCCTATTAGGCAACATACCAGGTGGCTGATCGACGCGGACTGCGAGCTACCCGCAAGAAGGATCCGCGAACCGCGACCTTTCCCCGCGAAGGATCCGCGGTTCGCGAGATACCCCGGCGGCAGGGCCCGCGGTTCACACCCGCGAAACCGCGAACCTCCCCCCTGTAACGCCCCGCCGTAGACCGCGCGAACCGCGAGAGGGCCCTTTCGGGACGTTGGCTGCAACTACAGTGGCGGAGCGGAGCGTCCGCGCTCTGAGCCGGTCCACGGCGCCTGATGGGTATGCAGTCCCGGATGGAGCGGTGCGGGCGGGTTGCATAGTACAAAAAGTGCCCGGGGTCTATCAGCCACCTGGTACAAACGCACTTGTGCAGATGTGTTGTGTTATCTAGCAGGAACCAACGTGTTAGTTACAAGAGTGAAACCAACAACAAAAACATTTTTGATCTGTTCTTATCCTTGTCACCGATACGTTAATTTCAGCTACTAAATTACAGTTTTAGTGGCAAAAAATTGGTTCTAGCCACTAAAGCGTCGACATTTGGAACCAAAAGATATTTGCTGTCGTAAAATTAACAAAAATTTTAGCCCGGGGAATTATTTTTTTCTCGTGTTCTGGCAGCTATACTGAGCCCGCTTCACCTGTTTTGCCTACTTATCGACGGTACCGAGGGGGAAACAACTCTGAAATTTTTGTTTTGTACACCTCAAAATTCAGAAAAACTCAGGAAAATTTAGAGAAATTACGGGAAGAAAAAATTCACATAATTTTTAAAAAATCACCAAAATTCACAAAAAATTTACAAAAATTGACTAAATTTGTGCAGTAAAAGAGTTGTTTCCCCTCCCCCGCGCGTTACTCACTGAGCGTTCTGTTGCTGGGGTAGCCGAGCCAGGACTTGCCCTTGCCCAGCTCCAGGCGGTCCGAGTGCAGGTCGCGGCCCCAGTCGTGCGCGGCGCTGGAGCAGCGCAGGCCGGCGCCGGCCCCGCCGCCCGTGCGGTTCGCGGGGCACTCGGGGCACTGGGGCGCCGGCGGCGGCGGGCACAGGTCGTCCTCGGACACCAGCCGCGGCGAGTGGTTGCCGAAGGACGCCCCCGAGCCGCGCCCGCCCTGAGGGGAGGAGCAGCCGTCATACGCTTAGCAAACTGGTAGTATCTGCAAAGTGTTCTCTGTCAGGGGGGCCCCTTGCCCTAGGCTCTCATGAAGGCTAGCAACAGCAACGTTAGCCGCCGTGCATGGCCAGGATCATCGGACTCCCCCACTTAGCTGCCAACGCGTTAGTGTGGGGTTTACACTGGAAACCAGACTGGAAACCTCGTGCCCTGGTGGAAGGGCCTCGCAAGTAGCCGACTCCGGTCGGTGAACAACCTTAGGTCATTTGTGGCCTGATTCTCTGGTCAAGTCAAGTCCCATAGGAGCCCATGGAGGAGCCCTTGAGAGGTCTTTCACAATAAATTCAAGCGTACAATGATTTTTTTTAGTTTTGAGTGAAGGACTCCTTGGGAGTCCGAGGCCTTAAATTCTGCTTTTTCTTCTTCTTTAGAGTTGCAAATCTAGGAATTTTTTCCTAGACGAACCCTGCATACTAGGCAACCTGCCACACAGTGGTGTCCGAATGTTGCCTAGTAGGCAGGGTTTGTCTAGGAAAAATTTCCTAGATTTGCAACTCTCTTCTTCTTCTTCTTCTTCAAGCTTTTCTTTATACGCTCTGAAGCCTGCTGTGACATTTACAGCGATGGTGCGTCGATCGTTGTAAAAGATTAAAATATATGAACGCAAAAAAATAATAATAATAATGATAATGCATATTTATGCGACTACGGTAGGGCGTGCGTTCTGATCAGCCGGGCAGGGTGCACTGCAAACCAAGGCGTGCGACAGTAGATGTGTGGGTTTCCATTCGTACACTTCCTGAACGAGCTTAATGGCTCCCCCACAATGGCCGTTACCGAGGCGGAACGCCTGCGACTAACTGGATAGGCCAGCCCGCCAAGCACTCGTGTGAAGGTGGCGGCCTACCCGGAGAGCACAAGCGCAGGGGGAATAAGCAGGAATTAAATTCCTGCTACCCAAAATTTTGTTCCGTCACCTCCCGATGAGTTGATTGTGGGGGCACCTTAAGAGTGCGTTTGCCTCGGCACCGGTCGCAACCCCTGCGTACCTGCAGCGGGGGCGGCGTGGCGAGCAGGGGGTCGCGCTCGTTGACGTGGAAGTCGCCGTACACCAGCCCCATGCTGTTCTTGGCGAAGCACTTGTACTGGCCGAAGTCCGTCGCGCCCATCCGCGTCACGTTCAGCCGCATGCGCATCTCCAAGAAAAAAAGTAATAACACAATCAAGCGCAATCAAGAAAATCAAACAATTTTTTTTAAAAAAAGGAGCCTATTTTTTACATTTTCAAACTCATCTAGGGCTTTCTCCCCCCTCCCCCCTATTTTTTTCCTAAATGGATTGCGCCACGCACCAGATGTTGCATTTGCAGAAGAGTAGGCAGTTGACCTACAGGGTCCATAAGCACGGTGGAGTGAAGAGGTGGGCTGCGTCCTCGCCTGCCTACTAGGCAATATGGACGCACCTGTGCGAAGGCGATGCCCAGTAGGGAGCAGGCGCCAACACATCCCGCTCCTGCTCCACTCCGCTGTCTTCCAGCTGCTTCTCGCCTACCTTGTAGCCGTCGGGCTCGGTGCTGTCCACGCGGTACTTCTCGCCGTGCTCGATGACGCGGCCGCCGGGTCCCTCCCAGAAGAGCACGGGCTCGGGGAAGGCCTCGATGTCGCACTCGAGGCGCGCCGTGGAGTTGGGCACCACGCCGATCACCTGCTGCTGGATGTGGATGTAGGGCGAGACTGGCGGGGCGGGCCAGGCGCCAGGGAGAAATGATAGAGGCACTTTTAGCTCAGCTTGACGCGCTTTTAACGTGCGCTTGCCTTGTATTCGAGGGAGAGAGGGGAGGGGGGTATCACTCGTAGACAATGTGTACAATAATTATTTCCCCCCCTTTTGATTTCGTTAATTTGTTTTTCTTTTGATTTTTCCTTTTATTTTTCAAGGGAATTTTTTAAAAAATAAAATTATGTCAATTATTGATATTTTGCTTTTGGTCCTCATTATTTCTGACTTTTTTCGTTTGTTTTCAGTTTCTTGTTCATTTGTTATAGACTTTTCGGATTTTTCTGAAACTTTCTTTATGGATTTCTTTAATTTTTAAAAAAATGGTTTTTGGTTTTAAAAATGATTTTTCGGGGGCCGTACAGTGATTTTTCGAGGTGACCCCCCCCCTCCAGCCCACCCGGACCACTCACAGTGCACCTCAAGGCGGAAGCTCTGGTTGGCGGAGGGCGGGACGCCGTTGCTGGCGATGCACATGTACTCCCCCATGTGCTCGCGCGTGATCTTGGTGATGTTGAGCGTGTGGCTGCTGACGTAGTTGACTGGAAATAGAAAGCGATAATCGTAGTCGTCATGAGCACGGCGGCCGCGAGGGGCCATGTGGTCGCCTGTGGCCTGCGGGCGGTTCAGTTCAGGCTCGCGCCGTCTCTCTCACACTCGAGGAGCATGTCGTAGGGTGCGAGAGCGCTCAGTCTCTCTCGCACTCATGGAGAGAGTGTCCATGAGGGCGGGCAGTGGAATCGGTCTGGTGTCAGACTTGATACGTAGGAATTGCGCCGCGGTTTCGATTTTGAGGCCTGCTGCTACAAGCGAGCTACGCGAGATGAATGCCGTTTTCACCTTTTTCACCCGTTTAAAGTGGGGTCTAGCGGCTCAAGCTCGCGTAGCTCGCTCGCTGCAGATCTCAATTTCGATTTACAATAGGTGAAGGAAAATATTAATACACCCAGCCCAGAGAGACCATAAACAGGTTAGGGCAGTCGCTCTCAGTATTGCTAGAAAAGTATCAGCAGCCCTACAACGAACGGCGGGGTGGAGAGGGCTGCAACTGTGACTGCCCATCAGGTAACGTGCACACCACACCTGGGCCTCCTCAGGTGTTGCCTTACAGGCAGACGCGGATGCAGCCCCTCTGCACTCCACCGATTGCCTACCAGTGCCGCTGTGGTATAGGCAAAACCCGCCCATACCACTGCTCTATGGAGCGGTCGGTATTCACGCCTGCCGATTAGGCAACATCTACACTCCTGTGCAGAAGAATGGCCTATAGTTGGTAAGGGTGAATACCGACCGCTACACACAGCTGTGCGTTGGGCGGGTTTTGCCCTCGGTTTTGCCCTCGGTTTTGCCTACTTTTCTGGCAACACTGTTGCCACCTCCGCCCCCTCCACCACCTCCTCCTTTCCCGCCTCCTCCTCCCCCGCCTCCTCCTCCTCACTGTGAAAAATATTCGTACGAGTTACGGGAAAATTTTCCATGATAAATGTCGTAAAGTTACAACTTCCAGTTGTGTTGTTACGATTATTTTTTCACATCATGTGTCGACCTAGATTTCCTTGACGAGTAAGAATTCGCTGTCGTAAATTTACGAATGCACTCGTAAATTTACAACTCCGTGTCGTAATGAGAAATTACGGAAAAAGTCGTGAATTTACGAATATTTTTTTCACAGTGCTCCCCCCTCTCCTCCTCCCTCCCTCTTCCTCCTCCCCCTCCTCCTCCACCCCCACCACCTCCTTCCCCGCCTCCTCCTCCTCCTCGTGCTCCTCCTCACCTTGCCACGAGCCGAGCGGGATGGTGCCGCCGGGGACCTTGCTCCAGACGACGGTGGGCGTCGGGTGCCCGGTGGCGGCGCACCGCAGCCTCACGTTCTTGCCCTCCTCCACGACGATGGCGCGCTGCGCGGCCACGAGCCCGGCGCCCGGGATGGACGGCGGGATGAGGAAGTCGCTCGCGTTGGCGTACTTGCCGTCCACCTTGTACTTGTACACGCAGATGCCCGGCAGCCCCGGGAGCCCGTTGCTGCCGTTGCTGCCCGCCTTGCCGCGCGGCCCCGCCAGCCCTGCAGGCCGCCAGGGCTGTTTTCAGAAACTACCCTTAACGGAAAAGGGGGTGGGCGAGGAGGTGGGGTGGGGGTTACAAATATCATGGACCCTCATTCGTCTCAGGACCACCTGCGATGTGTATATACAGATACTTTAATATTTGTATTCAGGGGTACAAATATCATGGGCCCCTCAGTAGCCCCAGAAACACCCCCCGGGTGTATGCATATACTATTTTATTTGTACCTAGGGGTACAAATATCATGGTAGGGTATGAGCTCCGAGAAAGGCCCTGAAACGAAGGAGGGCTCATAGTTTTTGCATCCCTCCACCTCTAGGGCTCGTGCATGAAAGATCCCTAAAATGACAGGTGGTTTAACCGTGACCGAAACCACTTGGAAAAATTTTAAACACCTCGTAGCTCCTTACTTAAATTTAGAAAATCAGATAAATTTTAAAAAAGATTACAAACTTGTAAAGGTTTTGAGGCAATTTAAAGCCTAATGCAAAACCCTCACGAGAACTTCACAAATATTTGCAGCAAAACCCCCTCGGATTCGAAGGTGTGGAGGCGTTGGCGGAGTGAGTCAGAGTCACCCTGCGGTAGTGGTACGAATGGTCTCTTACCCCGAATGCCTTGAGGGCCGGCGGGGCCGGGCGGGCCGGGGCTCCCGGGTTTTCCTGCGAAAAGACAGCATCGAGTTAGCGAGACTAGCTGCAGGTGCGAACCAGACAGGAAGATTGGCCGTTGTAACCCCCGAAACTAAATGCAATCCCAGAGCCAAAGTAGCCCCAGGTACACGCGAGTACCCGCGTGGAGTTCATGGTCTCGAAGGTACATGCTCTTCCAGCCATCGAGACCCAAATGGTACACTTTACCTGGACCGGGCCGGGTGGAAACCACTGTGTCATTCATGGTTTCATGGTTATTCCCAAGTCAGGTACCTTATAGTTATCCGGGATGGAGTTTCCGGCGCTGGACCCACTGGGCTACCTAGGGGAAGGATCACTTCGAAAAGTCATAGTACTACCCCAAAAATAAACATTTAAATTAAGAAAATAAATGATAAAATTAAGAAGGGAGACACAGAAGAATACGAAAATTCGAGAGAAAAAATGAATAAAAAACCTAAATAAAATTGGAAAAATTTAGAAATGGGGGTAAAAGATCAAAATTTATGAAAAAGTACCAGAAATTTTCAATGAAAAATCATTCTTCAAAATTTGAAAAAGTGATCCCCCCTCGGGCCGCCTCGGGCTCGACGCCACCACGTACCGTCCTTGCCGTCGGCGCCGGGCTTGCCCGGGATGCCGTTGGTGCCCGGGGTGCCGTCCCTGCCGGGGACGCCGTCGACGCCGTTCCTGCCGGGGACACCGTCCAGACCCGGCTCACCGGGGACGCCGTCGACCCCGTCCATACCCGGGCGACCTGCGCAGCGCGTTCAGCTGAGGTTTGCGTCACGCCCGCTATCAGCTGGCGCCTGGCCTGGCGCCATACTCCCGGCCAGCAGGGTGATTCCGAACAGTGATCAGCACTGCCGTCTCTCTTGCGCCTTATCGGCCGTGCCCCGTGAGTGCGACAAGGACAGAGAAACGAAAGCACTGTGCGCAATCACCCTGCAGGGCCCCGGCCAGGGCCCCGCGGGGGAGCCCTGACTCACGGAGACGACTCACCAGTCTACCGCGCGCGCAACAGCGTGCCACACGTGCAGCCAGCCAAGTGTGTGAATGTCGCATACTTGGACCAGCAGGTGATTGAAATTCCGTGCATTGCTCTATTCCCTTCGTGCGAGCGAAATATAAAAATAAGAATAAAAAAAAATCGCATACCTTCACTGAAAATCTACGAGTCATAATTTCTCGCCCTATACGAGTGAGAATTTGAGGGCAATTTTATTACTCTCTGGAGAGTAAGAATTTTTTTCCTCGCCCTTTTTGAGAAAGAATTTTGAGACCTCGCCCAAATAAAGTGAGAATTCGTGCTCAAATTAAGTGAGGTTAAAAAATCCTTACTCAAATAGAGCGAGGCTCAAAAATTTCTCGCTCGAAAAGAGTGAGGTTAAAAATTCTCACTCTAATTTAGTATGGAAAAGTGTCCTCTCCCATTTTGAGTGAGAAACTGGATTCCAGGGTTTGCAGTGTTTAGTTTCTTGAGTGTAATACAAATGCAAACTCACACACCAACACATGAGTATGACATTCACACACATGGGTTTCCAGTTGCACTCCTGGTGGAGAGCATTGTTGCCACAAAAGTAGGCAATAAGTCGGCCTAAAAAACACAGTGGAGTGGGCTGCCTTTGTGCTTGCCTCGAAGGCAACACAACGGCAAAGCACTGGAGAAAAAAATGTGACATGCATCACGTTTCTTGTGACATGTTCACATATCACACCAAGAAACGTGACGAACAACGAGTTTTCCTGTTTTTCTTCAATATCTTCTATCTCAGCGATCGTATTCAAATTCCGGGGTCACCATCGTTTCAATCGGAAAATTCCGACGATGTGTTATTTTGCAATAACAACCCTAACAAATGTGTACTCGTTTGAATCGCAATTTTCCACCTAAAACAATGATGAACTTAAAAATATGATTGCAGCTAACAACCACGCTGCTGTTTAAGAGAGAACGGAAAGAAACATATGTCACGTTACCGACGTTACCGGACGTTACACATGTCACATTTGTTTTTCCAGTTAGGCCTCTGTACTGAGTGTTTCATTGAATGCGTAACAGTGTCGCGGGATTGCATACTCGCCGGGGCTTCAGGGGCTATGGCGCCTTAAGGGCGAATGGGGTAGGCAAACCCGCAACACTGTTACGCATTCAAAGAAACGCCCGGTACATGTTGCCTAGCAGGCAGGCGCTAATGCAGCCCACTTTACTCCACTGTGTTTGGGCACGGGTGACAGGGTGACAGCGGGGTGATACTCGCCTTCCCTGCCCATGTCCCCCTTGGGGCCCTTGGGGCCCTGCTCGCCCGGGTAGCCCCTGTCGCCGCGCTCGCCCCGGGGGCCCTCCACGCCCCGCACCCCCGGGGGCCCCAGGCTGCCCGGCTCGCCCTTGGCGCCCGGCGGGCAGTGCTGCCTGCAGAAGGACTGCACCGTCTCGGTCTGGAACACGCCGCGCACGACACCGGCTCACCCAACGGGAAAGGAAAGGGCAGTCTCTCGGAATTTTGCTGCACAAATGTCGTAAATTTTGCAGAACTTTTCTTAGTTTTTTTTAAAAGTATTTTTTCTCAAGTTCCTCAATTGTTGATTTTTTAAAAAATCAATTGTTAAGAATTTTTCTTTTTCTCTCTCTCTTTTTTTTTCTAATTCCAATGAATTACGATGTGTAAAAATATTCGGAGTTGTGTTCGCCTTGGGCTCAGATCACTGAAGGCAACATGCAAAAAGACAAAAAGGAGCGAGCAGCCGTCGCATAGCTACCTTAAGCAAAACCGTTAAACCATGGATCGGAAAGAAATATAAATGGTTGACACTACCATAATCAGGTTCTTATAAAATATGAAATCGTCCACCAATGGGGTGGTGGTTGTCTGAAAGCTCAACATGCGCTGGCTGTTTCAGCTTTTCGTTCTCCTGCAGTCTGCTTCAGAAGAGCGCTCTCCTCGCTCTGTCTCCCTCGCACCCTCGATGTCGTGCGAGAGAGACGTGGTGAGGAGATCGCTCATCTGAGTCATTCTCCCGGGTGCGAATAATGACCAAATGGCCCACGTAGAACACCATCGTCAAAACACCGCCATTGATGCCGGTGAAAACGACTTTTCTTTCGCATAATTTTGACAAAGGTATTCCATTCCACCTAGGGAGAGGCCGGTCGGTGGAAAGGGAGGCAGCTCACGGGTATCTTGGACATGGAGACGATCCAGGAGCCCTTGTCGCCGTTGCCGTTGGGCGGCAGGGTGGTGCCGAAGCTGGAGGGCAGCGCGTTGTCCTCCATGAGCTCGTGCGTGGGCTTGTACTGCTGCGCGCCGGCCTCCGCGACGGCCTCCGCGTGGCGGCGCGCGCGCGCCCCGGCGGGCGGGTGCGGCGGCGGCGCCGGCGGCACGGGGGTGTCCCAGGGGGTGTCCCAGGGGGCGTCCCGGGGGACATCCCGGCCCCGGTGGCGGGGCCCCGGGCCCGGGCCCCAGGGCGGCAGCGACGGCCGGCCCCGCAGCTCCACCAGCGTCACCTCGCGGACCTCCCGCTGCAGCGAGCGGATGCAGGCGTACAGCGACAGCGACACGGACACCTGCGCCAGCACTGCCATTAATCGAGTAATCAAAAATCGAATTTCGATCATTTTCCCCGGTGGAACGGCAGCGCCTGTTGGGTGCGAATTTTGTGCCTGTTTCAAGGCGCCCCGAAATGTCACCATAAAAGCGCTTATTTGGGCGCTTTTGGGGGCGCTTTACGATCGTCTTTTGTTGGAAAAAGCGCCGAAGAAGCGCTTTTTGGGCGACGTTTCGGGCGGTCCTGGGGCGCTTTCAAAAGGCGTCAAAAACGCGCACTACAGGCGTTGCCGTTCTACCGGGGTTAGTAGTTGACGATTATTTGAGTAATCGACGATTATTTTTGAGGACAGATTCGAAACCCGATAATCGACCTTTTCCGACTAATCGATCATAAATAATTATTGACTCATTGCTGATAACTCGATGGCCAATTTTCGACCGGTTTACATAATATAGTTTGAAACGAATGAAGTATTTTCAAACTTTCAAACGCTACGTACCGCTGCTGCCTTCAATCCCCCTTAATCACTCTTTGCTAATATTGATTTTACCGTAACCAACCAATCATCGTCGACCTTTAACTCGGGTAACAGCTATTAATTAGTTGCCAACGGTAATTTGGGAATTTTTGATCATAGAAAATACGATTACTGTTTCCGTGAATTATTTAGAAATCGATTTATCGATTTGCACCGATTAATCGACCGCGTTTTTACTGTCGATTATCGAACCCCGAAGCAGTCGGCCGGAGCACATCGGTTGTCCGACCTTTTTTTGTCCGACCTCGGGATTTTTGCGGCCGCCACCGTCACACGTTCCTTTTTGTCCGATCTCATTTTGTCCGACCTGGCAGTCGGGGTGTAATAGTGATTTTTCTGTCCGACCTCGTTTGGTCCGACCCCAACGAACCGTTAGAGTCGCCTGCTATCCTCTGCGATGCAGCTCGATTGCCCGACCTGATGATTTCTTCAGAATCCAAAAAAGTGCCTTGCTTTTTCCTGGCCTTGTTTACACGGGTGAAGTGGAGAAGGAATGGGTATCATGGTCGGAGCACACCTCAAATTCATTTTTAATTTTATTTAAAAGAGCTATTTTAAAAAAATGGAAAAATTGGTAGGCCCCTACCTAACTCGCAACCTGCGAGCCCCGCCTGCTTAACTTCGGAGTTCTGATGGGATCCGGTGTGTTCCAGGCGACCGCCACCCCGCGGGCACGAGAAGTCCTCTCCACTTCGGGGAGAGTCCCCGCTTAAGGCTGGCGGCCTGTCAGGCCCGCCGTACTACCCTATTTAAACAGCGCCTTGAAGCCGTAGGTAGCATTTCGGACCAACGACTGGGCACCACCGGACCGCATGACCGGTCAGTGGGAGGTAGAGGCAAGGCAGGACGATAGAGGGGGAGAAAAGCAGAAAGAGAAGTTTTTGCGGAAGAGTAAGCGTACGGTTGGTTAGACCTGTACTGACCCGCTCCCGCACAGGTCATGGAAAAGCTGTTTACTAAGGAGCCAGATTCATAGGCCTTACTTCCCCACGAGGGACCACCCCCCGTGGCATGGGACGGAACTTCCTGACAACTCGCTTTCGCTGCCAGTGAAGAACCTACCTGGGAATTGAACCCAGGCCCCAAGTGCCGAGTCTCATGACACCCCGCGGCTTTCGTGGTACTAAGACCACTAGACCGTCGGCGATTCCACGAGGGAGCTCCGTTGAAATGGGGGGTTTGAATTCCACGCCAAGCTGCTGTCCTCGGAAAAATTTATATTTTAGAGCATGATTTGAACCCGAGATCTTCGGCCCCCGGCACACCACTGTGCCGGCACGGCTACGACGCCATGGTACAAGTTGGCTTTCCACTAGGAGTGACGCTGCGAAGAGCCGTAGTCGCCGACGAACCTGTACCGGTGGCGTCATCAGTACGCCTGCTCTCCTTGCTGGGACAGCCCAGCCGCGTGGCGACTCTGGTATGCGCATCGGCACCGTTAGAAGTGCTGGGTGGGCACAGGTTCGAATATCGATCACAATATTTTTTTTTCGAAGTATCTTTGTCTCTTTACGTTGCCCGAGGCACAAGGACAGTGGATAAAAAGTATTAAGTAGGTAAAAAATAAATCAAAACAAATCCGCACTCGACATTGAGGTCGTCGCAGGTGAAAGTACGAGTTGGACAAAGGTCCTAATACCACCCTGTTTTTTCTTCTTTTATTTCTTTTTATCAGTAGGTAGTTTTGCCTTTTTGCAGTTGCCCGAGGCACTAAAAAACATGTTTTTTTTTTTTTTTTTTTTTTTTTGTTTTTTTCAAGAAAAAAGTTCACCGCGTAGCAAAGCTACCAACATAAAAAAAGAGAAATATAAAAGAAAAAGAAGTTACAGATAGGGGTGGCAGTAGAATCTCTGTCCAACTTGTGCTTTCACCAGCGACGACCTCAATGTCGAGTGCGGATTTGTTTTGATTTATTTTTTACCTACTTAATCCTTTTTATCCACTGTCCTTGTGCCTCGGGCAACGTAAAGAGACAAAGATACTTCGAAAAAAAAATATTGTGATCGATATTCGAACCTGTGCCCACCCAGTACTTCTAATGGTGCCGATGCGGATACCAGAGTCGCCACACGGCTGGGCTGTCCCAGCAAGGAGAGCAGGCGTACTGATGACGCCACCGGTACAGGTTCGTCGGCGACTACGGCTCTTCGGAACGTCACCCCTAGTGTAAGACGACTTATACCATGGCGTCGTAGCCGTGCCGGTATAGTGATGTGCCGGGGGCCGAAGATCCCGGGTTCAAATCATGCTCTAAAATATAAATTTTTCCGAGGACAGCAGCTTGGCGTGGAATTCAAACCCCCCATTTCAACGGAGCTCCCTCGTGGAATCGCCGACGGTCTAGTGGTCTTAGTACCACGAAAGCCGCGGGGTGTCATGAGACTCGGCACTTGGGGCCTGGGTTCAATTCCCAGGTAGGTTCTTCACTGGCAGCGAAAGCGAGTTGTCAGGAAGTTCCGTCCCATGCCACGGGGGGTGGTCCCTCGTGGGGAAGTAAGGCCTATGAATCTGGCTCCTTAGTAAACAGCTTTTCCATGACCTGTGCGGGAGCGGGTCAGTACAGGTCTAACCAACCGTACGCTTACTCTTCCGCAAAAACTTCTCTTTCTGCTTTTCTCCCCCTCTATCGTCCTGCCTTGCCTCTACCTCCCACTGACCGGTCATGCGGTCCGGTGGTGCCCAGTCGTTGGTCCGAAATGCTACCTACGGCTTCAAGGCGCTGTTTAAATAGGGTAGTACGGCGGGCCTGACAGGCCGCCAGCCTTAAGCGGGGACTCTCCCCGAAGTGGAGAGGACTTCTCGTGCCCGCGGGGTGGCGGTCGCCTGGAACACACCGGATCCCATCAGAACTCCGAAGTTAAGCAGGCGGGGCTCGCAGGTTGCGAGTTAGGTAGGGGCCTACCAATTTTTCCATTTTTTTTAAATAATAGCTCTTTTAAATAAAATTAAAAATGAATTTGAGGTGTGCTCCGACCATGATACCCATTCCTTCTCCACTTCACCCGTGTAAACAAGGCCAGGAAAAAGCAAGGCACTTTTTTGGATTCTGAAGAAATCATCAGGTCGGGCAATCGAGCTGCATCGCAGAGGATAGCAGGCGACTCTAACGGTTCGTTGGGGTCGGACCAAACGAGGTCGGACAGAAAAATCACTATTACACCCCGACTGCCAGGTCGGACAAAATGAGATCGGACAAAAAGGAACGTGTGACGGTGGCGGCCGCAAAAATCCCGAGGTCGGACAAAAAAAGGTCGGACAACCGATGTAGACTCGCAGTCGGCTTTTCGGTTATTTTGATAGTCGGTTGATTTCGATCATGACAAACAATCGCACAGGCCTAACCCGGGTCACCTGAGCGGGTGACACACTGCTGCCTCTCTGCCGGTGTGGGCGGGAGAAGGCAGGCAGTCAGTAGCAGCTCACTCGCTCACACATAAGAGGAGCACTGAGGCGAGCTGCATCTGCACTTGGAAACAGCCGGACCCACCCGTTTGAGAACCCTTCCCGAGGGGGAAACAACTCTGAAATTTTGGTACACCATGTAATTCAGAAAACTTCAAGAAAATTAAAAAAATAAAAAATAAATAAAAAATAAATCAAGAGAAAACTCACATAAATTCTGTAAAAGTTCAAAGATTTCACGAAATTTTACAAAAATTCACTCTGTACACCCAAAGCTAGAGTTACTTTCCCCTGGACACTTCCTATTGTAGTATTGGCTCACCTGCAGGACGAGCAGGCCGCCGAGTCCCCAGCGCAGGACGGCCTCCTTGGACGCGCCGGCGGCCGCCGACCTGCAGCGCTCGCAGACGTCGGTGGGCTGCTTCATGCTGGTCTTGTGCGGCTCCAAGTGGGCGTGCTTGCGCGCTCACTAGCAGTGTGGGCGCGACGCGTCCGCGAACTCGTCGACGGCGTCCTGGTGCTGGGCCTGGAGGGCCGCTCGCGCCGCGGTGCAGGCTGACACTACTCGCGGCCCGGCCCCGGCCCCGGGGCACGCCGGCACGGCTCCCCCACGCCCCGCCCCGCCCCGCCCAGAGCCCCTACCCGGCCATCGCACTCAATGAATCCTTTCAGTCTCTCTCTCTCTCTCTCTCTCACCCACTCCCCTCCTCTCTCTGTCTCTCTCTCTCACCCACTCCTCTCCTCTCTCTGTCTCTCTCTCTTTCTCACTCTCACCCTCTCTCTCTCTCTCTCTCTCTCTCTCTCTCTCTCTCTCTCTCTCTCTCTCTCTCTCCCTCCCTCTCTCTCTCTCTCTCTCTCTCTCTCTCTCTCTCGCTCCCCCCTCTCCCCCCCGTCTCTCTCCCTCTCTCCCTATTCCCCTCCCTCTCCCACCCGCACTAAACATGTTGTCCCTCCCAGCGGCGTGGTGGACCGGCGCGCTGTCCTGGAGGGATTCTCACATTAGTCCAGCTGGCTGGGTGTATGGTCACCGTGGAGCCCAGCCCAGTCCCCCGCGCCGCGCCGAGCCGCCTCGCCTAGCAATTGAGCTCGTTTGTTCACTGCACCAATATGACTCGCACGCATCGCGTCCTGCAAAAGACTTAATAAAAAGAAAACAAAAACTGCCTCACTACATGGGAAAAGACAATGTTGCCCCCCCCCCAAATTAATAATAAAAAAAAATTGAGAGTTTGTGCATATCAGCTGTTTGGGACAAGTTGCACACATTTAAGGGTACAATACGTATCTAAACTTGGACAAGTTGTCTCAGAAAATTTGAAAAAAATGTCCCAAGTTGGTCAAGTGCACCAAATCTCAATATTTCTGGAGACAAAATTGTCCTTTCCTATTTTGGGTGCGAGGTGCAATATCTGCACCTCAAAATACTATCTAGTACAAAAAATTGTAGAAACCTTTGTTTGTTTACTCCAGGGACAGCCATCTAATCATGGTGGAAGCAGCAATTTTAGCTGTGATCGCTGAATTTTCGGTCGTCAGAAACATGGTAATACTGCCTGAGGTGACCTCACGATGGCTTCTACAGAACGTTTCGTTTCTTTGTTTTCTGGAATCACTCAGGGCTGCTCACATGTGACTCGATAGCAATCGCGTCTTCTGTTTTATTTGTTTTAAGCCTGGCGTTATTATATCTTCTCTGTTTTCTGGGGATAGCCAAAATTCTCCATTCTCGACGGTTGTGTTGACACCCCTGTTGATACAGAACAGTGACTAAGCCTGCGCCGAGCATATTCAGATTGGACAGTAGCCGCGGGGGAGGAGGGGGGGGGGAGGGAGGCTCCCGCTGCCGGTCGGTTCGAATCGAGAAGCACCGCATGTATGAATGCCCTCGCACCCTTGGAGGGGAGTTTTTTTTTTCATACACCTGTAAGTTACACATTCTTGCACGTTGTTTAATACTAGTGCCAAGAGATGTTTCGTTAAGCAAGCCAAGTGTGTGAATGTCGCATACGAGGTCGCATAAGTGATCTGGGAACAGAAACGCACTCAATGAGTTCAACCCGTAGCGCGTGCCCCGGCAGCCCCCCCCCCCCCCCCCCACACACACACTCCTGCCCTCTCCGCCAAGCTGACACTCTTGTCTTGAGGCCCTGAGGCGCACTGTCCCTCGCCCGCGGGGCAAAGATGAAACTATCGACATAATAAACGCCAGCGCCAGACTCGATGCTCTCGGGCTAATTCTAAAAGGCGCATCAAAAGTCGTTTAGAGCGGGGCGGGGTGGGGTCGGGGGTGGGGCATGGCAGGGGCGGGGGCGGCGTGCCAGAGCAGAGCGACCCTTTCCATTTCTAGCCGCGCTGCTGCTAATCTGGAGCGGCTGGGAGAGATGGAAATGGAGTAGCAGAAGGAGGGGGAGGAGGAGGGGGAGGGGGTCTGCCGCTTCTGGTGCCCGATCAGCTGATGATCCCGCCGCTGGCGTTGGCGTTCGTCGCCCCCGGGTATGATGAGGTGCGCCCCTCTCTCTCTCTCTGTCTCTCTCTCCCTCTCTCTCTCTCCCCCTCTCTCTCTCTCCCCCTCTCCCTCTCTCTCTCCCTCTCTCTCTCCCCCTCTCTCTGCGGTGGGCCTTACCGCTTTGTGTGGACCCCCCTCCGGTGCGCTGCTCAGCCGCTCAGCCGCTCAGCCGCCATCCCCCCGAAGCATCAGCCCCGGGGCGGCGCGACACCACGCCCCTCTGTTCCGCATTCTGGGGACGAGATGAGAAATGCGCCAACTTTTTGTTTTAGTTCCACGACTTTCGGGTGGAAAAAAATGATGAAAAAAAAACAAACTTAGTTTTAACGTATTTGGATGTTGCATTAATCAATTTCTGTTTGTTTTTGTTTGCGGTCGGCTAGCGCAGACTCCGACTCGAAAAATTCTACACTGAAGATCTACGAGTCATAATTCTCACTCCCACACGAGTGAGTAGTTTGGCGGCAACTTTATTAGTCTCAGGAGACTTCAAATATTTTTTCCTCGCTCTATTTTAGAAAAAGTTTTTTTAACCTCGCCCTTATAAAGTAAGGATTCGTGCTCAAATAAAGGGAGGCTAAAAAAATACCTACTCAAAAAGAGCGAGGCTGAAAAAATATCTCACTCGAAGAGAGTGAGTTTAAAGATTCTCACTCCCTTTAAGCATGGAGAAGTTTCCTCACCCAATTTTGGGTGAGAAATTGGATTCGAGGGTTTGCAGTGTAGAGCAATAACAGGATGATTATGATGGACAAGGAGGTTGTGTTCATTACGCTTAAGCAGCGGGTGCACGGCCACTTCCACCCAAGTTATCAACTTATCAACTTTTGTCCCGCCTGCGCTCGCCTCGGCTGTGTCTCTCAATGCGCGCGCGAGCAGCGGTGGTGTCTGTCGAGTTTCCGGGGTGCGGCACGTGCTCGGGCGCGAGCCAAGGGGGTACTCACGTAGGAAAGTTTTGGACAGAGTACTCGGCATTACATGCTACATGGTATTTCATGGTGTCATAACACGGTATCATACCAGAGTTACAAACAAAATTCGGCAACTTCAGACAGAAACTGCTATTCTTTAAGTTACCATCTAACGGGTATCACACCTGCGGGTACCTACAGCGGGCACCTGCGGGTACCTGTAGCAGTCGGCGGGCACCTGGTGTCGCGTAAACCTGCTACCGTCTGATTCCGAAAATCGCTCTCGCGCCTCCCTCCTTGTCGCACTCATAGGGCACTGCGTGGAGGACGGAGGTACGAGAGCGATCTTCGGATTCACCCTGCGGCGGGCACCCGCGGGCACCTGGTGTTGCGTGAACCTGCAGCGGGCTACCGGTGTCGCGTGCACCAGCAGCGGGCACCTGCAGGGGTCACCTGCAGCGGACACCGGCGTGCACCCGCGCAGTGTTCCCAGAAAAGCTGGGCCAAAAACCGCGCAATTCATTTGTACAGGTGGCGGTATCTCCGCCTGACCACTAGGCAACTCTCCTGTATTCGTGCACTGATGTTGCCTAGTAGGCAGGCGGAGATACAGTCCCGTTACGAACAGGTGTATTGGGCGGTTTTATGCCTAACTTTTTGGCAGCACTGCACCCGCGGGCGCCTGTTGTCGCGTGAACCTACAGCGGGCACCCGCGGGCACCCGGTGTCGCGTGCACAAGTACCGTGCGGAGGGGGCGGGGGGCGACAGGGAGAGGCGCGGGGGGGGAGTGGGTGTCGAGGCGGTGGAGGCCAGTGGGGACGGCTCCCGGATGCTGGGCCGGGGGAGGAAGACGACTGCCCGTGGCTACTCGGTGCGACATGACGCAAAGCAGGTATAATGGCCATTCCAGTCACACACACACACACGACACAATCGAGAGTCACTCATGGGGGAACACTCGCCAATATTCATCAAACTGCGTCGCACTGCGCGGAAACTAAATAATCTAAATTAGCTCAGCTTACAAATTAGCTGCTTTCAAGCGACAAGCAAACTTATAAGCAAGCGTACTATAAAGTAAGCATTATCAGTCAAATATTAACTATTTGACAACTAATGCAATGCAGGATTTGTCTTGTCAAAGTTTTCGATGCACTATGTCACATTTACTCCTGCCGCGACGCTGGAGGTGCTCGAGAAAATCATCACTGTAGTAATGGGCGTCTGAAGAAGGGGGAAAAAAGTCGACGGTATTTGAGCAATCAAGTTTCGATTCCCCCCCCCCCCACCCCATAAATTTTTTGCTCTTGCCTTAAAGACACCCCGAAATTGACACAAAACTTGTAAGCGCTGGGCTACATAAAGTTAAGGAGATTAACAGTTAACAGTTTAACAGTGAACACTTTCGGGTGTATCAGCGCCCTCCAGGCGCCGGATTAGGGCAGGGGCGCGAGACGCGCCCGAGGACGCGCCCCTGCCCTAATCCGACGCCTAGAGGGCGCTGATACACCCGAAAGTGTTTACTGTTTTTCTCATTAACTTTATGAAGCTTTGGAATAGTCCTGGGCGTATTGTGAAAAAAAAGTAAAACAAGTTCACAACAGTTTGAAACTATTATGTTTCACGCAATAGAAACATATCTGCTATCAAGTGTAGCACAAGTGAGCTCGACATGATAGTTTTTCGAATAAGGCTCTTCGGAAAACTGACGTGGGACACTTGCTCACGAGTCCTTTTGCTATTCGCACAGTCCTTGCCTCGCAGTGTTGAAAAGAAGGCAAACAAAACCCGCCCAACACACAGCTGTGTGGAGCGGGCGATATTCACGCCTGCCTACTAGGCCATTACCCTGCACACGTGTGTAGATGTTGCCTAGTAGGCAGGCGCGAATACCGCCCTCTCCACACAGCTGTGTGTTGGGCGGGTTTTGCCTACTTTTCTGGCAACACTCCTCGCCAGTTCACCTGAATACCTTTTTTGAGCGACAGTGTTTATTTGGGCTGGATGCTGTAGACATTTTTCCGCTTTTAACCTAGGATCGCCGGTACCGACCCCTCCGGCTGGGGCTGCTGCGGCGGGCACGTGCTGTGCAGGGGCGCCCTAACCACAGGGTTAAACCCAGAGCCCCAGAGCACCGCACCGCCTCGGAGCAGAGCGCCTCTGTAACTCCCCGACGCATGCCAGACATTTTTCTGGCGGGAGTCTTGTGCTTCATTCGAATTCGTCATTTTGCCTCGCGATATTATTAGCAACGGGTGAGTCGTTTGGGGCGGGTCTGGCCGGGCCGGGCCCGCCGGCGAGGCTCTGGGCCCCGCGCGGACACCTCTGCCCGCGCCCCGCACCCCACCCCACCCCACCCCACCCCACCACGCCTCACCCCGCCCCGCCCCGCCTCGCGACCGCATGGGGTTCCCCCTCGCTTGAATAGGCCCGCGGGGCGGGGTGCGGGGCGCAGGGTGTGGGGCTAGGGGCGCGGGGCGCGGGGTGCGTGTCCAGTCGGTGTCCAGCTAAAAGTGTCCCCAACGGAATACACGGGCATTTTAACTGAGCATCCAAAAGTGTTGAACATTGTTCTCAACAGAGATGGATGTGTGTGCCAGTCGAATTAATTTGATTTCAGTGTATTCGCCAGTTTTGTCAGAAAAGCAGGCAATATAAGTAAAATATCCCGAAAGCAGGATGCAACACACCCGCACATGTGCTGAGGTGGTGCCTAGTTACTAGGCGCCCGCCCATACGCCGTCGCAGACGCGGCCCGCTTTTACTCCACCGTTTTTTTTCTCGGCGTCTTATCGCCTCCTGGTCTGCGGGAGCACTAGTACAAACGAGTTATGTACACCTCGTAATTCAGAACAAAATCTGGAAATTTCCGAAAATAATTAGAAAGAAGAGTCAGAAAAATTCAGGAAAATTCAGAAAAATTCACCAAAAAATCACTTAAGTTTTGGGAAAATGCAGGCAAAAGTTCAGATAAATTCAATAAAAATAATTTACAAAAAATTCACAAACATTCACAAAATTTGCACTTTCAAATTCAGAGTTATTTCCTCCTCGGCTCAAAGTGCGTCGTACGCACCGCGGGGGACACACATCACACATGCCTGCCGATATCAAATTCTTACTCTTTACAGAATGTGCAGGCAGACGCGGCCGCGGTGTGCGGCCCCCGCCCCGCCCCGCGCCACCCCCTCCCGCGCACACACACACACACACACACACACACACACACACACACACACGCACACTCACGCACGCACGCACCGGCCGGCCGGGGCGGGGCCCCCACCCTGCTCCACCGCTCAGGCGCGCTCAGGCGGCTGGAGTTATCCGCCGCGGCGCGATGTCGGCCCGGCAGTCTGCGCTGGAGGCTGAGCATGTGCAGTGCAGGGGGCCGGACCGGGCAGCCATGTACTGCGAGCGTAGCGAGCGTGTGCGCGTGCGCGAGCCGAGCGGGCGTGACAGCAGCAGGGCGAGCAGGGCGAGCAGGGCGAGCAGGGCGCTGGTGAGTACAGGAGTACCTAACCTCCAGGGCGTGCACGACGATGTGCTCCTCCGTGTGTGTGCACGACGAGCTCCCCCCGTGTGTGCACGACGAGCTCCCCCGTGTGTGTGCACGATGAGCTCCCCCGTGTGTGTGCACGACGTGCTCCTCCGTGTGTGTGCACGACGTGCTCCTCCGTGTGTGTGCACGACGTGCTCCTCCGTGTGTCTGCACGACGTGCTCCTCCGTGTGTGTGCACGACGAGCTCCCCCGTGTGTGTGCACGACGTGCTCCTCCGTGTGTGTGCACGACGTGCTCCTCCGTGTGTCTGCACGACGTGCTCCTCCGTGTGTGTGCACGACGTGCTCCTCCGTGTGTGTGCACGACGAGCTCCCCCGTGTGTGTGCACGACGAGCTCCTCCGTGTGTGTGCACGACGTGCTCCTCCGTGTGTGTGCACGACGAGCTCCCCCGTGTGTGTGCACGACGAGCTCCCATGTGAGCTCACGACGAGTTCCCCCGTGTGTGCGCACGACGTGCTCCTCCGTGCGTGCACGGCTAGATTCTCGGTGTGTGCACAGCGAGTTTCCCCCGTGTGAGTGAACGACGAACACCCCCGAGGCTCTGAACCTGAACGATCAGTGATCTACGACGTCGCGCTCCGCGACATAAGCGTCGTCGGCCGAGCCGCCGCACGCCCGCACGCCGCCACACCGGGGGTCGCCGCCGGGGGCCGGAAATCGCAGATAGACTCATGGTGGACTCATAGTGTGAATCCGGCGAAACGGGGCTCATCAGTCAGTCAATCCCGCCCGGCCCGGCCCGGCCCCGACTATCGCAGGGGGTTCCAGCTCACCGCCCCGGCCCGGCCCGGCCCGGCCCAGCCCGCCGCCATGTCTCGGCGGGGTGCTGGGGGCAGGGCAGGGTCAGTGACACCCTGGTGAGCCATGGCGCCGCGGCTGCGGCGCTGCGGGGGTCACGCAGTGACCCCGGTAGTGAATCTGTGAATCATCACCCAGAGCCAGAGCTAGCATGGAGCTAGCTAACCGACTGGACTCCCGACCTGAGCCGCATCGAACGGTATAGTGACGCGTCTCTCCTCCGCCTCCTCTCTCTCTCTTCCCAATCCTAAGCTATCGTTCTCTCTCTCTCTCGCTCTCTCTCCGGCAGTAGAGAGGAGAGGAGAGGAGAGGACGCCCGGACCGCAGCTCTCCCGAATCAGACGACTGATTCCGGAGACCGCTCTCGCACCTCCGCGTCCTTGTCGCGCCCGTGGCGGTGTCCTATGTTGGGGATGGCAGGGCCCCGTGAGTGCGACAAGGACGCGACGGCGCGCGAGCGATCTCCGGAATCAGTCGTCTGATTCAGGAGAGCGTTCAAGAGGCGCTCTCCTATATCTGTGCCCCATGAGTGCGACAAGGACGGAGCTATACGGTGTAGGTATAGCACTGGTAAAACTAAGGCGTAACTGTATGCTTGAATGAAGCATACAGTTACGCTTGAAGACGTTACGCTTGCAAATCAAGCGTACGAAAGAAATTCTCCCATACATTTAGATAGGACGAATAGGAGCGGATAGACCCGTTACGCTTGATTTCAAGCGTAATCTCAGTACGCTTGAAAACGGGGCGTAAGGCTACGCCTTAGTTTTACCAGTGAGGACAGCCCCTCTTGAACGCTCTCCTGAATCAGACGGCTGGACGCGGCAGACCAGCGGGGCGGGGCGGGGCGGGGTAGAGACCATTCAGTTATCCTCGTTCATCCTATCCTAGCGTGGTGCACTGTGTGGCGTGGCTTGGCGTTGGCGTGGCGTGGCGTGGCGGAAGGCGAGCCAATAACGCAATGGCGCACGGCAATAAAGTAAACTTGCCGCCGGCAATTAGCACAACACGCGTCAGAGGAGTGGACAGCGGCGCGCGCGCTCGGCGACGGCTCATAGCCGCTCATAGCCCCGGGGCACTGCAAAAAATAAACTGGTGTGCGCGTGGAACCGGAACCGGACGGGGAATAACGACGGGGAACCAACTCTGAAATTTTTGTGTACCTCAAAATTCAAAAAAAATCAGTGAAATTTCAAAAAATTCCCGAAAATTTAGGTGAAAGTCTAGCGAAAATTCAGAAAAAATCAGTGCAAATTTACCTTTCCGACACTCCTGAGCCACCCTTAACTCAGATATATCAGCTTTGATACAGTTTTGCAAAGTTTTAGGACGGTCTAACATCATCGTGTGAATTCCAAGATACCGAAAAGGTTTGATTCTGGTGGGACTCGAGCACTCTCAAGGTACATCCCCTCGTCGGACTGTGCATTGCGCTCTGTCCTGTGCCCTGCCCCACCTCGCCCCACCCCGCCCCACCCCGCCCCGCCGCCGCGCCTGCTCGGCTGACAGCGGGAATGCGCGCGAATAACGCGAATGGTGTTTGTCTCTCGTTGCGTGGATTCCGCACCGCCCCACCCCGCCCCGCCCCGCCCTGCTCCGCCCCGCCCTGCCCCACCATGGCGTGTTATTTTGGAGCCGGGTGACCTCGGGCTTGCGGGCGGTTTGCTGCGCCCCGGCGGTGGTGGTCCGATGCACATTGCTGGCCGAAATAATATTAAGCCATCGCGTGCCCCGCCCCGCCCATCTCCCCGCCCATCTCCCCGCCCATCTCCCCGCCCCACCACATCCTTAAAAGTTACCACAGCCGCAAGACTCTGTAAGCAAAAATTTCTGGATAGGATTGAATGAAAGCCGCGGTCTTTGACTGGGCTGTGCGGGGACCTCGTCGTTCTGGCTGAGCTCAACGAGTCTAACTGTTCGCCTCGCCGAACTCAAGGAGTCTAAGGTCTTCTCCCAGCTGATCTCAAGGAATCTGACTCGAGGATGGGGGGGAGATGAGTCACTCAAACCAAATGTGTTCAAGTATTTTTTTACTATCGATTTTTTTCGATTTTTTGTTGTGATTTTTCTTTTAAAAAAATTCTGTCATTTTTGGATAAAGTTTGATTTTTTCTCCTTATTTCTGACTTTTTCCCCTTTTTTTAAGTCCTTTGGTAATTTGTACTCGATTTTCCGGATTTTTCTGTATCTTTCTTCTTCATTTTATTTCGATTTTTTAGGGAGGAATTTTTTAAATGATTTTTTGTCGTTCTTAACATATGATTTTTCGAAGTGACTCCTTCGGTCTGACTATTCGCCTAGCTGAGCTCAAGGAGTCTGGCTCTTCACTAGCTGAGACCAAGGAGCCTGGCTCGTCGCCTAACTGAGACCAAGGAGCCTGGCTCTTCGCCTAACTGAGACCAAGGAGCCTGGCTCTTCGCCTAGCTTGCCGCTGACCAGGGGTATGCCTTTTAGCCTAGGGCGCGGCACGGCGGCGTGACTCCTCGCGGAGTGTCTCGGCGTGCGGCGGTCGCGAACACTTCTCGGAATCCATAATATCGCGGGCAACACTTCCGCGGGGGTAGCCCCGCCCCCGGCCCAGCCCGCCGTTCGGCTAAAAGAGTCTGCGCTGCGCGGGGGCCGCGCCGCTCGGCTTTTGGTCCGCGGAGACAATAAGACTTAGCGTGACGAGATGCTCCCGCGATAACGGCGGCCCCGCCGGCCCGCCCCGCCGCGCCCTGTGCCAGAGAAAGAGGAAGGCTCGCGCACTGCATGACCGGGAGCAGCGCGACTGCGGCGCCGGACCGCACCGGAGCAGCCGCACCAGCCGTCCTTGTCGCACTCACGAGGCCCTGCCATCCCCGCCAGCAGTGCGACAAGGACGGAGGTACCAGGAGGAGATCCGGGAGGCAGCAGCAGCGCTCTGCTCGCTCTGCTCCTCTCGTAAGTGCCTCGCTACGCTTCAGCGTCCCTCCTACCTCTCCTCCCTGCCGTCTCGTCTGATTCAGAAGATCCTTCTCGTGCCTCCGTCTTCGTCGCACCCATATGGCGGTGCCCCATGTCGGGGCGGGCAGTGCCAGTGCCCCATGAGTGCGACAAGGACAGAGGCAGGAGGAGAGCGATATCTTCGGAATGAGACGGCTGTTCTGCGCTCCGTCGCGGCGTCGCTCACGCTGTGATCCCGATCCCGTCCTGCCTCGGGCCCAGGCGCCCCGCCCCGCGACGCCTCTGATCCTGATCCTGATCCCGTCCTGCCTCGGGCCCAGGCGCCCCGCCCCGGGACGCCTCTGATCCTGATCCTGATCCCGCCCACTACTCCACCGCCTCCTCGTCGATCCCACCCATCAATTACGACGCCGGCTGGATGGCGCCAGGCGCCTCGGCTCGGCTCGGCCCGGCCCGGCTCGGCTCACCTCGGCTCCGCTCGACTCGCGAGCTGCGGCATTATGTTCGCTGGTTCCGAATACGACAAGCTCAGATCACTTCATGGACCCATTGTCGTGGCTTGGCCTGCCCAGCCTGCCTAGCCTGGCCTGGTCCGACGGGTCCGACGGCGCCCGGAAAAACTCCGCCGCAAAGAGCACAGGCCCGCCGACGCCCGCGGCCCCGCCCCACCAAATTAGTGTCCGCGTCGCCGGCGAGGGGGCATCCACTCCCAAATATCGCGGCCCGACTACTCCCTAATACATCTATTACTTGTAATAGATTTCTATTACGCCTAATACATTTCTATTACGGATATTACATGTATTACTTACTATTACCTCTATTACCTGACTATTACGCATCTATTACAGCTATTATGCTCACATTACAGGTAATACTCGACTATTACAAAACTAATACACCTCCATTACCATTGAAATTTCGCGCCAAAGTATTGTGGGATGAACTTCCGCAGTAGTGACTGCCAATAGTGGATACTGTATACACCACGTAGCACGTAGTAATGAGGAATCCGCTATGGGAAATTGTTACCTATCTGCCTTCACTGTTAGTTATTGCTTATCTTTCTCTCTCTCTTCCTCCGTATTTTGGTAATTCGGAAAAAGTTTTCATTCGTTTATAAGATGGAGTAGAATACTGGACTACTCGTCTAGTAATAGATTTTGTAATACCCGTAATATTCGTGTATTAGGCGTAATAGATGTAATATCTCTGTAATAGCCGTAATAAATGTGTAATAGGTGTAATAGTCGCGTAATTGGTGTAATAGTTGTGTAATATAATGTAATAGGTGCGTAATAGCACGTATTTGTTTTGTAATAGATGGTAATATTCACGCAGCAGTTCAGAAATGCGGTTAAATATCGTCTCTGGGACATCAGATTTTTCTAATTTACTCGGCACTCTCTCCCTTGGAGTCATTCGTCGTTCCTTGGTCATTCCCTATGGAAAAGGTAGGGGTGCAGCTGGGGAGGGGGAGGGGGAGAGGGAGAAGCACTGTGCCTTCCCGCCCGCCAATCACGCCCCAACGACAACGACTCTTCGTTGCGCCGGCCACCTTGCGTTTTGCCTCCGTGTTCCAGGTATCGTCCGACTTTTATGTCCCCCTCCCCCTCCCCAGCTGCACCCCTACCTTTTCCATAGGGAATGACCAAGGAACGACAAATGACTCCAAGGGAGAGAGTGCCGAGTAAATTAGAAAAATCTGACGTCCCAGAGACGATATTTAACCGCATTTCTCAACTGCTGCGTGAATATTACCATCTATTACAAAACAAATACGTGCTATTACGCACCTATTACATTATATTACACAACTATTACACCAATTACGCGACTATTACACCTATTACTCATTTATTACGGCTATTACAGAGATATTACATCTATTACGCCTAATACACGAATATTACGGGTATTACAAAATCTATTACTAGACAAGTGACCCGACTAATACACGAGTGGATGCCCCCTCGGTCGCCGGCCCAGCGACGCGACGGGATAAACGTGCCGGTCACGTGTCCCGCTCCGCCGCGACCAAAAGACTCGTCTCGAAACTATTTTCGGATCGAGTACACCCAGAAAACGGTGTTCTTGATTACAGTAGAAGTCAGATACAGTCGAGAACATCTACTTGAAATGAGCATGTGGAACTTGAACCAAGTAATTATATACATGGTTCAAGTTCCACATGCTCATTTCAAGTAGATGTTCTCGACTGTATTTGACTTCTACTGTTATCAAGAACACAGTTTTCTGGGTGTAGGTACCGGGTGTTTCTCTGAATGCGCAACAACGTTGCGGGACTGCAGCTACTCACCGGGGATGCAAGGCCCCTTACATTATGCGGCTAATGGGTGGGGGTGGGGACGCAACCCGCAACACTGCTGCGGATCCAAAGAAACGCCCAATACATTTCCTAGATTAATGTGGTATTTTTACAAACTTTAAGGATAGGCACAGCACTATCTCGTGTTCTTTATTCATCATTATTTTTTTAAACTTTACGCAGCACTGACTGCCTGCATGTGGGTGGGAATGTCTGGCGTGTGAATAGGCAACCCTCTTGGCCGGCTCGGGCCGGGCTGGGCTGTTCTAGCTGGCCCGGGCTGGCACCTTGCGGCCAATAAAGGGCGGCCAACTCATGTATTTATGTGTACACTTGCCTTGAATTTCTTGTATCTCTAATATATTTTTCGGCATTTTTCTCGTATTTTTGTTGAGTATTTCTATGTATTTCTGTGTATTGAAGAGTATTTCCTTGTATTTTTAGTGTATTTCTAGAAATACACTTGTGTACACGGTTTTTTTTCGAGTTGGCCGCCCCTCGGCTTGCGGCACCCCACCGCTCGTCCCGTACCGTACCGTCAGTCAAACAGGTGTGTACAGTTACACCGCGCGCGCCTCTATATGCACCTCCACGCCGCGGGCCCCGGGGGCTGGTCGGGTTATATTCCGCCGATGCGGCGACATTCATTCACCACTCTGCTCCATCCCAACGCTTAAGCCGCTCGCCGCATAAGCACCCTCCTCGCCCGCCCGACCTACCCCAACAGACATAGACATACCCCGCACGCGCGGGCCGGGCGGCCGCAGGGGCCGGACCTCGTACCCGCCGGCGCCGACCGGGACCGGGACTGCGGCGGGGCATCAGTGTTTCCAATCGGTCGGATTCTGCATGTACCCGACTGTCTTCCGTCTCTCTCTCTCTCTCACTTGACACGCATGAGAGTGAAAGAGACGGAAGACAGTCGGGTACAGCCAGAATCCGACCGATTGGAAACACTACGGGGTGGACCTCGGGGCGGACAGCTGGGTGGCCCGCGACCACGACCACCCCTTGCGCCCCCTGCGGCGGGGCGGAGCCGGCTGCGCTTGGGGACTAAAGCGTTACTGGCGCTCTGAGGCTCTGAGGCGGATCGCAATCTCGATATGAATTAGATCCTGGACGCAGAGGCGCACAGCGAGGCACTGACCCCGACCAGACCGGACCCGACCGCTTTGTAGTGCAGATTCCGAGGAGAGGCGGATGGCAGGGCAGGACAGGGCAGGGCTTGGGGAGGAGCGCCGCCGCGCGCCGCGCGCACTACAAAGAGAGCAGCAGTAAGATAGCGCAATTTATGATGGCACCTGCCTGGCACTGATTCTATGCATGCACACGCATAAACATTCTCTCTCTCTCTCTCTCTCTCTCGGGTACAAAGGGGTGAAGAATCGGCGGGCCAGCCCATGCGGAGCGTGGAACGTCGGTCGGGTCTTGCCGATTAGCCGGATAAAGCATCTGAAATACGAGGTTTAGTGTGGTGGCGCTGTGTGTGTGTGTGTGTGTGTGTGAGAGAGAGAGAGAGAGAGAGAGAGAGAGAGAGAGAGAGAGAGAGAGAGAGAGAGAGAGAGAGAGAGAGAGAGAGAGAGAGAGAGAGAGAGAGAGAGACAGAGAGCGTGCTGGGCAAATGGCCGCGCCGTGCCGGGGTCATGCGTGCTCACTCTAGCATGTGCAAATGTATGCGACAAGCGACACAGGAAATCAGACTTCGCTGCTGTAGGCTGATTCCGCAAGGTGGCTTCATCTCTCTCTCTGTTCTTGTCGCACTGATTGAGCGAGGCCATAGGGAGCGAGCGAGAGGACACTACTAAATGCTGTTCGGAGTCACCCTGCTGGTCCTCCAGCGCCCATCCCGCCCCGGGCCGCGCCGCCGCGCCGGCCTCCAGAGGAGCCTCGGTGGCCTCGCTGCCGATCAGCGTCCGCGGGTGTGTGTAGCATGTGCAGCAGCAGCCACTGCGCGGGGCGGGCTTATCTGGAGCTGCTCATCGACTGGTGTAATGATGGGCTGGCCTGGTCTTGGCGCACCCGTACCCCGGGGCGTGGTGGGGCGTGGTGGGGCGGGGCGGGGCGCGGCGGGGCGTGCCAAGGCGGGGCGTCCCAGCTTGTGGGCGCCCGGAGCACCACTGCTTGCGCTGCTGTCTTGCTCGGCCCCGGAGGCACCCGCCGGCTAGGCGGCGCGCGGCCGTCAGATTCCGAAAGTTGGTTTGGTCCGCGTTTCGTCTCTCTGTCCTTGTCGCACTCATGGGGCGAACCCATAAGGAGCAAGAGGGAGGACACCGCACTAACCGCTTAACGGAATCATACGGCTAGACTGGCGGCGCAAGAGGCGCGGCCGCCCAGAGGAATCCGTTAAAATCAAGTTGCTCTTCCGGAACGGCCGGCCTCCGCGGCGCGGTCGGCGCGGGCCGCCGGCCAGTCGGTCTAGGTCGCGTCCTAGGGCTACCTAGGGCAAGGGCAGGGGAAGGGGCAGGGCCTGGCGGGTGGGTGGCCGGACCGTAGGACACGCTGTCTCTCCTCCTCTTCTTTTTCTTCTTCTTCTTCTTCTTCTCTTTCTCTCCTGCCTCTCTCGCTCTCTGTCTCTCTCTCGCTCTCTGTCTCTCTCTCTCGCTCTCTGTCTCTCTCTCTCTCCCTCTCCGGGCTGCCGCGCGCGCGTATCTCCGCGGGGAAGTTCCAGTCATCATCCGGCCGCCTAGCCTTTTATTACATCAGCGAGAGGCGCGGTGGCGAGGCGCTCGCAACCAAACCGTGAGCGTGAGCCGAGCGTAGCGGCGGGTCTGGTCTGCTCCGATATGAGCATGGAGCTGAGCCGAGCCGGGCGCGGGTAAATCGGCATGCGAGTTCGAAATTAATCGGGAGTAATCTGTGCGCCTCTCTCGGGCTGGGCAGGGCGCGGGGGCGGGGCGGGGCGGGGCGGGGCGAGGTGGAGGCGGCGACATCCGGACCGGCTCCACCCAGCTCAACAACTGGACAGCCCGGCATTCAAACTGCTTTATTCTGCCATAAAAAAGAAGAAGAGGAAAAAAGAATCAGAAAAAGCAGGAGGAGAATGGAGAGACGAGCCTAAAGCGTTTTTTCTTCTTTTTTTTTCAGAAATAAGGCTTATACTGAGGCAGCGATGAGGGGAGGAGATGCGAGATGCACAGTCTTTCTTCCAGACCATTGTTAGGCCCGTCGAGTATGTGTCAAAGGCTCTCCTCGACGTCCACTTATGGTGGTGCCCTATGTTGTTGGGTATGGAGCAAAAACCACCGAAATTCAACACATATGGTTTCTTTTTTTTCCTCGCCTTAAACAAATAGAATCCTCACCATACAGTAATAAAGGACGGTAAAAATATATATATTTTTTTTAGAATAATCCATTGCCACGCCTTTTAAACCAGAGGCCAGGTTTTAGTAATTTTGCCGCTAAACCATTTTTTGGGGACCCCAAATTAGTCCCCCAAAAAAAAATAAATCTGAAAAAAATATTTCTGTTTATAACTAGCCTAGAAGTGTAAACAAAAAAAAAAATTAAAAAAAAAATAAAAATAAAAAAAAAATGTTGGTCCAATTCTGAAACCACTTGTCTCAGAGCATGTTCTTCCATCATGAAATGCAGCGAAGGGATCGCGCCGCTGCCATGCCAATCGCGGGGGCAGTGGCGAGGCGTGGCGAGGCGTGGCGCGGCGATGGCGCCTCAGGGGTGTTGCACCCGCCGCGCCGCGCCGCACCCCGCCGCGCCCGACGCGCCCGGCCCGTCTGGTCTGGTCCCGGCTGGTCCCGTCCCGCGCCTCCGGCCTTCACCTTTACCTGTTGAATGCAGCTGTGCCGCCGCTGCAGACTCGGAATGTGTAGCGCCCACCCCGCCCCACCACACTGCAGCAAAGTGATCCCGCTCCCGCAGGATTCCCGGCCGCGGCGGCGGCGGCATGGGGATCGGCCGGAGGAGCGGGGGATCGGGGTGTGGAGCTTGCGCGCCAGAGCAGGGCGTGGCCCATCGGCTCGGTCCGGCCGGCCGGGCGCGGACAGGACAGGGGCGGCGCCAGGCGGTGGAGGTGGCCGTCAAGGCCACCCGGTCGCCGTCCTAGGTCGGGATCAGCTCGCGGCAGGAGCAAGCACTGCAGCGGCTGCCTCCGGCCGAGCCGAGCCGAGCCGAGCCTGGTCCGGTCTTGGTCGGGTGCGGGAGCGGAGCGGGCGGAGTCACCGACCAGCGGCCAGCCGGCGCCGGCCCGCTCCGGCCCGGCCCGGCCCGGCCGGGGCTATATTTAGCAATCCAGATCAGGCAGGCAGAGGACCACGTTGTGACGCAGGTGGCGGGCGAGGGGCCGGCCGCGGCGGGGCGGGGCGGGGCGGGGCGGGTCTAGTGCATCCGCACGAGGAGGGTATTGAACCCCTTTATACCCCGCCGCCCGCCCCCCTCCCCCCCACGAGTCCGCCGCGACCCCCTCACCAGCCTGCCTCGTGGCTGCTTGACCCGCGCCGCCGCCGCCCTCGAGAGAGTGAGAGTGAGAGAGAGCGAGTTAGAGAAAGAGAGAGACGCATGAAACCAGTTGCACGCACGCATCACAATAGAGGAGCCGTAATCAAATACAATTAGAGGTGGTACGTAATTAGGGAGACTGTCGCTGAGCAGAGAGCAGAGGAACGCTCTTACCGCTCGCCCTGCATCCCGCTGCAGCTTCTGATTTTCGTGCTTGTGGTTCTTTTGTGCCTGTTTCTGATTGGGGGACCGTGTGCTGACGTGCTTGGTGCTCTTGTTGCAGGTCTCAGTGATGGTGCTCCTCGTCCTGGGTGGTGCCTCCGCCCTGCCGACGCCAAGGACCTCGTCCTGGAGGTCGCAGAGGTCGTCACAGTACGCACATCCTCCGGAGTCTCAGTCGCAGTGGGCGCACCCCCCGGAGGCTCAGCCGCAGTTCGCGCATCCTCCGGAGTCTCAGCCGCAGTGGGCACACCCCCCGGAGTCTCAGCCGCAGTGGGCGCACCCACCGGAGTCTCAGCCGCAGTGGGCGCACCCACCGGAGTCTCAGCCGCAGTTCGCGCACCCCCCGGAGCCCCAGCAGCAGTACGCGGCGGAGCGGCCCAGGTTCCAGCCATCCCCGTCGTACCGGAAGTTGTACCGGAGGACGGGGCCCGCCCCGTTTGGTCGGCCCCAAAAGCCGCGCCAGCTCGAGGAGCAGCAGGGCGTGCAGGACGTCCGGCATGCCTTCTTCAAGTCGTTCTACCCGGAGTCGACGGCGAGCGCGCCGGAAACCTCCAGCACCACCGCGTCGACTACCACCACCTCGACTTCGACCACCACCACCACCACAACGACCACCACGACCACGACGCCGGCACCGCAACCAACTGACGTCCACGTGGTGGCCATGAGTGTGTCGACGTCGGTGAAGAAGGGCGGCGAGGATGCCGCGGCTGACGGCATCCTGGACGAGGACTCCCCCGCGTCCGCGTCCGTCCTGCACCCAGTGCTGCTGCCGCCCGTGGGCGGCGCCGTGCGCTTCCGCCCCGACTGGGAGGCGCCGGAGCAGACGACGCGTCGGCCACCGCCGCCTCAGGCGCTGCCGCAGGTGTACGGCGTGCCCGAGCAGAACTACGAGGTCGACGAGGCCCTCAGCGTGCTGTCCAACGGGCGCGCGCACGGCCTGCAGCCCACGGCCACCGCGCCCTCCGTCGACACCACTACTCTGCCCGCCCCCGCCCCCGCCGCGGCCAGCGCGCCGCCCCCGCCTCCGCCGTCCGCCTCCACGGCGCAGCAGCCAGGGGCGGAGGCAAAGGAGGACGGCGGCAAGCCCTCGGGCTACGTCGTGGAGGGCCGCAACTACCGGAAGTACCGCGTCGAGGAGAAGACCTCGGACGGCTTCATCGTCGGCGAGTACGGTGTGGTCTCGCACCAGGACGGCTCCCTCCGCGGCGTCCGCTACACCGCGGACAGCACCATCAACCCCAGGCTCATCTACGACGCTCTCGTCAAGTTCCTGTCGCTGTGAAGAGCGCCCGCCCGCACTCGCACCGCGCCCGCACACCGGGTTGGGATGCTCGTTTCACGGCCTTGCGGCTGCTGCTCACAGAGAAAGCGATTCTCCGGAGCTTTAAGCGCGCGAAAAGTTACCAAACTGCTTTCAATTTCGCACCAACTCGAGCTCACGTCAGGTGCAGTGAAACAAGCAGCCCAGCCTGTGGCCGTCGGGCCGGTCAGCCCCTCGCCCCGCGACCACATTGTGACCACCCGTGACCATGCCGCCCCCGTGACGACTGCGACCACCTCCCGTCCCTGCCCCGCCCCGCCTCGCCAACGGCCGGCTCTTGGAGCGTGCCCATAAAGGAACTCGATATCTCGAAACGGAACGCGCCTCCTGCCGCGAGTCCCCGTCCCGCCCTGTCCCGTACGCCTGCGCGGCCTCTCCCGGCTCCCCAGGCTCCGGGCTCGGGGCTCCGCGTGCTCCAGGCGCGTGGCACTGGACTCCAGGCGCATTCCAGGAGCTCGCCTGTGGCCTGGCTTCCTGGAGGGGGCCAGGCCAGGGCCGGGCCGGGCATGGCAGAGCAGGTGGAAGGCCCCCACTTGTCCGGGGGCTCAGCAAAGTGCATAATTATTATTATTGTTATTATTATTCTTACATTTAGTTGTAAGGCCTAGCTGATAATTTTCCACGTTGCCATTGTTGTTCGTAACTGTCATGACGATGACCGTGAGGGGAGGGGAGGACGTGCTCCCGGTGCAGAGGCGCGCCGAACACAACCGAACCGGGAGGGGGCGTCCTTGCAAAGTCCTGCCAGCGGCCGGCGCGGCGCCTGGTCTACTACAGCAGCCTCGCGCCCGCACTGTAGCCTCCCGCCAAATCACTCGCAATCACTCGCCAAATTTCTTTACGTCGCTCGACGCGGAGCTGGGAGCAAGACCGCGCGTGCTTGAAAGTAACGCGCGCGTTGCTGCCTCGCCCCGCCCCGCCCCGCGCCTCATGCGGCGTGCGGCGATCGTATCGACTCAAATATCAACTGCCTTGATCAAGAGCCAGGTGGCGGGGCGGGGCGAGGCGGCGCGGGGCGGGGCGGGGCGAGGCGGGGCGGGGCGAGGCGGGGCGGGGCGAGGCGTACGCGGGCGGCGCCGACCCTGACCGTCAGGCAGTCAGGTGTCGGGAGAGAATACGGAGCCGCCCCGCCCCGCCCCGCCCCGCCCCACCACACCCCGCCGCCGGACTGAACAGCTCTCATTTATAATTTACCCCGCCAGTCCAGCCTCCGCCGCGCTGCGCGTGGTACGCCCGGCCCGGCCCGGCCCCGGCCGCTACACTGACACGGGCTCAAGGCGTGTGCGCTGAGCTGAGCTGAGCTGGGGGGCTGCCACCACGGTCCCCCCAGACTGCGCCTTGTCTCCCTCTCTCTCTCTCTCTCTCTCTCTCTCTTTCTCTCACTCGTACCCAGAGAGGGCGAGGGAGGGGAAGAGCATGCACTCGGGCGGTGCAGTTTTTCGAACGAGCCCGTCTCTGCGATACCTATTCGCGTGAAAGTCTGTGATAACGAAATTGCCCGTCCGTCCGTGTCGGCCCGGCCCGCTATCACATGCTATTTTGTGATTCCCTAGAATGCCGGCGAGTGTTTAAGCGTGTTTTGCTTTTTTCGTCCACGAGATGCGTGTTGGCCATCCATTAAGTCCGTAAATCGGCCCCGTTGTCTGCCGCTGGTCACACAGGGCTTCACTGTTTATTTTATTTTGACTATTATAAGTTTTTGAGACGATGTTGATGCTGTGACTGTGTTTCTTACCAGGCTGTGAATGAAAATCAGTGACATGATGTACTACTCTGCTAAAAGTCGTATATGTATTTATTTGAGGCGAGTGGCTCCAGTGTAGTCCCCTGAGCCGCCGTCGACTGTAATGTTGATGTTGATTGATCAATTAATAACTTAATTAATTAATTAATTATTAATTGATTAATTGTTAGAATAATAATTATTTTGCCACTTTAAGCTAGTATTGGTCGCGCCTTTCCTGTCGTAGGCTGCGACCGCGACTGTGTATATATCCCCAGTGATTTCCTTGCTCAATCTTTGTGTGTTTGTGTACGAATTCCTTGTGAACCTCCAGCGTGGGGAAATAAAGAGAAGTTTACTTTTTTGATAAAACCGACTACCGAAGGCGTTTTATCCACATCCTTGTCAACCGAACACACTGCGAAACTATACTACTTGATGTTGCCAGAAAAGTAGGCCCGCATAAGAAGCCCAGATTTTTCGGGCTGCATCTACGCCTGCAAACTATACCGTTACTTTGAGGCGCTCAGGAACAATACGCCAAGCAGGCGTCGCACAGTGATCGCACGACAGTACACCTTAGGCGTACCAGGGGCAGATGCAGACTGCTTCACTTCACCGTGTTTAGGCAGGTGCGGGTGGGAGGAGAAAGGGGAATTGGGAGAGGGAGAGGGAGGGAGAGAGAGTATGGTACAAATGTCATGGGCCGTCCACTAAAAAAAAACAATATCTGATTTCTGGAGGAAAAAGATAAAACTTTGAGGCACTCCATAATTTTGCGGAAAACCCCTCAGATTTCGAGGAAGTCCCCTTTAAGAAATAAGGAAATTTCCCTTATTTTGAAGGGAACTTCCTTACAATCTGAGGAGTTTTTTTTCCCTCGAAATCAGAGAGTGCCACAAATTTTTTCCCTATCTCCTCAAAAAATCATACATTGTTTCTACCGTGTTATTGTCAATAGTAGGGTCACCCAGTGGTACAAATTTTATGAGGGTCTATGAGTTCCGATACAGGTTCAGGTTCTGATACTAGTGAGGGTCTATTATATATGCATCACTCTATCCCTTATGCGAAAAGGGGTCCTGAATTAATTGAACACTTGGTCATTTTCACAATGCTAACACCCCCTCTGGATCACGTAGTATACGTGGACGTATATTATGTGGGCGACCCCGACCCCATTATCGCCTACGTATGGAAACCCTTAGGAGTACAAGGTACTTAAATAAATATGCCATGAAATATTGCGGCAGCCGAGGGGGAAACAACCCAGAAATGTTTGTACACCTGGTAATTTGAAAAAAAAAGGGGAAAAAACTCACAAAATTCAGAAAAATTCAGAAAAACTTACTAAAATTTACAGTATTCTAGGAAAAACTCAACCAAAAATTCACAAAACTTCATTAAAATTCACGAAAATTCACATACACCAAAATTCAGAGGCCCCGGTCTGGTTCACTCCACGCCGGCGTGCTCGGTGCGGCGGAACCGCACCATCTCCAAGTCGTACCGGGTGCAAATGTGATTGCGGTCGTTCTGGTCGTTCAGCATGAACTTGACGAGCCAGATGTTGCCCTCCATCCGCAAGGAGATCAGCTTGGACGCTGTCTCGTAGTCCATGGACACGTTCTCCATCGTGTACAAACCCTGCAGCAGCGATCCGTCCCCAAACTAGATATACAATCCACCCCTCCCTAAACACACATACGTGACGTAAACACCGATAAACCAAGAATGCAACTGCTCAACATTTGTAGTCTGCAACTTCCAGTTAAACACGTGCGGGAGTCGTCCAATCGCTAGTGTCCAACTCGCCAGTTATTTAGCAAATGCTCGAGTCCAACTTGAAAATTGTGCACTTGCGGTGTGCTCAACAGGAAAGTGTTGCATGGGGCAGTTGAACACTTGCAAGTGCGCACAATGACTCGTACAGGTGTTCAACTTGCTTGCTGGACACGGACACCTTGCAATTGCACAACTACAACCGAGTTGCGCACCCGCACGAGTTGAGCTTGAAGTTGCACAGATTTAAGTGTTAAACAGTTGAACACTGCTTGGTTAATAGGTGCAGTCACACACACATTTGTCAGCTTGCTTTCAGACTACTCTATTCGCCTTCAGCGATAATTTTCCTGACAGTTCCCCAGCCACAAATGACCCCTGAAAACTTTTTCGAGCGCGACATTGGTGGCCTTTTTTCGCCTCTCAATCACCTTCGAACATTCGAAACGATGTCAAAACGACTTCTTTTCGACGTTTACATCTATTCGCCGCGTTAACTTGAAGGATAAAAAGCCATCGATTCGATTAAAAATTTCGAGCTTGAAATCCATTTCGAGGGTTCACTTCTGGATGGGCATGAGTGGCAGTTTTTCTCGACTCCCCCGCGAGTGTGTTTCGGATACCTTCTCGAAGGGGCAGGCCGCGGGCGGGCGGACACTCTGCACCAGCCCCGACCAGAACTGCGTCTTGGACAAGACCAGGGCGCAAACGCCCACGTCCCAGCGCCAGGTCGCGAAGTACTCGCAGGTGTTGGAGGAGACGGACTCGCGGCAGCGGTGCATGGAGACGACCAGCTGCGGGGAGGGCAGGGTGAAGGGGGAGTCACTTCGAAAAATCATTGTACGGCCCCCCAAAAACACTTAAAAAATCAAAAAAAAAAAAAATCAAAATAAAATCAGGAGAAGATACAGAAAAATCCGGCAAATCGAGAAAAAAATTACAATAAACCGAAATGAAGTAGAGAAAATTGAGAAATTGGGGTAAAAGATCAAAATTTACCACAAAACAGACATATTTTCTTTGAAAAATCTAAAAAAATAAAATAAATAAAAAGTTAAAAAAAATCGTTGTACACATTTTGTATGAGTGATCCCCCCCTCGGGGCAGGGCAGGGAAGGACTAGAAGAGGAGGCGCTGCTCTCGCACCTCCGCCCTTGTCGCACCTATGGCGGTGCCTCGTGTTGAGGATGGTGGGACACCATGCGTGCAACAAGGACGGCAGCGCGAGAGCGATCTTCGGAATCGGAGGGCAGGCTCTATTCCTCTAGGCTCGCGCCCCACGCCGCGCTTATGGGGATCGCTCAGAAATTACGTGCCCTGCGAAAACGGGAGCACGGGGAGCAAATATTTCGGTTCCTCATAAGCCTCAGGCCTTCAGTTCATTGACTTTCATAATATTCGTTCCTGAGGAGAAAAATCCTTCCACAAAAAAAAAAAAGGAAAAGAAAAAAAAATATGAGTAAAAAATTCCAAAAAATCAGAAGAAAAAACAGAAAAATCAGAAAAAAATATGTAAAATCCAAGGAAAATTACGTCAAATCAAATAAACCTGAGTACGCTTTGAGTTTATGCTGACGGACCCCTGGCTGGTCCTGCCAGCCAGTCTATAGGGCACATGGTTTCCGGACGGCCCCCTTACACTGTTCCACAGCCAGGCCCTCCTGGTGACGTTGCTGTAGACGGTGGGGTACTGGTAGCCGTCGGGCGCCTCGTAGATGCTGTAGTTGAGGATGTCGGTGGCGCTGTGGGTGCTGGGCGGGCAGCTGTGCACCCCGTGGTAGCGGGCCACGAGCTTGGTGGCCCGCGGGCCCGCGCGACCCAAGCCCCGCCTCTCCTGCGGGACAACAAGACCACCACTGAGACCAAAATCAAAATAGTTGCATATGGATTTTTACAGATTTTTTCCCCTGATTTTATTGAACAGATTTTTGTACTAAAGTTTACAGGGTTGTTACAGAGTCGGGATTTTTTATTTCCCTGACTTTTCCATGACTTTTCCATGACTGAATTCGAGGTTTTCCATGACCTTCCCCCAGACATATATAGGACTAGGTTTTTAAAAAGAAAACGATGTAAAGCAATACTTGCACAATTTATTTATCCATTTTAAAGCCCTCTGAGACACTCATTCGACATAAAATAAAAGAGCAAAACCGAGGGAGTGCTGTCTCAAGTAGCAGTTGTTCAATGATTTACATTAAAAAAAATCAAACGGTTTTTTTTTAAATTTTGGATTGATTTTTTTGATTTCAAAATGACTTTTTAATTTTTCTGTTGATTTTTGATCTTTTTTCTGATCTTTCGATATTTTTCTTGATTGTTCGGGATGACCTCAGAAAATACACGCACATCTGATCCAAATTATTCTCTCAATTACATGATTTAATAGGATTTTTAGTAAATTACGGTGAATTATTTCGATTTATTCCAAATTACTGGAAATTAACTTGCAATAATGCAAAATAATCACAATTATTTCAAATAATTTTTAAAACTTTTCAGAAACAAATTTTGCTCTGCAATTGAAAGGGTGGCGTGAAAACGTAGAAAATTTTTGCGGCAGTAAACCTCCCGAAGGAGGTTGCGGTTCCCGCCAGGCACAGGGCTTTTACCCCCTGTGGCAGCCAACTGCTTCGGTGTTCCATGGGAACCGGCGCTTTGCTGACTGCGATCCTATCGCGCAATTCGACAGATTTGATCCCCGTACCACCATTGGCCTACCCCTAGAGGTACGAGCGGTGTCAAGGGCGTTAGACTTCCAGATCCCAGTTTCAGAGGCCTTACCTCAGAGGGGTACGCGGGATTCGAACCCACAACCCCGAGTGCCGACACGTAGCCAGAACTGGAAGCGACCCAACGCCCAAAGCCACCGAGCCAACGGCGGTGAGACGTGTTTAACTTCTATTTGACCTGCTATCCAGCAGCGGCCAAAAGAAATGCAAAGCGCGAAAAACACTTTTCCGAGTGGGAGTCGAACTTAGGACCTCTCGGTTCAGTGTTGCGCGCTCTACCAACTGAGCCACGACGTTTCGATGACTGCCTAGCGCGACGGGTTCGCGTCGTATTTGCCCTATCCCCCAGCCTCCAGCCAGGAGGATTTCTGAGAAAACCTGTGATTTTTTTATTTTTTATCTTTTTTGATCGTGATTTTGATTTTTTGTTATTTTTTTCGTGATTTTTTTTGGCCTTGTTCAATGATTTTAGAAGACAGTACCCCCTCGAGCAAAACCTTTGTTACGGCGGGGCAGGCAGAGAACACGGGAGATACTGCAATTTAACAAACTTCCATGACTCGGCGCTTGATTTCCCTGACTTTTTCATGACTTCCATGACTCGAATTTTTTTCCATGACTTTTCCATGACTTCCAGGTTTTCCATGACCTGTAACAACCCTGTAAAGTGTGCACTGATTTTTTTCTAAATTAATAAAGGACCCCTCGATGACACCCCGCCCCGCACGCTGACATCCTCATCCTACCTGAGCGGGGGCGGCAGCGGCCGCGTCCTGGACGACGGTCCGGACGAGCACGAGCAGCGAGAGGCACAGGAGGTGGGCGGCGACTGTCCAGCGCGCGGCGTGCGGCGGCATGGTGCGTCCAGCGTCACGGTCGGAGTGAGCGCGGCAGCGCGGCGGGGAGTGCAGCAGCCATCAGATAGCCCGCCCCGCCCCACCCCGCACTCGCGTCATCCACGTGCACGAATACATCGCTCACATGCAGATCAGTGAACATACTCGTCCGCTCTTGTGGGTGAGTGAAAAATATGCCTTCCCACTGTGTGTGCCCGCAAGGGTATCTTAAATTTAAAAAAAATGTGCACAATGACTTTTAATATTTTTGATTATTTTTTTTTTTGAAATTTTTCTTTTTGTTTTACAGTTAAAATTTCTGTCGCTTTTTCTGATTCCTGACTGTTCCAGGATTTTCCCCCAGATTTTTTTTTTCAGTGTTTTGATCAATTGTTCTCGATTTTTCGGAATTTTCTGTATATTTCTTCTTCATTTTGGTTTTGATTTTTTAAATAATTTTCTGTATGATTTTTTGGGCCCATCGCAGTGACTCCCTCCCTTCCCCCTCTGGTTGCGCTTACATGCAGATGAGCGAAGAAGATTTCGGATACTTGCAAGAAGTCAGCAAAATAAGTGACCTTATACGCATAAGCACACATGCAAGAAAGTGAATTTGTTGTATTCGCACCACGTGACCTCGAGTGAGCGAATGTTTTTGTGGTGTTCGGACCAAACCGGTGCGTGCGACCAAAGTGTTGTTGGTGACGACGATGTTGTGGGGGTGGGAGGGGGTCAGTAAAATAAGTTGGAATCGAGAGGAGAAGGTGTTGGGGCTAGAGCATACTAGTGCATGACAGGGATGTTGTTGTTGTTGTTGTTGTTGTTGACGATGTTGCGGCAGGGGTGGAGAGGTCAATAAAATAAGCAGGCGTCGAGTGGAGAAGGTACTAGTGTTAGAGCAGACTAGTGCATGACGAGGATGTTGTTGTTGTTGACGATGTTGCTGGCGCGGCCCGCTCCCGCGCTCGCCGCGGCGCACTCCTCCTGGTCGGGGCAGGCGCCGCCGCAGCCGTAGCCCAGCGAGCTGCAGCGGCCCTTCTGCTTGAGGTCGCGGCAGACACACGTGCCGTCCGGGTCGCAGCGGCCGCCGGCGTGCGCGCGCGCCTTGCAGTGCGCCGAGCAGGCCGCGTCCGCGCACGGGCCCTCCAGCCGCACTGCGGGCAGAGTAGGCAATGAGTAGGCAAAGCTCTAGAGCACGGGCCCTCCAGCCGCACTGCGGGCAGAGTAGGCAATGAGTAGGCAAAGCTCTAGAGCACAGGCCCTCCAGCCGCACTGCGGGACAGACCAGAGTAGGCAAAGCTCTAGAGCACGGGCCCTCCAGCCGCACTGCGGGCAGAGTAGGCAATGAGTAGGCAAAGCTCTAGAGCACGGGCCCTCCAGCCGCACTGCGGGACAGACCAGAGTAGGCAAAGCTCTAGAGCACGGGCCCTCCAGCCGCACTGCGGGACAGACCAGAGTAGGCAATGAGTAGGCAAAGCTCTAGAGCACGGGCCCTCAAGCCGCACTGCTGGCCACACCAGAATAGGCAATGAATCGGCAAAACACTGGAACCCTCCGTGCCCACGTGCGCCCCCCCCCCCCCCCCTTTCCCAACCAGCCCGACTGCGGAACACTGTTAAAGTAGGCTATGAGTAGGCAAAACACTAACTGCACTCCGTGTCCTCCAGACGCACTGAGGGGCAGACTAACACAGTGTTTCAGTGGGCAATGAGCAGGCAAAACACTAGACGTCGCAAGGCAAGCTCGGGACAGGCCCTTTGCTCCATTCCAACTCACGTGCGCCGCCGTGCTGCTCGACATTAAGGGAACAAGCAGAAGCCCGCGCCCGCGAGCACATTCAAGTGCACCAGGCTGCCCGTCGCCCTGGCGACACGCGCGCACGTGGCGCGCACGTGGCGCGCACGTGTGTTCGGCTGTTCCCCGAGGCTCAGATGCGGCCTTCCTTCCTTCACTCCGTTTCGGTACTTTACTGTCTACTTTTCTGGCAGAGTTCCGCACCGCGCCTGCCCAGATGCCTGCCTATTCGCCTATTCGGCGTCCGAAAACGAGTAGAGCGGGAGCTGAGAGGGCGAGGGAGGAGGGGGGGGGCTATAGTCTGGAACGAGCATCTCACTCCTACGATAGACGTTTTCGGACGCCAAGTAGGCATCTGGGCGGGCGCGGCGCGGGGCTCTGTTGGACGCGTGCCGCTGGCGAACGCCTGTGGGGTAGGCACACCCGCTGCACAGCTGTGGCCTGCGGCCGGGCCTACGCTGCCTCGTGCTCGTTAGTGCTCGTGTCCCTGGGTGTCACCCCGCTGTCCTACCTCAGCCGTCTGATTCCAAAGATCGCTCTCGTGCCTCCGTCCTTGTCGCACTTGTGGCGGTGCCCTATGTTGGGTATGGCAGGGCAGGAGGGCCATGTGTGCAGTGTTTCCAGAAAGTTATGCAAATTCCCGCCCAATACACCTGTGCGTGACGGGACTGTATCTCCGCCTGCCTACTCGGCAGCATATGAGCACGAGTGCAGGGGAGTTGCCTAGTAGGCAGGCGGAGATACAGTCCCGTTACGCACAGGTGAATTGGGCGGGATATTTGCCTAACTTTCTTGCAACACTGGCCCTGTGAGCGCGACGAGGACAGAGGAGCACGAGACAGCGTGATCTTCAGAACGAGACGGCTACACCTCCTGCAGGAGTGAGAGAGAGAGAGAGAGAGAGAGAGAGAGAGAGAGAGAGAGAGAGAGAGAGAGAGAGAGAGAGAGAGAGAGAGAGAGAGAGAGAGAGAGCTGTGTGCTCACCGGTCTTGTTCCTGTTGTCAACCAGCTCCTCGTCGGCGAACTGGACGTTGAGCGGGGTGGCGCGGGGCGCGTGCAGGTCCCCGGGGGGCGGCGAGGACGGCGGCCCCAGTGCCAGCCCCGCGGCGCCGCCCAGGACCGCGAGCAGCGCGAGCGCAGACAGCTGGACGACGAAGCCTGAGGTCCGGAGGAACATTTTGTGTTTTTAAAAAGGTAAACCGACAAAAAGAGGTAGTTGAAAATGCTGCCCGTCCCGAGGTGCAGGTTTCTTACTGGGAACCATGATGGTGGCTACTCCTCGCCCCGACTCGCTCTGAAAAGGGTCTGCTCTCCGCGGCGGCGCCCCTAGGACCCAGTGCGTCCCGCTCCACGGCACCTGTACAATGGGACTATCGCCCGGGCGGGGCGGGGTGGGCTGGGCTGGGGCGGGGCGGGCGGGGCGGCGGGGCGCCTGCCAACCCCACCCCAACCCGCCCTCCGGCCTACGGCACACCTCCACCCTAGACAGCTAGCCCAGGCTAGTGGTCCTGATTTTCGTGCCTACCCTTGCTTCTTAGTTATTAATAATTAAGAACATTTGGGAAGGCAGAACAATACAGCTTATACTATAGATCCTCCTAAGGGCATACAGCCCAAGCCATTGTCTGTATAGAATTCAGTTTTCATAATATATTGTACCTGGTATATTCTGTATTCAGTGATTGTTCACTGCTCACATAGGCCATGGGGTTTAATTTGAATTAGTCTTATTGGGAACCTAGGACAGAAACTAGCGCGCCCCCGCCCTCTAGCCCCCCATCCTCACCCCTTACCTCCCTTGGCTGTCAGCCTCACCACTTGAATGTTGAATGAGTTGAGCTTCCCGCCTTCCTTGTATATTCTTCTGACTCGAGTTAACAGTACTCTAGTCATCACCAGTGACTGGCTCTCGACCTTGAAACGTTCTGGTACCTTATTGAACTAATTCCAATACACCTGAAAAAGAAAATCAGAATTACAAGACCGGTCTGTGTCAAAATAGGGATCAAAATGCCATGCACCTTACCTGTTCTTGTCTTTAATGATTTATCTTGATCTTAAATTTCTTAAGGTAAGATAGTAACAAAATAAAAGTTTAACATGTGGTAATAATAATAATATAAGAATTTCGGGCGAGGTGATAATGCGAGTTGTGCGCGCGGAATTAAAACGAATTTCGGGCGGCGATAAGATAATTTCGGACGCGGTGGTAAAACAAGGTTAAAGAAAAACCTTGTAGGAAAAGCAGTGCCATTTTAGAGGAAATGAGCTAAAGGGTAATTATGCAGGTGTTCATGTGTACCAAATATAATAATAATGTTGTATCATAGGACATATGGAGCAAGAAGTGATAGTCAGCAAATTAAATATTCCTACCAATACTTCAAATAGAAGAGAATGTCATGGTGACAGTAAAAGCAACGTTCAAAAAAGTCCTCAGTCCCCGCAGTGAGTCAAAATACTCCTCGACCACTGGAGTGATGCAGTACTAGCCATTTCATGACCAATTAGACATAAAAAAGAAATTGAGATCAGTAATTCAACCTCAGCGATCCTGGTCAGCATTCGCCCAGATATGCTAGCTGAGTCACCTCTTGTTATTACTAATGGGCAGGCATGTGCTACTTATAGTGAAGAGGATGGCACTGTGACCCTTTGAAGTAAATGATTAGCTCACTCACCAATGTTGCCGAGCTACAACAGCTACAGTAACTCAGATGGAGCCCTGCAGGAATGATGAGAACGAAAAAAGCATAAAAATCAATTCAGCTGATAGGTTGAAAGCAATAGCATAATACTGGGACTAAACTCACTGTGGAGAAGATGGCCCATGCCAACCTGCGGCTGCGTCTCACATTAGAATGTTATGAAGATACAGCTGAGACGGCTGGGACACCAGAATTCACCTGTAACAGAAAGGCGAGGATGAACAGCAGAATCGGAGTAACGTCCTCACTTTACCACCAGGATGAAATAGTGACTACGAAGAGTGTTTGTAACAAATGAAAGGCAGAGGGTAACAGGACAAATAAATGGAAATCTAATAATACATACCAATCCATATAGGAATTAGAGTACTGCCTATTCAGCACGAGACCGTAACATGACAGGCGAGTAATACCCAGCACCTGAAATATAAAGGTGGTAAGATTACATACATTACCGAACACTTAAAAAACTAAATGGAATAAGTGCAAGCATTACTCACCAAGGCAGGACAGCATGCAGGAGGGATATGTTGAGTCTCACTTCTCCAGCGGCTACATATAAATGGTTCGCTCCCCACATAAATTTCAATTTCCTGCCGTTTGACACCGTTCCTGAACATGCGCCTGCGCAAGGAATTGTAGGTCAGTTGAGCCAAGCTGGGAGAAGGCTGAGAAGGCGCGACACAGTCGGGACACAAGCACCACGACCACGACTAGGTCAGTCGAACCCAACAGTAATTCGAGCGAAGAGATGGTTTGAAGTCGAACGTAAAAAACCGACAGTGGCGGCAAATAAACTTCTCGATTCCAACGAGGCGACGAGACATGTCACAAGATTCGGCTCCAGTCTCAACAGCTCAGCTCTGAGAGTGGTCGATCAGCTGATCTCCATTTGACGGTTCACAGGGTTGGCGGTTGCAGTATTTTTCAAACGAACCAGTGTTGCCAGGTCCATTACCAGACGAATAGCCAAAAGTGGAATTTTAAACCACCAAAAAAATACTATTGGGCTTCTTTAGGGCTATTTTGGGTATTTTGTAGTGCTTTTTGCCTACATTTGTCGTCAGAAAATAGCCCAATTGGCGATAAATACCCCAATCTGCAACCTTGCCAGTCTGGTAACACTGATGAGATCCGACCTTCTCCCCTCCCCTCCCCTCTGTCGTGAGAATAACGCTTCCGCCTGTCGGCAGGCTTGTACTGACTCTAACGACTGCATCATGTAAACACAGATCCCGGCCGCAGCGGCGATTCGCTCCATTTCGTTTTGGTTTGCTTGTTGACCGGTTCTCGTGTTTTGAACGGCATTGCTCTAAGTGCCGCAAATTATACTCGAATTTCTCTGGCGGGGCTGAAGCGTTGGTCCTGCAGTTCGTAGAGGAATGCTTGCGCCGCTCTGAAAAAGTTGATAAACTTGGAGATTTGTTGTGAAACGGCACCATGGCGGACGCAGCGGCCCGTCAGCTACAGTATGAGTACAAAGCGGTATGTATATTTAAATCCTCTTTAACTTGGCAGATTTTATTTTCCCGTTAAGTTCTCGGTACGTATCCTGCCATTCGTGTTGTTGTCGACACCCATGTGTGAACCGAGCACAACGTATTAGCGTTTCTAACCTTATCACTGAGCGTCGTTCTTGCCAAAACAAATTTATTGAAGTACCCTAACTGACGAAGTTAGCGTTTTCTATTTCGATTAAGCTAGCGTTTCATAATCCTTCTTGATTTCCAGAACTCCAATCTTGTACTGCAAGCAGATGTACGTCTCATCGAAAGGCGTAGTCGCGATGAAGCAACCGGAGAGGTTATGTCCCTGGTGGGCAAACTTGATGGAACTAGGATGGGAGACAGGTTCATGAGATCCAAACCAGACAAGGCCGAAGAACGCAAAGCCAAGTATGTATTTATTTATATGCTTTACTTTTATCTGCTACTTTCATGAATATTGACCTTTGGTGAATTTATGTTTCAGACGACAGAAACGAGATGAAGCGCAGTATGATTTTGCACGGATGAAGGGCGCCACCCTTCTCTCAGAAGGTGTCGATGAGATGGTTGGTATTCTCTATCGTCCCAAGACACAGGAAACAAGGCAGACATATGAAGTGTTATTAAGTTTTATTCAGGAAGCCTTAGGCGATCAGGTAGGAAATTTTACCTCTTGCCACTTGTATGTCTTTGTTTATTCTTCATTATATTTTTTCATCATCCTTGTTTTTTTCCCTTTTCTTAGCCACGAGACATTTTGTGTGGTGCAGCAGATGAGGTTTTGTCTGTTTTAAAAAACGATAGGCTAAAGGAGCGTGAGAAAAAGAAGGAAACAGAGTCTCTATTAGGAGGCTTGGCTGATGAAAGATTTGCCTTGCTAGTCAACTTAGGAAAGAAAATTACTGATTTTGGTGCAAAAGAAGAGGTAGCTGTTACAGGTCAGTTGCTTAATATTTTTTTCTTTAACATTGTGCAAGTTCTAGCCTCACATTTATGGATTCTTTTCTTATCCTAATATTTCAGAAGAGAACATTGATGAAGCTTATGGAATTAATGTTCAGTTTGGTGAGTCTGATGGTGAGGAAGATGACAATGAAAATGCGTTTGGTGAAATTTCTGAAAATGAAGATGACGACGAAGGTGAAGAGGCAAAAGATGATTCAGCTATCAAATCAGAAAATGTATGATATTGTTGTAGTCTTTCTCTGAACATGGTATCTGTGGTACTTTTTTATACAAACCTAGTTTTATGTTTTCAGCTTGCTGCCCTTGAAGAGCAAAGGAAGTCAAAAGAAACTACACTGCACCCATTAGATATTGATGCTTACTGGCTGCAAAGACGCTTGTCCAAATTTTATGATGATGCTATTGTCTCTCAGTCTAAAGCTGCAGAAGTCTTAAAAGTGCTGAAGGATGCTGGAGATGACAGGGAATGTGAAAATTTGCTGGTGTTGCTCTTAGGCTACGATTGTTTTGACTTTATCAAATTGCTCAAGAAACACAGACAGATGATCTCATACTGTACGGAATTGGCTTCTTCTCAAAGTGAATTAGACCGTAACAGAATTAGGGAAGCTATGAATGAAGATCCTAATCTTGCAAAAATATTGCGTCAGCTTGATACTGGCAAAGTTGATGATGACAAAATGAATGGAAATGAAAGTCAAGCGGCCAGGGCAGCTCGCAAACGCGAGGCTGATGCCAATGAAGGAACTGAAGGCAAAGGTGGCCAGGTTGAGGGGAGCCGTGTATTATTGGATCTTGAAGACCTAATCTTTTCTCAAGGCTCTCATTTTATGTCCAGCAAGCGCTGTCAACTTCCTGAAGGATCTTTCAGGAAACAGCGTAAAGGATATGAAGAGGTTCATGTTCCAGCTTTGAAGCCAAAGCCATTTGCTGCTGACGAGAAGTTGGTTCCAATTGAAGATCTTCCTAAATATGCCCAGCCAGCTTTCAAGGACTTCAAAACCCTTAACCGAATCCAAAGTCGTCTCCATGCAGCTGCTCTGGGTTCTGATGAAAATTTGCTTCTCTGTGCCCCCACTGGTGCTGGTAAAACCAATGTGGCCCTTCTGACCATGATGAGAGAAATTGGAAAGCACATAAATGCTGATGGGACAATTAATGCTGATGAATTCAAAATTATCTACATTGCCCCAATGCGATCTCTTGTACAAGAAATGGTGGGTAATTTTGGTAAACGCTTACAATCATACAACCTGACTGTATCTGAATTGACCGGAGATCATCAACTGACTCGTGAACAAATTAATGCCACCCAAGTTATTGTCTGCACCCCAGAGAAGTGGGATATTATTACCAGAAAAGGTGGAGACAAAACATTTACTCAACTTGTTCGTCTTATGATTATTGATGAGATTCATCTCCTTCATGATGAGCGAGGTCCTGTCCTTGAGTCGTTGGTAGCAAGAACCATCAGGAACTGTAATACCATTCAGGAAGAGGTCCGTATCATTGGTCTTTCTGCAACTCTGCCCAACTATCAAGATGTAGCTACATTTCTGAGAGTTGAACCAAAAACAGGCTTGTTTTACTTTGACAACAGTTTCCGTCCTGTGTCTTTGGAACAACAGTACATTGGTGTGACTGAGAAGAAAGCATTGAAGCGCTTCCAGGTGATGAATGAAATTGTCTATGAAAAAGTCATGGAGCATGCAGGCCGCAATCAAGTACTTGTCTTTGTGCATTCCCGTAAAGAAACAGGCAAAACTGCAAGAGCTATTAGAGATATGTGCTTGGAGAAGGACTCTCTTGGACAGTTTTTGAGAGAGGGATCAGCTTCAATGGAAGTTCTTCGAACTGAAGCTGATCAAGTTAAGAATGGAGAGCTGAAAGATTTATTACCTTATGGCTTTGCTATCCATCATGCTGGTATGTCCAGAGTAGATCGTACCCTGGTTGAAGATCTGTTTGCTGACAGACACATCCAGGTTCTCATTTCAACTGCCACTCTAGCTTGGGGTGTCAACCTTCCTGCTCACACTGTTATCATCAAGGGCACACAAGTGTATAACCCTGAGAAAGGACGTTGGGTAGAATTGAGTGCATTAGATGTTCTTCAGATGTTGGGTCGAGCTGGTAGACCTCAGTATGATACGAAGGGTGAAGGTATATTAATTACAAACCACAGTGAGCTTCAGTACTACTTGTCACTGCTAAATCAACAGTTACCTATTGAGTCACAAATGGTCAGCAAACTCCCTGATATGCTTAATGCAGAAATTGTTTTGGGAACTATTCAAAATATGGATGATGCAGTGAATTGGCTTGGATTTACTTACTTGTATATAAGGTTAGTTTCTTTAGAATGCCCAAATAATTTTTATTCTCTTTGAGATAAAAATGTTTAAAACAAGTAAATATTTTTTTTCCTCCTTTAGAATGCTGCGATCTCCTTCATTGTATGGTGTAGCCCCAGATCAACTTGGAGAAGATCCTCGTCTCAGACGCCACAGAGCTGATCTAATCCACACTGCAGCACAGCTTCTAGAACGGTCTGGACTTCTCAAATACGACCGCAAAACTGGAGCCTTCCACACTACTGAGTTGGGAAGAATTGCCAGTCACTACTACTGCACTCACCAAACTATGGCTACGTATAACCAGCTACTTAAGCCTACCCTCAGTGAAATAGAACTTTTCCGGTATGTCTAGTTTTAATGACTTCTTTTCTCTGAAATGATGCAAAAATTCTCCATATTCATGTAACTGTTCATTTTTTTTTGCAGTGTATTTTCACTTTCTGGAGAGTTTAGAAACATAAATGTGAGAGAAGAGGAAAAACTTGAACTGCAAAAGCTAATGGAAAGAGTGCCTATTCCTATAAAGGTTTGCTGCTTATCTATCTAAATAATCCTGAAATTAATTTTGACCTCAATCTGATTATTTATATTGTCTGTAATTTTTTTGTAGGAAAGTATGGAGGAACCTAGTGCAAAAATTAATGTACTTCTACAAGCATACATCTCTCAATTGAAGCTGGAGGGATTTGCTCTTATGTCAGACATGGTGTATGTCACTCAGTCAGCTGGACGTTTACTCAGAGCTATTTATGAAATTGTTCTTCATAGAGGCTGGGCTCAGCTTGCAGACAAAACGTTGTCCCTCTGCAAAATGGTTGACCGAAGAATGTGGCAGTCTATGTCTCCTCTGAGGCAGTTTAGAAAAATGCCAGAGGAAATAGTCAAGAAAATAGAGAAGAAAAATTTCCCTTGGGAAAGACTTTATGATTTGGGACCCAATGAAATTGGTGAACTTATCAGAGTTCCTCGCTTGGGGAAAACAATCCACAAGTACATCCATCAGTTTCCTAAGCTTGAGCTTTCAACACATATCCAGCCAATCACTCGGTCTACATTGCGAGTGGAACTTACCATCACACCTGATTTCCAATGGGATGATAAATTACATGGAGCATCTGAGGCTTTTTGGATTCTTGTTGAAGATGTTGATTCGGAAGTTGTTCTTCATCATGAGTATTTCCTCCTCAAATCAAAGTTTGCCACTGATGAACACCTCGTCAAGTTCTTTGTTCCTGTGTTTGAGCCATTGCCACCACAATACTTCCTGCGTATAGTGTCAGACCGCTGGATTGGAGCCGAAACTCAGCTTCCTGTCTCATTCCGCCACTTGATCCTACCTGAGAAGAATGTACCACCGACTGAACTCCTTGACTTGCAACCTCTCCCTGTTTCCGCCTTGCGCACTCCTGATTTGGAAGTTGTGTACCAAGAGAAATTTAAGCAGTTCAACCCTATCCAGACTCAAGTTTTCAATGCTGTCTACAACAGTGATGACAATATCTTCATTGGTGCTCCAACTGGTTCAGGTTTGTCGCTTATAGTTTGTTGTTGTTGTTGTTGTTTGTTTCTTCAAAATTGTGCCTTTTAACATAAAATCGAGAGTGAAACAACTTTTACCTTCAGTGCACATATTACATAAATTTTCCTGAATTTATCATCGTATTTTCTTGATTTTCTTACTGACCAATTTATTATTATGATTTTTAATTTTTTTATGTTTTGAATTCAAGGTAGCTACTTTTTCTTTATTCGTGTAATTTTCTTTTCTGTATTGCGTGGTGCACACAAACCTCAGAATTCTTAACCCTCTCTTGAAAAACGCAGCTAATGAGTGTGACTCTTGCAGGCAAGACGACCATCGCGGAGTTCGCGGTGCTGCGCATGTTCCAGCAGCACCCGGAGGGCCGGTGCGTCTACGTCGTGGCCAAGGAGTCGCTGGCCGAGATCGTGTTCGCCGACTGGCACAACAAGTTCGGCGTGACGCTGGGCAAGAAGGTGGTGATGCTGACTGGCGAGACGGGCACGGACCTCAAGCTGCTGGCCAAGGGCCAGGTGATCGTGGCGACGGCCGAGAAGTGGGACGTGCTCTCCCGGCGCTGGAAGCAGCGCAAGAACGTCCAGAACGTGCACCTGTTCGTGGTGGACGAGCTGCAGCTGATCGGGGGCGAGGACGGCCCCGTGCTCGAGGTGGTGTGCTCGCGCATGCGGTACATCTCGTCGCAGATCGAGCGCCAGATCCGGATCGTGGCGCTGTCCACCTCGCTGGCCGACTCGCGCGACGTGGCCCAGTGGCTCGGCTGCAGCTCCAACTGCACCTTCAACTTCCACCCGAGCGTGCGTCCGCTGCCGCTCGAGCTGCACATCCAGGGCTTCAACGTGACGCACAACGCGTCGCGCATCCTGGCCATGGCCAAGCCCGTGTACAACGCCATCGTCAAGCACAGCCCCAACAAGCCCGTGCTCGTGTTCGTGCCGAGCAGGAAGCAGGCGCGGCTCACGGCCATCGACATCCTGACGTACGCCGCCGCCGAGAAGACGCCCAACCGCTTCTTCCACGCCGACGTGGACGACATCCAGCCCTTCCTGGAGCGCATGCAGGACAAGGTGAGTCGAGTCCCGATCCCGAGACACTTTTGAGGGGCAGCGTTTTCCAGCAAACCGTGTCCAGCCCGAGGGGGGAAAAAACCTGAATACTGCTGTTCAATTTTTGTGAATTTTTGTGTATTTTTCTGGAATTTTATTGTAATTTTTTGCAAGTTATGCTTTAAATTTTCAAAGTTTTTATTAGTTTTTGTGAATTTTCGTGAATTTTCAAGGAATTTTCTGAATTTCTCTGAAGTGAGAGGTGTACAAAATTTTCTGATTGTCTACCCCTCGGCCCAGCATGTGGAATTCATCATTCGTACTTTCTGTCAAACGCTCAACCTCTGTCACTGAATTTGTTTATCCCTTCAGCTTCTTATACTTTCCCCTTTTTTGTGTGTGTTTCTTTAGACTCTGAAGGAGACTCTGGGGCAGGGCGTTGCCTACATTCATGAAGGGCTGTCCCCAAGCGATCATAGACTCGTGGAGCAACTGTACGACTCTGGCGCTATTCAAGTGGCTGTTGTGACGCGCAGTCTCTGTTGGGGTATCACAATGGCTGCTCATCTGGTGATTGTAATGGATACCCAACTATACAATGGAAAGGTTAGAGATCTGTACATCATAAAAATATTGTGAATATTGGAACTGTGATACCTTTGTTCAGTTTTAGCTGGAAATGTGCATTTAATTTTCTTCCTTTCCAGATTCATGCCTATGAAGACTATCCAATCACTGATGTGTTACAAATGATAGGCTTTGCCAATAGGCCTCAAGAGGATGATGATGCCAAATGTGTTTTGATGTGTCAAACGTCAAAGAAAGACTTCTTCAAAAAGTTCCTGAATGAACCCCTTCCAGTTGAGGTGTGCTTTCTTTTCCATTTTGTGGTGGAAGATTGGGAATCAGGATTGCTTCTGTGAATGTCTCCAGTTTTGACGATGTTCTAATCGACATATTTTCCTGCTTTTCTACAGAGCCATTTGGATCATAGGTTGCATGATCATTTCAATGCTGAGATTGTAACTAAAACCATTGAGAACAAACAGGATGCTGTGGATTATTTAACATGGACCTTTATATATAGGAGACTTACTCAAAATCCCAATTATTACAATCTCCAGGGAGTTTCTCACAGACATTTGTCTGATCACCTCTCAGAACTAGTGGAGAACACTCTTAGTGATTTGGAACAGTCCAAGGTATTTTTCACTCTCAATGTTTTCCTTCTCATTTTGTATTTATATAATATGATGATTCATAATTCAATGATAACTTTCCTTTTCCTTGCAGTGTATTAGTGTGGAAGATGAAATGGATTGCTTACCTCTCAACTTGGGAATGATTGCTGCTTACTACTACATTAATTATACAACAATAGGTGTGCTTTTTGTGCAGCATTAAACTCTCTTGTTTAATTTTGAGTATAATTTTTCAATGAATTTTATGTCTTGGTTTTTCAGAGTTGTTCAGTTTATCTCTGAACAGCAAGACGAAGATTCGTGGTCTCTTGGAGATTATATCCTCTGCTGCTGAGTATGAAGACGTCCCGGTTCGACACCATGAGGACGCAGTTCTCCGTCAGCTAGCCAACCGATTGCCAAATAAACCCTCTGGCACTGGAGGAGCTCCTGTTCGTTACAATGATCCTCATGTGAAGACTAACTTACTGATCCAAGCTCATCTAAGCAGAATCCAATTAAGTGCTGAACTTCAGGGAGACACTGAGCTTATTCTTTCAAGGGTAAATAAAGTTTTACTCTATTTTTCCTATATTCTTAATAAAATAAAGTATACCCAATTTCTGGTGTTTTACGGTGTTTTGTCTTTCTTCAGGCTATTCGGTTGATTCAAGCTTGTGTGGATGTGCTGAGTTCTAACGGCTGGTTGGCTCCAGCTGTTGCTGCTATGGAATTGGCCCAGATGGCTACACAAGCCATGTGGAGTAAGGACTCATATTTGAAACAACTGCCTCACTTCACTGCAGACATGATCAAGAGGTGTTCCGAAAAGGTACTGTAGGATTAAAAGTAAATGGCCCCATTATGTTCATCCCTCTGACATGTGGTTCTTAATTTTGAATTTTATTTTTCAGAATGTTGAAACAGTGTTTGACATTATGGAACTGGAGGATGAAGATCGTTCAAAACTTCTACAACTATCAGATGCAGAAATGGCTGATGTTGCCCGGTTCTGCAATCGTTATCCAAATATTGAATTGAGCTATGATATTGTTGGTAAAGATAACTTACACTCTGGTTCTCCTGTCAATGTGAATGTGAGTCTTGAACGCGAGGATGATGTGACTGGACCTGTGATTGCTCCATTCTTCCCTCAGGTTTGTAGAAGGGGAAAAAAAACCCTTGTCAAAAGTTTTGTTTATTTGAATTTTTTTCTGTTCTAAATTTTTTCCTGAAGTAGAAATGTACCCATCTAAACCCTTTCTCCTCTCATTGTTTTCAGAAAAGGGAAGAAGGCTGGTGGGTGGTTATTGGTGATCCCAAAACAAACTCCCTTCTTTCTATCAAGAGGTTGACTCTTCAACAAAAAGCCAATGTAAAATTAGACTTTGTTGCTCCATCTCCAGGTGTGTATTCCATGCCGTCTGTGCTATTTTTCCTTTTCTGTCTCAATGATTCAAAATAAATGACTTTATCCTACTTTCCCAACAGGTCATCATTCCTACACTTTGTACTTCATGAGTGATGCATACCTTGGCTGTGATCAGGAGTACAAGTTCTCCATTGACGTTGGAGATTATGAAAGTGAGAGTGGAAGTGAAAGTGAATGAATTCCATGTTAAGATTCTTTGTGATTGTGTACTGTACAGTAGCTAAGAAAATACATTTTTGTAAATATTCACCTTAAAGAAACACACGTTTTATTTAGAATGACAATTTGATTGTATATCAAATAACTATGAATTTACATTTTCTCATGTATCATTACTATTTTGTAGTAAACGTGCCACCTTCAATTTTTTTTTCCTTTCAGAAAACAAATATTCCTTGAATCCATGTTCTTTTCTTTGCCTTTCTCTGTTTGACGAGGTGACATTGTGAAGTGGGGCGATGGCTGGGACTGAACTTAGGTACCTGTCACATTACCTCTTCCTCTTCAAGGTCAACGGTGTTATCTCCCGCTCGGTAACTGACCGTGCCCGATATTGACACACTACCATCTGGCGCACGCGCACGCCCCACGCCCCATGAACAAGCCAAAAAAGTGCTCGACGTGTACCGTGCCCTACCGTGTTTACCAAACAGTAGGGGGAGGAAAAAAAAATTGGCTAGGCTAGCTGGGCTGGCTGACATTGAACGGAATTCTTTACCTACGGGTAAACCCAGCCACAAGGGACTGTCTTAAAAAATTGGTTCTCTGAAATTGCGCGCTCCTGTGAGAAATTGACAATTTCCATTATTGGTTTCTCTAGGGGTTGGCTACCCTCGCACAACCCCCACAACCCCTCAACCCCTGCGCGACTACGCAGTTTTGCCAAAAAAGTAGGCAAATTTCCCTTGAAAACTCCAGTGTGTGGCAGACGCGTATTTCCGCCTGCCTATTAGGCAACTTGCAGACTCATGTGTGGAGAGTTTGCCTAGTGGGCAGGCGGAGATACCCGTCTGCCACACACTGGTGTATTCGAGGGAAATTTGCCTACTTTTTCGGCAACACTGCAACTACGCGTTGCGGTGTGTTTTCAGTTGGCCTAGACGAGGGAGCGCCACAGATAACATCGGCCGGCGCTGACCACAGCATGTGTGGGGCTCCACGCGGCTTTATCAAGGCTGAGCTTGGCGGGGGACCCGGCCCGGCCCGGCCGGTCCCGGAGCAGGTCATGTTGCGGCCGGGCGGGCCGGGCCGGCACAACGGCGAGGATTCAGATGCAGATAGACTGCAGGCCGCGACTCATCGCGTATAGTCTGCTGCTGCTGGTGCTCATCTGACAGCTGACGACTGCTCGGCGGCTTCCCTGCGCCGGAGGGAAGTCCGGTCCGGTCCCGTCCCGACCCTCGCGTGCAGCGGCTCGATCTGCCTTCACCTGCACCTGCACCTGCACCTGCACCTGCACGCTGTGCCGCCGCCGCCTCGTCGTCGCCCGGGTCACCGCCATGGCCGCAGCCGGCGTCACCTGGTGTCTGCTGCTCGCCCTCGCCGTGCTGCTGGTGGGCGCGCCCGGGGCGCCGTGCGCCGTGCAGGTAAAGCAGTGCGTCGCGTTTGACCGCGCACCGCGCGTGTCTGTAGACCGCGCCGTGCCCCGATCTCGCCGTGCAGGTGTGAGAGAGGGAGAGAGAGACCCGGAGAAACCTTGACGAGATCTTGAAGAATGTAGATAAAATCATCGGAAATACAACTGAGAGATCTCATGAAATATTATAGAAATATCTAAAACTCTCATAGAAATCTTGTGAAATCCCCTGAAACCTTGTCAAAATTTCAAGAATCTTGTGAAATCTTGTACAAGTCAGTTAAATTTTACCAGACGAAATCTTGACAAAATGTGGCGAAATCTTGCGCAATCCACAGAAATCTCTCATACCAGTAGAAATCCCATGTACATTAGGATGTGTCCGACTTGACATCGAATCGGCAAACATCGCTCCTGAGTGGTCAGTAGTATATCGCCGCGCGGTATCGGAAAACCGTTGTCTGTCTGCCTCACACGCCGCGCCGCTGCTGCGCACTGCTCCTTGTCGCACTTGACCGTGATCCTGGTCCTGGCCGCAGCCGTTATCGCGTCTGACGGCGCAGCGGGGCGGCGTGCTGCTATCGTGCGTCGTACTTGCGCGCCACGAGGCCCGGGGGCGGAAGTGGGGATGGGGAAGAGGGGCAGCACCTCTCCGTCACCTTCTGTGCCCGCTCGCTTCCGGTTTTCGCCATCCCATTCTTGAAAAATGACCACCTCTTTAAATGCAGAAGGAAAATCGGAAATGTCCTGGGGCGTTTCGCCAAGGAATACAGTTACTGCCCCGATGCAAACTTGCAGAGTTGTTTGTTTGCGTTGGCACCGCTTATCTCCTACACCACATGAGCGATAAATTTTGTGCACTTCGGCAATGTGGACAATGAGAGGGTAATTTGTCTGCTCTTTGAGTTATCATCTTCGAATCTGGCGTATCTCGTGTTTATTTTAGAGACGTCGTCTTATCTCCTTGTGGCCCTGCAGAGCCGCGGTGCGAAGGCGGAGGCGGAGGGAAGAGCGCCGCGATGTTGGCAGCCCTGCTGTGCTGAGACCAAGTAAAAGGCGAAGGCGAGAAAGAGAGAGCGGAGCGGAGCGGAGTGAGAGTGAGCGGAGAAGACTTGCGAAGAGAGCTGGAGAGAGAGAGAGAGAGGGGGGGCAGGCTAGCAGCAGCAGCTGCAGCAACCAAGAGCAAGAGAGGAGAGAGAGGGGCGTTGGAAGACTACACGACGGAGAGAGAGAGAGAGGCGGAGCGGGAGCGGGAGAGGCGGTGGCGCTGAAGAAGAGAGAGGAGGGGAGGGAGAGAGAGAGAGACAGGCTAGAGAGCTAGAGAGGGGCGAGCGCGGAGCGGAGCGGAGCGAGCCGAGCCGAGCCAGTGAGTTGGTGTTGTGATGGCGACGAGGCAGGACTTCGGCCGCCCGTGTTCTGTCGGAGGTCCGCGGTCAGGCCCAGCTTGTTGACCGTCCCGACCAGCTTCGCCATGACGGGCGCGGCGGCCGCCCCACTGCTGCCGTCCTTCCACCAGCGGTTCGCGCACGCCAACGGCGCCCCGGGGGCGCTGGGCGCCCTGGCGCGCCGCTCGTTCCGCCCCAGGGAGCGGTTCCTCATCCTGCTCGTGTTCGGGACCTTTGCCCTCGTCTGCTTCGGGGCCTTCTTCTACCTGCCCGAGTACTCGGGCGCCGGCCCCGCGCAGCGCGTCTACGGCAAGGTGCTGGAGAGCGTGCAGAAGGCGGGGCCCGACCTGCTCATGCCCGCGGTCGCGGGCGGCTCGCACCCGGGGCTCGTCCGTCATGACGGCGGCCACGGCGCCGAGGCCCTGGAGGCCGCCAGGCACCTGGACCCGCACTCGGCCGGCGACCGGGCCAAGCTGCTCGCCAAGATGAAGGAGGACGCGGAGCTGGAGCGGCTCAAGAACCCCAAGGTACACGTCAGACGCGGGCGAGCCCGTCCCGGGTGTAAACACGACGGGCGGTGAGGTTATGGGACCCCCTCCTGGAGGGCCTGTGCCTGGAGGGTGGCGGCTGGAGGCGGCTGGAGGCGGCAGGGTGGTGCTCAGAGGCGCCGCCCCGCCCCTCCCTCGGGGCGCCGGCCGCCCTGATGCAACCCCCACAGAGCCCTCAGGCTGCGGCCCACACTGTGATGCCTAGTGTTCAAGTGCTCAAGTGACAGAGGCTGGAACAAAGAAGTGTGACGATCATCCAAGAAGGAAACCTGGACAACACAAATTTTGGCCAGAGTGTTGGCGTAGCTTTGTTATGTTTGGCCTTGGTGGTCACAATGGTGCTGGCAACCAGTTGTTGATATTTGGCTCAGCAGCCAACTCTTGAGACTCTCAAGAGGGACATTGTGATGTCAGAAGCTATCAGCTGAGCTCTGGCGACATACTTTTTGCGTTGTTTTTATGTGTGAAGGAAGCATGTCTTGTCTGCTTGTTTTCCTAAGGTTCCATTAGACACACTTTCCATTAATTTTTGCAAAACAGAAAGAGTTCAGTGCAGACAAGAAATAACACTGCCAATGCTGAGCTAAGCTGCAGTTTTTATTCCACCGGTTTCACACAACCTGCTTGCGTCACAGGACCTTAGGAGATGTCCAACAGGAAGCTGTTTCACCCTAGTTTTGGTCTTTGACTTAAAAAACGTAGTCATACTGTGCTCTGTCTATTGAAAATAATTATGGAAAGAAAAAAAACACAATCCTATTGAGTTGGGTAACAAACGAGATATTTTAACCAACGAGAGCTTCGTGAGACAGAATACTGAATTAACTTGCCAGTTTACATCATCGGCGGCGCCCATACCTGTATAGTGTAGGCACACTTTATACCCCCTGCAGATTTTTCTGCACAACATGCTGCATCAGAGAACGATGAGCTAGTTCCTGAATTAGGTCATGTCCAGAAATGGGTGTTTAAGTGAACGCTGCCTGTACTTTAATGTATCATCTGCAGAGAGAAGTATGGTGTGTGTTGGTTAGTCTGTAACGCTGAAAATAATTTATGTTCATAAGTAACCTTTAAAACAAAAAGAGAGTAAAAAGAGAGAGAGAAGTAGGATTAAGGTTGCCTGACATTTCCAGATGAGTGATGGTTGTCCCTGTCCGCAGGTGCTGGAGAGGCCGGAGATGGCCGTGGCCAGGCCCGGGCCGAGCCCCGCGGCCGCGGCCGCCCGGGGCCCCGTCGGCATCCTGGGCGAGGGCGCCTCGGCCGCGCCCGCGCTGAGCAGCGGCCCGAGGAGGGTGGTGACCGTGCCGCCGCGGGACTGTGAGGACAGCTGCCCGCTCGTCAGGGGCGGCGAGGACCCCGACCCGCTCGTCCGCCAGAAGAGGGACAAGGTCAAGGAGGTGAGTGTCAGCGCAGCGGCTGCCTGCAATGCCATGCCGAGCCGAGGGGCCCTTCACTCAAAAAACATCAGTGTACACCCTGAAAGTAGTGGAAAAATCAGGGAAAGTCAAGAAAAAAATTGAGAAAAATCAGAAATAAAATTATCGTTAAGAAAAATCACGAAAAACGAGGAAAATTAGAAAAATCGGTGTACGCTTGAATTTACAGTGAAAGACCCCTCGGATCACACCCCGTACTGGTTTGCGTGGCTGTTCAGAGATTTTGGATTTGACCTGCGGGCGTTAGCTCGTGTAACACCGCCGCTCGACGTAGAGCGTTTCCCGGCCAAACCCCGCCCCGCCCCGCCCCGCCCCGCCCCGCCCAAGAAAAACGAGAAAAATTAGAAAAATCGGTGTACGCTTGAATATATTGTGAAGGACCCCTCGTGCCCGGCCCTGGGCTCGGGGTGGGCCCGGAGGGTGCCTTTCAGGTCTACCTGCGGCCGCGTGGGGGAGGGAGCGTTCAACGCCCTGGGGTAGTCATGGAGAGGGAGAGTGCCTTCAAGGTCCGTCTTTGGCAGTCTGGAGGGTTGGGGTTCCTGTGGTAATCGTGGAGGGTGTCTGTAATGTCCGTCTTTGACTGTCTTGAGGTTGAAGGAAGGTTCCAGGGGTAGTGCTGGAGGGTTTCTTTAAGGCCTATCTTTAGCCGTCTGGAGGGTTAAGGCCCTAGGGGTCGTACTTGAGGGAGGTCTACCTGCGGGCGTGTGTAGGGCTGAACATCCCGGGGAAGTCCTGGAGGTTGCCGCTCTGTCCTGCTGGACGCTTTTGGGGTGAAGTTCCGGAGGGCAGGGCGAGTCATAGGGCTTCACGAGGCCGAGTGGAGGCAGAAGCGGGCGCTCGTGAGGGTGTGAGCACCTTGGGGGGAACCTGACTCCAAAGCACAGGGTCTAGGACCCCGCCCTCCGCCCCGCAACCCCGCAACCCCGTCTCAGCAGGGTGACTCCGGGGCACGCCCTCCTCGCTCTGTCTCTCTCGCACCCATGACGCACGCCCGATAGGCGCGAGAGAGACAGAGCGAGGAAGGACCGCGACCTGACCAACATATTGAGCCTCAGGAGCGCTCGACCAACGGCTAGCGTGGCATCCCTGCATGTGTGTCCACGCTTTACCTTCAAAAACGAAAAATAAAAATAAATAAAAACAGTTACGGCTGTGGTGTGACGCACGCGGATCGTGGCGGGCGGGGTGGGGCGGGGGTCCATGCGGTCCTAGCCTATCCACACCGCATCGGCCCTGGCGTGCGGGCCGCCCCGCCCCGCCCCGCCGCGTCGCGCCGGGCTGGGTGCTGTGAAGGCCAGTGGGTTGCCCAGCCCGCTCTGGCCCGGCCCGGCCCGGCCCGGCCTGCCTACCTGGCTAATTTTAAAAATAATATTACTAATACAAACAAGTAGCTTTCGCGCTAAAAAATAATAATTCGCGTCTGAGCAAAATAAAAAAAATGCAGGTGTACCAATTGTTTAGCTGCATAGGCGTAGCTAATTTTTAAGGTTCGGTGCTTATATTTTAGCTACCATGGTTTACATGTTTCCGCTGTTTTAAGTGCGTTTTTGCCGTGGTGCTGATTTTTCGCATCTCAGCTACGCGATTTTGTGCGTGTGGTGGAAGGAACTGTATCCAAATATTTTTCACCGGTTAAAATAGCATACATTGTTTCTCACTAACTCGGTTAATGACGGGAATTTCTGGTCCCTATCTTTTCTTTTCCTTCTTTCTTTTGGCAAATGCGGGAGCTGTTATGATGTTAGTCATCGAGGCTTTGAATTTTACCGGGAAGCTTAATTTAATTTATCGCTGCGTCAGTGTAGCAGGCGGGTGAAGGAGGGAGGACGTTTGGTTTGTACTCGAGGGGCGGCCAAACACCGCTTCGCGCGTGTTTTTACTTTTTGTATATTTTGATGGCTTTTTAAAATTTCGATGTATTTTTGTGTATTTTGAAGCATTTTGCTGAATATTTCGTGTAATTTCGACGCGAATTTGAGATTTTAGATATGAATAGGTTTGGCTATGAGTCACTCCACGCGGACAGATTGAGTCCGAGGGGTCCATCACTCGGTTTAGGAGCGTACACACGATTACCGATTACCAGTGATAACTTACAGTACAGATCTCGGTAATTTTTTTTAAAGAAACGTTGACATTTCGGTCAATTTTCGCAAATTCCCACGATGGAAAACCCAAAACAGCACAAAAACGACGAAAAGTGGAGTTTCGAGAACTAGATTACCAGTCGTTATCGGACAACGTGTGCACAGGATTACCAGAGTGGTGGACCCCTCGATTAAGTCCGAGGGGCCGTCCGCCAACGGTTCTTGTACTTTTGGGCATTTCTGTTTTAAATCTTGAATCGTTCGCTTTTTGCTCTCACACTCTCTTTTCAATGCGCCGTGTGCGGAGCTTCCCTTCACCGGGTGCGGATGTGCGAGGACGGATGTGTGCGTAGAGGGGAAAGGCGTCAATACCGTGCGCCCTCCCCCCCCCTACTCCCCCACTCTCATTCCCCCCCATTTCCCCCCCACTCCCCCTTCCCCCCATCCCCCCTACTGTACTACAGAGCGCGCCGCGGATCGGCGGAGGCGGAGGGGGTGGGACTTCCCCGATTGTGATAACACTTAAGTGGCGCCTGTCTGTTGGGCTACTTGCGGCGGCCGCCTCTGTCTGTACGCCTGTTGGTGTCTGCCGAGCCGACGCGCGCGCTGTCGATCCGACATGAGAAGAGCGTCGGGCGCACCCGGCCTGCCCCCGCCCCGCCCCGCCCCGCCCCGCCCCGCCCCGCCCCGCCCCGCCAAGGCCCTGGGAACGATCAAAGTCTGGGGCGTTATTAGAGGGGTGGGGAACCCTGGGTCAATCAGACAGGGGGTGGGGGGGTAAGTGAGACCTCTATGCTCTGTGAATCGAAGGGCTGTTTTACTGCATGGCAGTTTAAACGCCGAAACTCAGTTACGACAGCTTAAATAAATCGCAAAACTCGCACTGCTGCTGAACTGACAAGCAGCATACCGGTTTGGTTCGAAGTGTCGGACCCTTCAGGTTTGCAGTTTTAAGGATGCCCCCACCATTAACTCTTCGAGGGACGACGACGCCAAGAAAATGTGCGTACCAAGACTTTTATTTCCGCAGCCCGCGCGCTTGCGGTCTCTGGGCAGGCCGCCAGCTTCACACACGTGTTTGGCGGGTCGGCCTACCCAATGTCTCGCAGGCGCTATCACCTCGGAAATAAGGTCCATTGCCATTATGCGGGGACGTCTTAAGCCGCTGAACTTCCGAGTTCTACTGTTTAATGCGTCCACTGTGAAAAATACTCGTAAGGGTCACGGGAAAACTTTCCATGATAAAAGTTGTAAAATTACAATTTAAAATTGTAAATTTACAAGCACTCCCTATCGAGTTGGAATTGACCGACGAGAAAGAATGGACAGTCGTAAATTTACGACATATTCTGCAAATGAAAATTACAAAAAATGTCGTAAATTTACGCGGATATTTTTCACAGTGTCGTACTTAAGCTCCACAGTTTATAGACGGCCATGGATCGCGACACTTTTGAGTGAGAAGGCGTTTGGCCGAGCCAAACATTAAATTAAAAGAGCGCGCGGGTGATACGGTCGGGTGGTCAGCGGCGCATCTCCAAAGCACTGCGGGGGGACGCGCCGCGGAGCAGGGAGCTCAGTCGAGCGGAAGAGAGCGGTAAGCAGGTGCACCGCGGTCGCCCCGCCTCGCCCCGCCCCGCCCCGCCCCGCTACATCTCACCAAGCCGGCGGCCAAACAGCAGCGCATTTTTGGCGGCTGACGTTGGAAAAGTAGATACGAGAGGAGATGAGGCGCGAGGCGCATTGACAGCCTCTGCCCCTCTCTCTCTCTCTCTCTCTCCCCCGGCTTACCCCCTACCCCTCTCTCTCTCTCTTTTCCTCTCCCCCCCCCCTCTTTCTCTTTCCTTCACCCACTCCCCCTATCTCCCCCCCCCCCTCTTCCTCTCTCTCTCCGAAAACATCCGCGCGGACCTTTCTTGGCTTTGAGGTTTGTGACCGTCCGCAAGTCACCGCGGAAGCGCTGTGCGGAGCGGGGCGGGGCGGGGCGATGCGGCGTGGCGCGTCGGTAACGGGGCTTGGCGGGGCATGGCGCACGGCCCCCGCACCCCACCCCACCCCACCCCACCCCGCCCCGCCCCACCCCGCCCCACGCCCCGCCCTACGCCCCACGCCCCGCGTTTTCACACGCGCCTCAACACGCATACACTCACACACTCACGTCGAACCAACGCACGAGTGTGTGTGGAGGTTGCCTACATACTCGGCGGGGGGAAGGGGTTCCGTGCCGTTGGCTGTTTAGTGGCAGCTCGTACCCCACCCCTTCCCGTCACAGGCGCGATTTGAAAGGGGGTTCGGGCGCCCAACCATGTGTGACCTATGTGGCCTTTAGAAAGTCGCCTCTGAGGTTTACAACTTGTCTTATAATAAATTTAAAAAAAAAAAATTCTACGCACAAGCCGTCCGGGTGTTGGGGTGCAGTGTTGCCAGAAAGTTAGGCAAGATCCCGCCCAATACACCTGTGCGTAACGGCACTGTATCTCCGCCTGCCTACTTGGTAGCATATGTGCACGAGTGCAGGGGAGTTGCCTAGTAGGCAGGCGGAGATACAGTCCCGTTACGCACAGGTGAATTGGGCGGGATTTTTGCCTAACTTTCTGGCAACACTGTTGGGATGAGGGTGGACCGAGGGGGCCTCAACTCATCCACAATTTGTACACATGATTTCATGATTTCACATGATTTCACATGATTACACCTCTTATAATTGAAAGAAATAATTCGTGAAGTGAATACAAGCGTATTTTGAGCTTTATGAGCCCAAAATACGCACTCATCAATTTTTTTTCGGCAATAGATCCACATTTTTTGACAATGATTTCGAAGATATCAGCGACTGTGAACACATGATTTCAGGAGTTGAGGCCCCCTCGGGGTGGACAACCCACATTTCACCGTCCTGTCTGTCGACCGGACTTGACACCGATCCTGAACCTACCCCACCTCACCCCACCCTCACCCCGCCCCACCCACCCCACCCTCGTTAACACCCTGTCTCCTGTCTAATTAGCGGCGGCAGTGCGCAGTGCTCCTCTTGTTGTTTCGGATCGCGTTACTGGTATCGGCATTGTATTGAGCGCTGCCATGAGCGCAGGGCGCCCGCGGTGGAGTGGAAGCAGCTGGCTGCTCATGGTGTCTCATGCCACTGCACTCCTACTGTACTGCACCGCGCCGCCATGAGCGCAGGGCGCCCGCGGTGGAGTGGAAGCAGCTGGCTGCTCATGGTGTCTCATGCCACTGCACTCCTACTGTACTGCACCGCGCCGCCTTATTGTGCTCTGTGTGGCTCTATATCAATAACTGATGAGTCTTCTATTTTTCCTGGAACGCCTCAGGGTCGGATTGTTGTTGTTTTGACAGGGGATCTGGTGCCCCGGAAAAATGAGGGAAAGGACGAGAAAGAGGGGGAGAAAAGAAAGGAAAATATAGAGAGAAAGGGGGAGGGAGGCGGGTGGTAGCAGACGGTAAATCCAGCGCCGCCCGATCCAGCCGAAGGGATAATATGCACCACACAAAACAAACTTTCAGTAGCCTATACTACGTATAGGTATATTACGCCGTTTCAAAGCACAGTTTGCTGCATTACGACTTAGCACTTTGACTATCTTACTCTCAATGTCTCAGTTATCTAATCTGCGCCTACCTTACAGATGGCGAGCGCGCTCGCTTCTGCTTCACTGACAAAGCCGTAATGACGCATGTCTATCAAAACAGGATGACGCGCGCTGTGCAAGTTTTGTGTAAAATTTCTTGAAGCTCTTGATGTTTGGTTTCGATGAAACTATAAGATTTCTCGTAGAATTTTCTATCGAACGAGCATATATGTCATATAGGGTTTTGATCCATAGTGAGGCAGGACGTGCCAGTTAAGCTCTACTTATAACATTCATGTAACATTCTTAATTCGAGCTCGAAACCCAATGACATGTGTGCTCGTTCGATCAAAAATTTCACGAGAAATCTTATGTTTTAATAGAAAATACATTTAAAGAGCCTGCTAGGATAATATCACCCAAAAACTGCACAATAACGCGCGGCATCCCTTTGCTAGCCATGCGTCATTTCGTCGTAAAGTGACGGTATCAAATTAAAAACAGTTAAAATCGTCCTGATACTTAAGGTATCGACTTTTGACTCTGAAATTAGCACGAATAGGCTTTCGCTGAATAACGATTGCGATCGTAAATTATTTGCAATTCCGATTGTAAATCGCAATGTAAAAAAAGTGTAAATGTTAGAAAAAAATTGTCGGTGGGTGCTTCACTCTGTGTACCTTTTACCCCCGCCGGCTGTGCTCCAGCTTGTGGGCCGCGACATCTAGATTCATTCGCGAATAAGCCGGAGAGGCGAGGTGTGCCGGCCGGGCCGGAGCAGCCAGTCGCTCAGGTTGTCGCGGGGCGGGGCGGGGCGGGGTGGGGCGGGGTGGGGCGGGGAAGTTCACGACGGAGCCACGGGCCACGAAGCGAAGCCCGGTGCGCCGCATCGGAAAACGTGACGGGGCATCTCATCAGGGGGGGGGGGGGGGCACCAGCAGCGGCAGCGGGGCCTGCCTGCCCTGCTCGCCATACCGGCCGCGTTTTAACCCCCCCCCCCCCCCCCGGGGCAGACCGGGGCTTCTCCTCTCTGTGCTCCGAAGTGCTGCGTCCTGATTTCCCCCCCCCCCTCCTGCCTCTGGTTTCCAACTGTGCTGCAGCTTACACACACCCCAGGCGTGGCCCCGCACCTTCTTCAAACAAAATATTTAAACGCGGCAGCGAGGCGAATGATGGCGGTAAATGGTGGAAAATAGAAATGGGGCCGGGGTGGGCTGGGGTCAGCGGCGCTGGCGGGGCTGGGGCGGCGACCTGTCGAGCGGGAGGCGATGAAAGACCTGAAAGACCGACGAGAGCTCGATGATGATGTCGTTTGCGAGGTAACGGCGGCGCGCGCCCGCTGCCGGCCAGGAGCAGCCGAGAGCAGCCAGGAGAAGCCGCGAGCAGCCGAGAGCAGCCGAGAGCAGCCGCGAGCAGCCAGGAGCAGCCGCGACCAGCCGGGAGCACCAGCTGATTTTTGGGGGAGGGGAAGAGAGAGGGGGCTGCCGCGAGGATATTTGGTCGTACCGATCGTACCGCGCGGCCCGCCCCGCCACTCTTCTTTGGTTCTCTTGTTCCGTTTCCTACGTGCTCAGCAGGTCACACGTCAAAGCCATTATGCCACCGGAACTCCCCCCCCCCCCCCCGGACCAGCACCTGCCGTCGAGTCGTCCGCCTCACACTTGTTGGCGCCGGGTGCAGCTCCTGCCTGTGCTTATAGTGCATGCTGTTTGGCCCCTGTCACTCCCCCCACCCTCCTTCCTTAGGTCGCTCTCCTGCCGACTGATTCAGAACATCGCTCTCGCATCTCCGTCCTTGTCGCACCTATGGCGTTGCCCCATGATGGGGTTGGCAGGGCCCCATGAGTGCGACAAGGACGGAGGCGCGAGAGCGACTGTACCTCCCCTGTCCTCGGCCCCACCCCTCCCCCATCCCTCCCCCGTCTCTCCCCCGTCTCTCCCCCGTCTCTCCCCCGTCTCTCCTCCGTCTCTCCCCCGTCTCTCCCCTATTACTCCCCCGTCCCTCCCCTGTCCCTCCCCCGTCTCTCCTCCGTCTCTCCCCTGCCACAGCTCTGCAGACCCCGCTTTAACCCCGTTCTTTATTTTCCTTACACTATTTCAGATTAAGATTTCATTCCTTTCAATTTAAAAAAAAATCCTTTTTTTCTTATATAGTTTGCATCAATCTCCCTCTTTTTCATATATTTTACACTGACAAAAATAAAAATGTTCAAATTAACTTCTTATCCCTACAATACAAGTATTTTTTGCTCAGTTCCCACTTTCCTTTTTCGCCTGCAGATGATGCGGCACGCCTGGGACAACTACGTGCGCTACGCGTGGGGGCGCAACGAGCTGCGGCCCGTGTCGAGGCGCGCGCACTCCGGCAGCATCTTCGGGAACGCGGCCCTGGGCGCCACCATCGTGGACGGGCTCGACACGCTCTTCATCATGGGCATGATGGACGACTTCACCCAGGGCAGGAACTGGGTGGAGGACCACCTGGACGTGGCCAACATGGTGAGTCAATGCCTGCCCACTTCGCTCGGCTCTGTCGCATCTGGCATGTTTGCAACGTAAAAAGAAATCACTTCACCGTGTTACAAAGAGTAAGACACTGTGCAGCGTAAAGAATCAATTCCTATCACAAATGCCCGAAATCCTAGTAATGTTATGAAGTCAAGGTCCTCTTACAAATCTTTAAGTGTGCTGTGGTATTATTGTATCTGACCACTTCTTGTGAAGTGTCCTGCTTGCATTATGATCGCCAAACTTTTGGGTCAGCAATCGAAGAATCTTATTCTTAAAAGTGTTTCCAGTTTCCTGAATGTTGCTGAATCCTGTTTGCATTTTTCCGGTTTTCAGAGCATTGATGTATCTGTCTTTGAGACCAACATTCGTTTTGTCGGTGGCCTGCTGACCTGCTACTCTCTGACTGGTGATGTCATGTTCAGAGATAAGGCAGAGCATATTGCAGAGAAATTGCTTCCTGCTTTCCAAACGCCCACGGGTATTCCCAACGCACTGGTTAATTTGAAGACAGGGGTGAGTGTTTTCTCGGTTTAATGAAGTATCCTCTCTATCAGCTGTTCATGGAACATGGAGTTAAGAATAATTGACTTGCACTTAATTTTACAGTACAGCAAGAATTATGCTTGGGCAAGTGGAGGATCAAGTATACTTTCTGAATTTGGTACTTTGCATCTTGAATTTTCATATTTGTCAGATGTTACTGGTAATCGCATATACAGAGACAAAATTGATGAAATTCGTAGAGTACTCCGTTCCACAGCTAAACCAAGGGGACTGTACCCTAACTATCTTAACCCAAAAACTGGCAAATGGGGTCAGCGTAAGTATCTGATTGGGAGGGTATTATTAATCATAATTTTTTATTGTTCTAGTTTTATTACACTTGTTAATTTTCTGGTGTTCTAGAACACATTTCTATGGGTGCACTAGGAGACAGCTTTTATGAGTATCTCCTTAAGGCATGGATTCAGTCCAATCAAGATGACCAAGAAGCAAGGGAAATGTTTGATGAAGCTCTTAACAGCATGTTTATTCACATGTTAAAAGTCTCTCCTGGTGGTCTTACCTATTTTGCTGACTTGAAGTTTGAGGCTGTAGAGCATAAAATGGACCATTTAGCATGTTTTTCAGGTAAAGTCCTTTTCTCCACTCTTAACTTTGCTTTTGAAACTAGCAGGAACATGTAACCAATGTCCTGCTGTATTTGTTTGCAGGTGGTTTACTGGCACTTGCTGCAAAGACACAAAAGAATGAAATGACTGAGCAGTACCAAAAGGCGGCAGCAAGCATTACAAATACTTGCCATGAGTCTTATGATAGGAGTGCTGTCAAACTTGGTCCAGAAGTATTCCGCTTTACAGAATCCTTGGAGGCCAAGGCTCTTAGAGTTTCTGAAAAATATTACATTCTTAGACCAGAGGTTATTGAGTCTTACTTTGTTCTGTGGAGAACAACTCATGATCCAAAGTATCGAGACTGGGCTTGGGAGGCTGTTCAGGTTGGTAATATTTCTTAAAGATTTCTTTCACTCATTTGACTCCAGATTTGTTGTACACCTTGAAATCAATTTCCTATTCAGGCTCTTGAAAAGCACTGTAGAGTACCTGGAGGATACACAGGGCTTAAAAATGTATATCAGGAGCATCCAGTGAAGGATGATGTTCAGCAGAGTTTCTTCCTTGCTGAAACACTTAAGGTATGGTGCAATTTTATAATTTTTATATTGTAATATTGATTATTATTATTTTTTACGTATTTATTACATTTATTGTTGACTTAAATTTGTCAAAAAACTAATCTCTTCTGTCTTTTTTCCTGTACAGTACCTTTATCTTATATTCAGTGACGATTCATACTTCTCTCTTGATGATTGGGTTCTCAATACTGAAGCTCATCCATTACCAATTAAAGACAAAAACCCTTACTACAGAGGGGCAGAAGTCCGGGGTGATAATTAAAAATAGAGTTTCTAGGATTGCAATTTAGTAAGTAGAAATGTATAATTCATTTCTGCCCCTTCACTTCTCTTGTTAAACAAGACTTATTCCTAACCTATTCTTTTTCTCAACAGATATTTTGGCTGTGTCTGTTCTGCTCTAGGTCACTTAACTCCACAGACTGATGGGTAGGGTTGCCTTTCTACATAGAGTACTCTACTCTGCGTCATATCCATCAGATCAGTCTTGTATTCTCTATTCAAATTGAATATTTTAATGCACTGCATGACAGGAAGTGGTTAACATGAACATTGAATTGAAGTTCCATGGAAAAAATTACTTGCAGAAAAGAAGTCAATGAAAGATACATATTTCCTTCTCTCACTCTAAATTTTCTCTCCTGCTCCTGCCATGCATGTAGTTACTGCCAAGGGTACTGTGTACTTCATATAGTTTTTTTAAACTGTTGTACATACAAATCAAATCTCGTAAAGAATATCAAATTTTATGTTTCTAATTAAGGATATTTATATGAATGTGTGCGCCATTAATGTATCATACGAGGTAGTTAAAATGAATTTGTCACGGATGTAATTTACAATTGTTGCCTGTCGGCTAGTTCTTTTTTAAAGTATGTTGTGTGTGGTTTTTATCTTGCGAAAGTCAAATGTGATACTGTATTAATAAAAGCAAATGTATGTATAGCCAATGTGGTTACCATAGTATTTTGGTGATGTTCCTTGGTTTCTCAGTCGTTCTTTCTGCCATGTCCATGCTTTGAGTTGTTATTCCAGATAGTTTGTATGTTGATGTCCCTTTCTAAAAAATTTAAAGAGATAGATTAACAAGATCCTGTTGTATATACTGATATTGTGATAAACCTTCTTTTATGTAAATGACGGTGTGTTGAAGTTTGTGTATGAATTATGAGTAGCATTTTTACGTATGTGCATTTAAATTACTGCATTAATTGGCTACTGTTCCTTGTTTGCACCTGGGTTTCTGTTAGCCAATTGATGTAACATTGAGGTAACATTAAAGTCTAATGTTTTACTTTCATGTGAACTGATGTTTGGTAGCTTTCAGTCTCCTAATAAGTGGAAGCTTAAACATTGACAGTAGTGGTATGATTTTTAAATGATTTGTTGAATTTGGAGTAAGGTTATTTTTGTTTCTCTTAATTGCTTGTTATGTTATGGTGAAGGCATTGTGGAGTGTCTGTTGCGTTTCCACTTTTGTCTCTTTCAGTTTTGTCTGAGGATTTCTTGAATGAATTTTCACATTCCATTCCAGTCAAGTTCAGTTTATTTATATTTGTTTTTTTTTTTTCTATTTTCTAACATCTTGATTGGGAATCTACTGAGATGCCCCATTTCCTGCTCTGACGGTCACTCTTTACAGAATTCGCTGTACAATTTAATGAGGAAAATATCTTGACAGCTGTCTGGTACACCACATCGCTAAAGTCATAAGATATGCCTTAATTGGATGCCTGTGTAGCAATAGTCGCCATCTCACCTCAAAAATAAAGATGTATTCTTGTAATATTCTGAACAGGATTTCATAAGAGCTAAGCTTCAATTTGTATTGAATATTCATCAGATTATCAGTAATTTTTTTGAACATGTTTCCGTCCCCTCTGCCTTCCTTTCTGATTTTCTCTCTTTCTTGCTTGCGGGCTCTTGTTCAAAGCTCTCAAAGACTGTATTCCTTTTCATTTCACATTGTTGAGTGTTGGTCATGGTTATTAATTGTGGTATGTGCTTGTTTTCTCTGTATTTGACTTGTGAATCATCATCAGCTTTGTGCAAATCACTCTTTTCAAGAAGTAATTTACAACTTCAAATATTTGTTACGGGATGGGAAAGACCAGTCATTTGTACATTTCTTGCATTTTGATTTTATACTTCACCTTTTCCCTCACATAAGTCTTGTTGATGCATATTATATTAAAATGTGAGTTGTTTGCATTGTTTTAATTTATATTTGTTAAATAATACTTTGCATTTTATTTCTGTTAATACTTATACTAAACATATGGTATTTGTGTCAATACTATGTGTAATATTTATTTGATCTAAATATGCCAATGATCTGTTTAAGCAGTCCATGAAATTCAATGTGGTCACATTTTGGTTGGATTTAACTATCCCTAAAAAGGACCGTTGACTTAATTGTGTGAGTGTTTTGGTAATGAAATTAATGAAGCCTCTCACCCAAACACACATTTTGCCTTGGGCCATTGGCATGAATTTGGAATGGTTATGATGAGATACAAGGATAAACTGAAAGAAGTTGGTGCCAAACTTGTTGATGTGTAGTGAAATAAATTTCATTCTGAATGATTGTAATGAAATGCTTAATCTTTCTTAATGAGGAAATTGTTCTACAAAGTATTCAGTAATAATGAGAACTTGTGATGTTTGCTGTGAAACTTCGCTGTCTCTTGTAAATGGTGCAAAACTGACTCAATTGTCATTTATTGCTTTGAAAAGCCTTTGGAGTGTAATGCTCAATGTTAATTAATATCAATACATACCTTATTCAAATGCAAAGATAGCATTTTTGTAAAACAGAGTGTCATCAAAGAAAAGTCAATCATCAAGGTTTGTAACTCTTTGAAGCAGTAATTCTGAGAGTATTAATTCATTTTGCAGTGGCTCTTATCAGCTTCTGTAAGAAGTTTTCTCATCTCTAGCATAAAAGTAGACTTGGTGTTGTGAAATCCAGAACTTTATTCTTGTGACTTTTATGAATCATTTGTATTTTTCTGAAACATAACTTGCCGATTTGACTTTAAAACTAATGCATCACATGAAAAAATTAAGACTACACCAAAATTTAGTGAGGTAAAGGAAGTGAACTAGTGATTATCACTGCCAAAATTTGCAGTAATTTCATGTATTTTGAGTAATTCCTGGCATTCTTAGTTATTTTGAGCAATTGTGTGTGCCAGCCACAAGTGAAGAAAAAAGTTTGTTTATTTTATTTTTATTTTTTTAATAAGATTTGTTAGCTGCTAATGCAGTGCCTGGCTTTCTTTGTTTATCTGTGTAAGGGACATATTGATCACCCCACCTCCTACACGACTTTGAATCCTTTGAATCCAAGTTGTTCTTCAATGTGTATGCTGTCCATTTCCAGTGGTTGTAAATGTTGAAGTACTGCAAGAAATTTTCAGTAGCCAATATATGGTTTGAGCTTTAAAGGAAACATTTAATTTATAAGTAGTAGTTCTGGAACTGTTGAAAAAAAGAAAGTCATTTTTAATTTTTTTCTTTTTTAAAGTCAACATTTCATGTTTGTTAGTGGCAAAGTAGAACTTTGGAAGTGCCCAGTCTCTGGGTGTGTTGTTGGGACCAGGGTGGATTCAGTTTGTCCCGTCTTTTGTTGCTGGTTGAGGAAAAACTTAGATTTTTCTGCTCTATGATATTTTGTATAGACTGACATATTCTTTTATACATTGTGATAGCTTTCATGCAGTAAAGCTTGTCCTATTGTACAAAGTTAGAACTGTCAAAATTTATTTAAAAAGGTATTCCTGATGTTAGTTAGGTCTTAATGTTGAAGCACTCATGCACTTGTTTTATTATGTAAAGTCGTCTAGAAATTCCACACTCAGGACATGCATTAGATTGAAAATTTTGAAACATAATCTGTATTCTTAAATATTTAACCTATTTTTAGTCCTGTCTCTTAGCTTCATTAAATACAACTTCTATCTGTTTAATTTGGTTACTCATGATTGCATAAAAATTTTGAAGCATTAGAATTTGGGGCCTAAATTAAATTTTCTGTTGGAAGCAATTGTCATTGATTAACTCGTAATTTCATAACAAGAATAACAAATATGGAAGTGAATTTTGATTTGAAGTGATAGATGTGAAATACATGGAATGATGAAGCCAGTGCAACGTCTCTTCTTCTCGCTGCACTGCACACCCAAACGGAAGCAGTGAGATGAAAAAGTTGGTCTTGTGAGACAACTTAACGACAAGACAAGCTGCCGCTGATACTAACTTATCATTTGCTAACCATATGAAATGAAAATGTCCAGTAGCCTTCGGAGACACCACAGTGATTGTCTTTCAACTTATCGTCACCCATTTTCGACTCATGAGACTTGAATTCCATGATCTATCCACAGTCTCATACGATCTCTTGCGAAGGGTACGTTAAAAGACGATGGCCAATGAAAAAGATCAAAACTCAAAAGAAAAAGGAAGGAAACACGTGGTATAAACTGAGAAGACCTTTGTGAATGACGAGCCCGAATGACAGTTTTCTTGTTGGGGTGGGCGGATAGCGTGGCGGCGGAGGGGCCCGGGCCCAGGGCCGGCTACGGTGGAGGCGGCCAGCGGCCAGCCCAGCCGTCTCCTGCCGCGCTGTCCTTGTCGCACTCACGCGGTCCTGCCCTCCCCAGCATAGGGCACCGCCATAGGTGCGACAAGGACGGAGGTCTGAATGGGACGGCCCGGGCTGGGCTGCCGCTGGCGGCCGCGCTAGCCGCGCTGCTGGCCTGGCGCTGCTGGCCTGGCGCTGCGCTGCGCCGCCGACCTGTTCCGAAGTGCGCTCTCCTCGCCCTGTCCCTCTCGCACTCATGGGCTTCACCGCACAGGTGCGAGAGAGACAGAGCGAGGAGAGCGCTCTTCGGAATGAGTCGGCTGGCGCTCCGCTGTGGTGTTGCGCGCCTCTGCTCCACCTCAGTCCCTCACTAGCCGGGCCGAGCAGAGTCTCTAGAGGGACGCTAGACGCGCTAGACTGTAGGCGAGGCCGTGAGGATGGCCGCGCCGTGCTCGCGTAGCGCGTGACGCTGTGACGAGTCGTCGTGACCACCGCCGTGACGAGGCTCGCCACGCGCGCGCTGTGACGGGCCGTGACCCGTTCGTCACGCTGCACGCCGAAGGCTCTGAGCGACGACGCCTGCTCGTCACGTCACTCCCGTCGGTGTGACATGTGACGACCGAGGGGGAAGTCCCCGGAGACTCAGTTTCCCCGCGCCGCCGATTGAAATCTTGGTGTCCTGTGTCCTTCCGGTGCCAGTTTCCGGCCAAGACTGCAAAAATGGACCCCGCTTGGACGAGCCTCCTGTTTTTCGGGCTCCTGGCTGTGGGTGAGTTCGCAGCCGTCGCGCCGCATGGGGTAGCCTGTTTCACCCATTCATGAAAGTGAAAAGCTGTAGTACCACCACGGTGTCGTTACCCTGTCGACAGAATTTTGTGAAATTGACGTAATTTCATGATGTCATTGTCAAAATTTAGTCATTTTGGTGGCCACCTTTGACACCGTTTCGATGTCAAAATGACTTCAAAGATGTCCACCAAACTGACTAAATTTTGGTAATGACATGAAATGTGCCAATTAGACAAAGTTCTGTTGACTGGAGGGGGTCAAACATAAAATCTCGGCGTGGGGTGGTTGTCATCGCCGGCATTCGGTCGGGACGACCATAATCTTGCAGAGTCAACTGGCGTTTCATTCAATTGTCTAATTTCAACGTTAAGCAGAACCCTGTCTAATTTCAATGTTGTAGCTTGAAGTGGATTTTCACCGTAAGCTACGGTGGTGGTGCAGCATGATGCCACTGTTTACCCTAGTTACCTTATAATTTTAGCAGATGATATTCTGACAACAGCGAGACTAAAAGAAGTAATTACTCATAAGTCACGACGAGGTTTACTCTGCAAACTCAAGTGTCGCACAATATACTGCACTAAAAGGTGCAGTACCAACGGTGCTGCAGTAAAAAGTGCAGGGCCCGGTGTGTCATGCAGTAAAAAGTGTGAGACCCGGTGTGTCCTACTCCAAAGAGTGTATACACTCTGTGTCCGACATATGATGTCCTACACATACCACTGTAGGACACGACGCGTCTCACATACTTTTTACTGCAGGATGCACCGGGTCCTACACTTTTTACTGCAGGACCATGGGTCCGGCACCTTGTAATGCAGTATTGTCCGTCACTTGAGTTTGCAGAGTAACTCTTTATGAGGAATAAATAAATTAAATAATAAAAATTAAAACTCTATTGGACGGGGAGCGGTATATGAGATGAGAACGTGACCACCATCCAAGCTAACTTAGGCAGGGGAAGTCCTTTGCGAAAGAACGAATGTCCGAATTGCATCCAGATTTGGTGCGCCTGGGTCCGCTTTACACCTCTGGCACCTCTGGCTTTGCACTATCACCTGCCTCAGATTCCGATGTTGATTGTTTTTTTTTTCTTTTTTCCGGCGTTGTGGCTGTGTAGTGCTGCCTAACACGGCCCCGGCCCAGGCAGTATTTACGCTCCCGCAAATAGCGGGGGGGTGCATCTGGAAGCCGTCGCTGTCAGCTCAGCTGGTCTGTTGGAGATGGGGCGTAGTTAAGGACTCGCCAGCTCCTCAGAGCAGTGCGGATCGTCGTCCAGCTCATCGTAGAGACACTTTTACACAGCGCGCAGCAGCCGACTTATTCCTCACCCTGTCTCTCTCGCACTCATGAGCTTCACCGTGTAGGTGCGAGAGAGACAGCCAGAATCATAGCCTGCAGGTCAGGTCCGCGTCCCGGATACAGTCAGGCAGGGCGAGCCTCGGCGGTCAGCCTTATGACCATCACGGCCAAGAGTCTACCACTTTCATAATCCTCGTAACCCCTCTAGATGATTATTGACAATCACATAATCATGTAAAATTTCCAAATATTGAAAAATTTTGACAAATATGGAGAAATATTATCAAATTTGACCAAAAGTTTCGTGATTACTGGCCAATATTCAGTAAATGTATTAAAGATAAGCTCAAATAATCATAAGTAATTACCATAATCGTGACTGAATTGTAGAGTCATAATCCTCGAACGCGATTTTTCAAAGTGGTATAGACCCTTGATCACGGCCTTAGCGAGGAGGCAGCCCTGTTACGTCTGCAAATAATGTCGCGGTGATCACGGTCACAATATTATTGTCGTCTGCTCGCCCGTGACCTTACGGTTGTCCATGAGCTAGACACACGTACACGATATCTGCCGCAACTTCTCAAACTCCAAAGTATCGCGGCCGACGGCGCTCGGCACATTCTGTAATCACGATTATGGTGATTTGTTTTGATTGGATATTGCCATCGTCGGACACCTGCTGCTTCTGGGCGATCCCGTACGGATATTGGCTCCTGGGCGGGGCGGGGTGGGGCGGGGTGGGGCGGGGCGAGGTGAGGCGGGGCGGGGCGGGGCCAGACTGCCATGATCGCCGCGCCCCTCCAAGCACGCCCATGGCACAGACGGGGCGAAGCCATAGCTCCGTCAGCGGCCCGCTATCACTTCCGGGAATCGTGGGCTCCCGCGGCGGGGCGGGGCGGGGCGGGGCGGGGCGGGGCGGGGCGGGCGGGGCGGGGCGGGGCGGGGCGGGGCGGGGCGGGGCGGGGCGGGGCGGGGCGGGGCGGGGCGCCTCCTAGATCACCTGGGTGTGGCTCGCTCCGGGAGTTACGTTACGTTACGCTGTCTAGCACAGCCTTTTTCTATCCATCTAATCTCCGCCTCGTAATGACTCTACAAATGGTGGGATGGGGAGGGGGTCGGCTCGGCTCGGCGGCTATAGGGGTGGCTGGTGGCGGCGACGCCCTGTGGGTGCGTCGCAAACCACCACGCCGTAGGTAGTGGGTAATGTGGCTCACCAGTCTAGTCCGCCTGACTCCATGGGTAAAGAGAATCCACCTTGGTAAAGAGGCAATAGGCACAACCATACTCTGTTGTGAGGAAGGAGGAAGTCCAATGAGAGCAGACTTATGTTGCCAATGTTCTAGCACCAGTTCACACCAACGCTCAGTTTAGTCTTGTTTAGTCGTGTAAGTACACCCCAGGCGGGTACCCGGGTACCCGCTTCCTCTCCAGGGTGCCCATCTCTCATGATGGAAATTGATATTTTCGTTGAATAATGGACGTGTTTTTTTTATTATTTTATTTTATCTCCTTCTGAACAAATATCGGACACCACAAAAATCAGAAAGAGAGAGAAAAAAAGGAATAACACAACTCACACAGATATAGTTAGCGGTTTTCGTCATATTTCTCACCCCGCCGACACCCCGTCCCCGTCCCCCGCCCCACCGTGCCGCGCTTCCGCCGCTGGTTAGCTCAGGCGCCGATGGTTATTTGTTTTCCTTCTGCTTTCTTGACCTCCTCCCTCTCCCTCTCCTCCTCCCCCTTCCTTGCCCTCCCCTCCCCTCCCCTCCCCTTGCCGCATTTTCATGTACCGCCGCAGAACAGGCGCGCGTGCCCTTCAGCCTTTGAGCACTGCGCTGCTCCACCACCCCGTTCTGTTTACTGCCTGAAACCAAACGAGTGGAAACGTCGCACACTTGGAAGCGTGTGAATCGCCATTCGGAAACGCGTCCCAAAGAGTGCACGCGCGGAATTCGGCCAATTAGGAAACTTCACATAACTTACTCCCGAGGGGGAAACCACCTTGGATGTTAGGGTACTCGTGATTTCCGCTGGCAAGGAAGTTCGGTGGATTTCGTAAGATTATTTCGACGGTGGTTCCGCCCAGTTTTGCCTCCCTTGTGTGGGAAAAATTTAAGATTTGAAAAGAAATTTCGGGCGTGTAAAGTGGACACAAGATTTCTCGACCCCCCTTTGCATATACCTCCACGCCTATCCGTTGGTGTGATGCTCAAATGCATGACTGTCACACACTTGCGTTTCCAGTGTGACGGCGCGACATCACGCTCATTAGGCGGGGCGGGGCCTCGCGACGGGGCAAACTAGGTCGGGTACACAAAAACGCTCAGCCGGGGCAGGCAAGTATAGTGCTCGTCCCGCAATGAGACTAATGGTTATGGGAAAAAAAATAGAAAGAAAAATATTTCCAAACTTATGTTTGGTTGGCGCTTTCGTTTTTCAGTTGTCCAGTAGCTGTTCTTGTCGCTGTATTGGGCATACGCGCTCTACGCTAGCGTGATAGATATCTTATTTGCAAACAGGTGAACGAGAGGTAGGAGAGAGAGGAGAGAGAGTGTGAGAGAGAGAGAGAGAGAGAGAGAGAGAGAGAGAGAGAGAGAGAGAGAGAGAGAGAGAGAGAGAGAGAGAGAGATACTGTGGCTGGCATGGGCCGGTGCAGGTAGAGGTAGCTAGTCCTAGGCTAGGTTCGAGGCACTGTTGTGGTTGTGATGTTACGGGTTCGGTATCAAGTAAAGAGTACTGATTGGGTAAATTATTCACTACTATATTGGGGACTGTATTCCGCTCTACAATGTTACTCCACACCTACCCGCGCTCTCTGGGCGACTGGCTACTCGGTCCCGCGCCTCGGCCCTTCCGGCCTAGACCTGCGGCTGGACGCATAGGCGGGGTGAATCCCTTAGTCAGCGATTATAGTCTCGACCTATGCGCGGTGCCTTGTCCGGTGGCGCGAAGCGGGGCGCCTTTCAAATGCTGCCGCTGGGGGCACAACATCCGCCGCTCATGAAAAAATTGTTGCCCTCGACAATTCTATCCTGAGTCCAAATAAGTGAAATTATTAAGTATCTGGGGTTTACAAATCATACAATTATGGGGTATCTTAGTTCTTTTGGACTTAGTGAAAGAAATTTTACAATATTTTATGGGTGGTGTGGAGTATTGCTTAATCTAGTTCACCTTATTATAATTGTTACATTTTCCTTATATACTTCCTTTCACTGTACTTCCATTCCTTTCCTACTTTTCCTATTCTTTAATAAGTTGTCGTATACAAATTCAATTACGTGAATAACTTTTAAAATGTTCTTATTCTATCTTCTCGCACGGTGGGAGTTTCTGTGGGGCCATTTTTCCTCTTTTCGCACGGCCACATACTGCGACGCTGCCCAGGGGTTGATTCTTCATCCCTGGTGAGAATGGTGTGACGGGCCAGTACCGACACTGGTGCGCCACACGCCTTCCAGGTGGTATAGCCGATTCAGCGCGCCTAACACCTTCTGAGCTCGGCTACCTGTCAACACCCATCCTCGCTAGTCGACTAAGGGTGTGACGGCTGGTCTTCCCTCGCAGGGCTGGTTGAGCGGACTCGGTGTCTCTTGTCCGCTCGGACCCGTGCTTAATAAAATTTTCATTTTGTGTTATTAATTTCTTCATTTTGCCATATTTTGGTATCTTCTAGTGAGGTCTGGCTTTTCTTGAACTTATTTAGTCTTCGTGTCTTTTCGATTGAAGTATGGTTCTGTTTTCTCTCTCTCTTCTTTCTGTTTTTCTGTTTTCAACGAATCAGTTTGTTTCTTCCCCTAACGCAAGCACGGGTCACCAGCTGACGGCGGAACAGGAGATACACGCCCCCTGGCGTACATCGTTTGGGTTGGTCAGCCGACGGTCTTGTTGGCGTCCTCGGCGGTGGCCATGCGAGTGTTTGGACCCTATTGGCGCTCCACCATGCTTGGTCCTACACCTCTCTCTCTTTTACATTCTATAACCTGATGAACTCTTGAAATTACATAATCGTAAAAGTGCGTAACCCTGTTTCCAATTAAGGCTATGTTAAAAAAATACAATATTTCGATACAGCAATTGTAGACCTCTGTGGCACAAAAATAAGGCAACTTCCCTCTTGTACATAATTAGTTGATACAAGTGATATCAAACCGGAACATTTTGTTCTGACGTTTTGAAATGATTATTACACACGTAAATAGTTTCACTCCTAGTACTAGATTAGGCTTTAATTAGGTACAAATTCTTACAACATTAATCATATTTGGGTCATGACGTGGCCATTGATAGCTATGTTGTTTCGTTTCCCGTTTCATCATCCTCCGTTTGTTCTAAATGATTTCTTTCTGTTAGTTTAGCTATGTCGTTTAAATAATTTTTAGCTGCAAATAGAGGGTTGTCGTATGTAGCGTCATTTATTCTTGTCGTGTCCGATGTCCGTCTGCTTGGTTTGGTTGTACCATACAGCCCGAAGGACAGAGCATGGTAGAAACATGAGCCATCTTTAGGCATCTCTACTAATTCAAAATTATTTCTATTAACATTAATTTCCTTAAAATTATTGTTTTCCAGAGTTGTTTCTTTATTTTGCTGTTGACTTACTTCTGAAAATTTTCATTCAGATTACATGCTGCAATGAAGTGGTCATACCCCCCACAGCGATAGCAGCGTTTTGATGGTCTGTCACCTTGACTACCATTTCTATTGAAACTTTTAGAATTTTGGTAGCCTCCTCCACGTGGGCCGTAGACAGAATTTTTCCTATCGTAATAATTATTTTTCCCCCTAACTCCAAAAGTTTGTCTATTTTGCTGCCCATTGTTGAAATTTTGATTGTATTGAGGTTGCCTGTTAGAGTTGTTCGCTTGAGGGTAGAAAAATCTTCCCCGGTAAGAGGCGTTTCCTCTTACGTAGCCTCCCCGACCCCCTCCATTATGAAATCCTCCTCTTTTGTTGTAATTTCCAAGAGCAAGATAAATCCCTTTACTGATTTTTGTCTCTATATCCTCTTCCTTTTCCTCATCCTCCTTATCAGTTCCCTCTTTTCCATTTAACAGTGCCAAAATTTTGTTTTCTGTATTTTCCTGCTTTTTAAGCAATTTCCCAAACATGTCAGTTATTTCATTAAGACTTACTGCATTTGCTGATGCAGCGTTTTCTGATGCATTACTGACTATATTTCTTTCTATAATACTTCGTTCTAATTGATTTATAAAATCAGCCACTGTCTTACAATTTTTACCAATCATTAAAGTGGCTACAGAAGGTGGTAGAATTTTTAACATAATTCTTGTGACCTCTTCCTCTGGTAAGGGAGGGTTAGCTCGCCTTGATTCATTATACACTCTGTGTGCAAAAGCCTTATAAGTTTCACCTGATTTCTGTGCCATTTTGCCCAGCCTGTCTAAAACTGCAGTCATGGAGTTGTCTGACTGGAAGGCGTCCGCCATTATTTCTACATAATCTTTCCATGCTTTACTTTTCAGATCGTCATGCATACCCCTGGTAAACGGAGGGAGAAAATTTTCCAACAAGGAATGTAGGTCTTTTTCGTCAACACCATACCTTTCATAAGTTTCCTTAAATTTCTGGAACCAGGTTTTAACAGCATACTCATCGAATGGGGGTACTGTGGGTTGAAGGGACAGAGGTAAGTTTTTGAAAGCACTCATTTTGTGTTTGTTTTCTTCCCTGTATCTAACTGCTAAAGCTGTGCACAGTAAAAGGGTTTCTATATTTTCTAGAATTTTAGTTTCACCTGTTTCTTTTTTTAGTTTTAATAAGAATGAAATAAATTTATTAATTGATAACAAGCAATCGCTATATTTATAATTCTGAATTTCGCCTTCCCTTGCCAATATTAAAATGTTAGGGAGATCACACGATTTCCGTACTTCTGTTCTTAATATTTTTGGATACTCCGGTATTTTAAGCCCAGTTGTTATTTCAGGAATTATAGCTAAAGGAAGTGAAGCTGCTGCATTAATCAATTGTTCGGAAATGGACTTCGCGTCTGCCCTTTCCCAGTTTTTTTGCGTTCCCTATTACAATTGCCGGTCCGTCTGATGGTTTTGGAAAAAAATCTATTATTGTTTCTAACGGGTCACTGTACATTATTTTTGACGTGTCATGGGGCAAAGCAAAGCGTAGGCACTGGTGGAGCTGATGTACCTACCTTTCCACGAGGTCCCACGTTTCTCCTGCTCTCGGTAATCCAAAGTTCTCTCGTTAATCCTTCACTATTTTTCACCAGTTAAATTTTCACAGTCCTTCACACGATTATATCGATTTTTAGTTCACTATATTTTTGGAATCAAGCCGCCGATTGTCCAAAATTTCACTGATTTCAAAACCAACACTTGCGGGGATCGAACACGTGTTGCTCAAACCGAAGAGAAACCGGGGAAAAAACCCGATCAGAACTCCAAACTTGACTCCGGCCGATGCACCAATGTTGTGGTTGTGATGTTACGGGTTCGGTATCAAGTAAAGAGTACTGATTGGGTAAATTATTCACTACTATATTGGGGACTGTATTCCGCTCTACAATGTTACTCCACACCTACCCGCGCTCTCTGGGCGACTGGCTACTCGGTCCCGCGCCTCGGCCCTTCCGGCCTAGACCTGCGGCTGGACGCATAGGCGGGGTGAATCCCTTAGTCAGCGATTATAGTCTCGACCTATGCGCGGTGCCTTGTCCGGTGGCGCGAAGCGGGGCGCCTTTCAAATGCTGCCGCTGGGGGCACAACAGCACGCCGCCTGCCATGGAGAGGGTAGGCCACCCGGGCGACACGGGTGCCCGGCGGGCCGGCAGGACCCTGGCTGGGCGGCCTCCAGTCACACTGGACGTGCGAGCGCGTGCTTAGCACGAGGGGTCAACTTCAACTTGGGTTATAACAGCAGTGGGTCCCTTCACTATAAATTCAAGTACACCGATTTTTCTGGTCTTTTAGTTTTTTCATGATTTACCTCACTGATTTTTTTCTTGATTTTTTTTTTTTTTAATTTTGTCTTGATTTTGCTTTGCTTTTCTCTGATTTTTAATTGATTTTTTTAAAGGGTGTAAACTGACTTTTTCGAGTGGATGACCCCTCGGCTAAGCACACTGGTACTGCAGCGCCCCTCCGAGCACACTTTCTGATATAACTCGCGGTGCGTCTGGGCAAGTAGCACACTCTCATCCGAGACAGAGAGGGTGGGTCCCAGCGTGCTAAGTGACAGGTGGCAGAGTGGTGTCGGTCGGGGGTACGCATAGTATGACCCCGTGAAGCCTTTACTATAATCAGGGAGAAAACGACGTCTTGGTTTTCAAGCGGTTTTGGAAAAAAAAAGCAAGCAGCTCGTTTGGAGAAACTACACCCACGGTAAAAGGGGGAAAAGGAGAGGATATAAAGAAGGTGAAAAAGAAAGGGGATATAGATTGAGATGGGGAGATGGCTTCTTTTTTTCTCCTTTTTTCAGAGGCTTGGCTTTCGAAGGTATAGTAGTAGAACGCTACATGAAACCGGTGAGAGATACTCTACAATGCCACCTGACGGCGCGCGGAGGTAGACGTACATACTCTCACACACCTTTTTGACACTTTTCATATTTAATTTAAAAACGTTAACCTTCCGATTCGAATTTGTAACTAAACATAAAAATACTAAAAGCGCCCCCCCCCCCCCCTGCCTCGGCCGTGCCCCTCCCTTCCCTACCGCGGCAGGGCGGGCTGGGGCGCGCGGCGGTGGAGCCTCCGGTGCTGGAGATGTGAGTGGCGGCCCCCGCCCCGAGCAGCATGTGTGACTGGAGGGGAGGTCGGCCAGGCCAGCCCTCCTCCCCCTCACCACCCTCCCCCTCTCTCACGCACACCCCACCCCCTCTCTCTCCCTCTCACTCTCTCACATAGCCTCTCCCCGCGCTCTCTCCTCTCTCCGGCCGTGGCGCTCACGCAATGCTTGACACGCAAAACGCCTCATTTGCGCAGAAATAGGCGGCAGCGGCGCCAGGCGTGCAGCGGCGCGAGGAGGTGGCGCGGCCGCGCGGCCGACCGGGGGAAGAGGGGCGGGGCGGGGTGGGGTGGGGCGGGGGGGGGGGGGCGGGGTGCGGTGGGGTGGGGTGGGGTAGGACGGGCGCCCCGCCGACGGCCTGGGGCGGCTCTCTCGTGTCTCGGTCATCCCCGCCCCCGAGCCGGCTTGCTCTACCCCACCCCGCCCCACCCCACCCCACCCCACCCCACCCCGCCCCGCCCCGCCCCGCCCCACCCCGCCCCGCCCCGCCCCCGGCCGGCGGGGGGGCACCAGTTCGCTGCTCCATTGTGCGCAGGCGCAAACCTCTGGCGCGCCCTCCCACCACCCCGAGTAGGGGTAGGGGGCGCATTTTTTCAAAGGCGTGAAGTGCACCCAATTTTTGTTTTGTTTTGTATAATTTAGAAAATTGCCATTGATGGGCGCGAACCGTCTTTTCGAATGAAGACATGCTAGGCTGACTGACGTAAAAGTTCTGAGAAATTTCCTCTGGAAAATACACACGATTCCCATTTCTGGGTACACACTGAATTTTTATGTGCTATTTTATACATTTCGACCCAGGTCTACGTGCATGCATAACTGACGTACAAAAATCTTCGGTACTTATGAATAATTTGTGTATATGGCGAAATATAATTTACAAATCAGTCAGAAATTTTAAGTATAAGCTATGCATCCGCCTAGACCTACTTACGCTACGTACAAAATAGCACGTAATATATCTACGTGTGCATCACCATGTATGGTTTTATGCATGGGGATGTGAAACAAAGTACAGCCAAAAGTATGTTAAATATGTCGCGCATAACTATGTGAGAATATATATCCATAACTTTACAGCACATAGTTTTTTTTTGTTCTTTAAAAAAAAAATTATTGAAGTGTAGTCTGCGGAGGGGCGTGCCAGGCCAGGGCGACGTGACAGAAGCGTTGTGGGTTATATTCGCACATCATATCCGTGCGGCGAGAATCGCTATATAGACAGGCGAACCGACAGAAATATAACGACTAGCTGGCAGTTCTCACTGCCCCGCCCCGTCCCGCCACGCCTCACCCCGCCCTTCCCCGTGCACACCTGTTTCTAAAATCTTTCACCCTGCTGCACGCGGCGTAGGCGTCAATGGATCGCGACAGGTTTTTCTAAGGATGTCACCTGAGATAAATTTCAGACTGCTGTTTTCTGAGCTTTATCTGAGAACTTATTCGGGTGCTGGCACCAGCACGCCCTGCCTGTTAGGGTGGTGTCACTGAGTGAGGCTTGTTTCCCGCAAAAGTCTTTCTTGCCCGCACTGAGTACATGCGGCACCTTAACATTGTACAAATGTTCACATTTTACTAAATTAAATGTGATATTTTTTTTATTTTTTTTTTCTTTTGCTCAAGGTCAAACTTTCAATTTTATTCAATATCTCTAAAAATTTTAGATTTTTCTGTACATTTTTAGCATTTGTCCGGAATTTTCCATATTTTTTTCTGGTTTGATTTATTTATTCATTTTTGAAGTACGACACTGTAAATTGGTTGGCGTCTTTAGACGCCAAAATTTTGGCGTCCTCTGAGAACGCCAAATTTTAGCGTTGAAAGACGCCAATATTTGGCGTTCTTCTTCTCAGAACGCCAATTATTGGCGTCTTTGAACGCCAAGATTTGGCGTTCTCAGAGGACGCCAATATTTTGGCGTCTAAAGACGCCAACCAGTTTACAGTGGAGATGTACGAAAACGTTGAAGCTGTTTCCCCGGCTCTCGTGCTGCTAAGTGAGGCAGAATGGAATATTTCTAGGTCGGTCCGTTGTTTCCACCTTGGCAGCCGGTGCACCGCATTGCACCCTCGCCAGCGGCAGCGCAAGTGGGATGGGATTATATTCGGCTCGACCCAAGCGGTACCAACTTGGAAATTTTGCGCTAAAATTTGGAATGCCTGTGACTGCTATCATGCATATAGCAATCATTGAGCGTGTTTCAGCATTTTTCCTTTTCAATAAGGCAGTCGCCAAAGTTGGCAATCAGGCTACAACGAAAATCAAAATAGTTGTACTTTGATATATGACCGTTTGTCGCACATTACTAAAGCGCCTTCACTTGTTCGCACTTCCCTTCCCCGCCCACCCCGCCGCCCCCGGCCACCCCTTCCACACGCAGCCACGGCGTAATCTCGCTAAAATGTAGCCTCGCTCCCCTTCGCTCCCCATCGCCTTAAAGTGTCTCGTGCTGGCCGTATGTCACTCGGGTCCTCGAGACAGCAGCCTGGCGGCAATGTTGCAGACGACACGCACTTTTAGGCCACAACTCTCCTCTCCTCTCCTCTCCTCTCCTCTCCTCTCCTCTCCTCTCCTCTCCTCTCCTCTCCTCTCCTCTCCTCTCCTCTCCTCTCCTCTCCTCTCCTCTCCTCTCCTCTCCTCTCCTCTCCTCTCCTCTCCTCTCCTCTCCTCTCCTCTCCTCTCCTCTCCTCTCCTCTCCTCTCCCTCACATTTTCTGCGTCCATCACTCCCTATTGAGCCGCCAGCACGCTCTCCGCTTTTAAATACTTTGTGAGAAATAGTCGTGCGGGGCTAAGGTGGAAATTTTCCATGGAACGTTTCGCTAAACGACAATGGGAATTGTAAAGTTACAGTCGAAAATGATTCGTGACATATGCAAGTTTCAGTTGATAATAATAAGATTTTGAGCGTGCATCATAGCTCCTCTTTGGGCGTGTGAGATAATCGCTGCACTGCTCGGCCCCACCCCGACCTTGTCTGACGCCACGTGCACCTCGGTTGGATTGTTTGTGACGTGACCACTTTGTGGCCACACCCCGCAGTGGCCAAATACTTCACAGTAAAAACACCCTCCTGCACTGAATGTACAATATCTGGTGTAAATTCGTCGCATTATTCTTAACCAGAGTTCTCAATCAGCTGTTTGTAAATGAGCATTATTTTTATTATTTTTAGAAGTATAAAGCATATGCAAGTTGTGTGACCTCCAATCGCGTCAGCTGATGCATTAAGCAGACCAGCCCACTTCGCCCCGTCACCGGCCGCGGCGTTCTGCCACGCCCATCTACACCCTGCCCCGCCCCGCCCCGCCCCGCCCCGCCCGCCCCGCCTCGCTCTAGCGCATCACACACACCTCACTTCCTATTTTTAGGGCGTGGGTTTCGCCTTGGGATACTGGGTGCCCTAGGCCCCGGCAGACGCCTAGTCGTGTCCTGCCTGCCCTCCTTTAATCAAGACCCTTGTCATCAGACCTGACATTTTTCTTCGCAAATTTAAAAGAAAAACTATGTTTTTTTGTTTTTTTTTTTTGTTTTTTTTTTCAATGTCCTTCCATCCATACATGAAGTGAGATCGATCAAAGATCGTGCGGGAGCTGTCACGGTGGCACGTGGTTCGGCACACGGGCGGGGCCGGGCGGGGCGGGGCGGGGCGGGGCAGAGCGAGGTGTGGCGTTCCGCGGAAGAATTATTTGCGTCTGCTGCGTGATGAACGCGGGGGTGGCGTGGAGGGGCGTGGCGGGGCGGGGCGGGGCGGGGCGGGGCGGCACTGAAGACCTTGACCCTTTGGCACGACGTTCGGGCCGTGCGACACGCTTGCCGAGCCGGTCCGGTCCACACCGCAGCTGACACCCAGTCTGTTACTCTGAGAGTTTACTCCGAGGGGTCCTTCACTATAAATTCAAGCTTTCACCGATGTTTCTAATTTTTTGTAATTTTTCTTGATTTTTACATATGTTTTGCTGATTTTTTTTCTTATTTTTTTACCTATGTTTTCTGATATTTTTACTGATTTGGATTAAGGATATACACTGATTTTTTTTTTTTTTGAGTGCAAGACCTCTTGGGTTTACCAGCCCTGCAGAGAACAGGACACCTGACCTGCAACTAGATGCGACCCACTGTATTTTGGCAGCCTCACTGCCAAATAACAGGCTCTCTCCGCGACCCTCCCGCGGGTCTAACACTCAAATGGACATTATAAAAAATGCCCCTGGTAGGACATGTTGAGGTAGTAACAGAACTTACGCCGGTGGTAAATTCACAAAAAAAAAAAAAAAAAAAAAAAAAAAGTTTTACACGGAGAAAACGGCGTCTTGGTTTCCAAGAATTTTCTTTCCGTGTATTAAAAAAAAAGGGATTTAAATCTAGAATTTCAACTGCAAAACATTCAAAGCAATAAGTCTATTTCTCATTAAAAGACAAAACATTAGGAAGAATAACAAAATAATGTACAAGACAATAGTTTCCACTTCAGCTATTTTCCGAGCGCGTGTTATTGCAAAACGTGCACTCTTTTCCATCCGTCCGATCATTCGTCCGTCCGTCCGTCCGTCCGTCTGTCTGTCTCACTCGCTCGCTCACCAATTGCACTCATGGCCACGTGGCACGTCCCTACGTGGGCTGGGCAGCTGTATAATAAGTGTGGAAAGAACGAGTTTGAATGGGCCTTTTTTTTTCAAAGGACAATCTGTAACAAATATCTGCATTGAAATTCTTTTTCTGTTTTAAATTGCTTTTGAAGTTTTAATTGTGTAAATGTCGCACGATTGTAAGAAAGCGAATAAAAAAATACACTGCAAAATCAAGTGTAGAGTGCACTTGCAAGCACAAGCACACAGATTTACGTGTGTATACGTGCCACGGTACACACATAGAGGTGTGTATAGGCATATATTTATATGTGTATCAAGTGCACACTTGGGTTTGAAGTGCAAACAATTATCGGTGTAATTGTTATTAAAAAAAAAAGAAAAAAAACTAAGAATTTCACACACACCTGCAGGTAAAAGTGTACGGCTGGCGATTCACACAGCTCCCATAGTGCAATAATGTCCCGTGTGGTTGCCGCAGCCGGGCTGGCCGAGCCCGCCGGCTACCTGCCCGGGCTGCCGTACCCGCGCCTCTCCTGCGACGGCGACGCCCAGGTGCAGCCGGAGGAGCGCGTCATCACGGCGGACCGCGTGGCGGCCGTGCGCCGCCGCCTCAAGGACCACGGCCTGCACGCCCTCATCGTGCCCTACAGCGACGAGCACCAGGTGAGCACGCCGCGGGCTAGGTGGATTAGGTTATTAGGTTGGGTTGTGTTGGGTGGGGTTGGGATAACTTAGCTGAGGTTGGGTTGGCATAGCATGGGTTAGGTTTGCTTTAGGTTACGTTAAGTTGGATTCCGGCGGCAGTGAGGGGTATCACTTCGAAAAATCCCATTGTGTGGCCAAAAAAAATTATCATTTGAAAAATCGAACACAAGTAAAACGTTAAAATAAATTCGAGAAGGAAGTCACCGAAAATTCCGAAAAATCACGAAAAAAAAATAAAAAGCTTGAAAAAATGACAAATGTTCTAGATAAGGAGGAATATCAAAATTTATCGAAAAGTAACAGAAATTTTATTTATTCTCTTGAAAAGTCAAAAATAAAATTTCAAAAAATAAATGATTGCACACATTTTGAATGGGTGATTTCTCCCTCGGCCGGCAGCACGGTCCCGCACCGTGAAGTACATTTGATATACGGCTGAAGCAGTAGTACCCAGCCGGCAGCTCAACAGGTGCTGACAGGTGGCACCCGTGACACAGCAGGTGTGTGCGGACAGACTACCCGTTCACTGCGGTACAGTGATCGCCATCCTTGCAGACTTTGTCCGTGTTGATGGTGGGGAACATGTCGGGGGGAGCCTCCCAGCCGACCTCCGCGAAGTTGTCGGGCCCCTCGAGCGGCTGGTGGTCCAGGCCGGTGACGGCCACGGGGCTGACCGCGAAGACGGGGGTGGTGACGAGCGCTGCGAGCAGGAGGGCGGCGACCTGCGGCCAGAGCGGTCCGTGGGGCAGTCAAAAGCGTTGAACACACACACACACACACACATACACACACTCGCACACACGTACAGGAAAATGGTCGATTCCACAGGTGAGTAAAAGTTTCACACACTATTGTCGGTTTTCGACAAAACATTAGCATAGTTTTATTGATAGAAATGGCCGTGGCGGCTTGTACACTGTTAAAAAAAAGCTTGTGAATTAACAGCGAATTCGTTGTTAATTTTTATAGCGACAAGTATTGTTTTACAACAACATAACTTGTAAGGCAACAACGATGTTGTTGAGCAACAACAAAAGTTGTCTTCCAACAACAAAAGTTGTCCGCCAACAACAAAAAGTGTCCAGTTATATATATTTTAAAAAGTTGTTCAGTTACGACCGAAGTTGTCCAGTTACAACAAAACTTGTCCAATTACAAGAAAAGTTGTTCAGGAACAACAAAAATTGTTCAGGAACAACAAAAGTTGTACAGGAACAACAAAAGTTGTTCAGGAACAACAAAAGTTGTTCAGGAGGATAACGACAAAATTGTTTCGGAACATTTTTATTTTATTTTCAATGCACAACAAACATTGTTGTTTTGCTACAACTTGTGTTGTTCTCAAACAACATAGCTGTTCTTGAACGACGTGCCTGTTGGCCAACAACACGGTCATCACAAAAAGAGCTGTTTCTCAACAACTATTTTTAACAGTGTACGCGGTAAAATTATAAGCCCCCACGGATCCTGGAATCGACTGCGAGGGGATCCCCTTGCAAACTCAGGGTACACGCTGGGAAGTTTAGGGCTAACCCTGAGTGTCCCAGGCAGGGGATCTCCTGGAAATCATTTCCAGGCGAGTTTCCAGGGCATCTCCTGGCAAGGGGTAACTAACTCGACTATTCACGGTTCACGCACTTATTAATACTTGATATTCAGACAATATTAGCAACTATTCAAAGATTATTCAAAATATTCAAGAATATTCGTGGTATTCATTAGTATTCGCAATATTCACTCATATTTAACAATATTTCCAACTATTTCATGGATATTCATCAATATTTATGGATATTCATTAGTATTCATCAATATTTATCTGTATTCAGCCATATTTACACCTATTCAGCCATATTCAACATAGATGCATGCAGTCGGTGCACGCACTCTACATGTCGACCTCCCCACACACAAAAGCAAAATCTGAGATGAAAATGGCACAACTTCCCATTTGTAAATTAAATGAGGCATTTCTCCAAATATTGATTATTTATTAAAGACCGAGTCACCTACTCTTGTCACTAAATTCATTTTTTGTTTACTTTGGCTCTTGTTTTCCTGTTACGTTGGTTGGCGTGCGATTGATTCCCAGCTAATGGCTACGTTTGAATACTCTGGTTAAAGGTACGGCGTGCAAGGAGCAATCCGCACACACCAGCGCACAAAGTGTTGAAGCCTTGTGTGATTGGTATGAGCTTGGTGAGTTAGGAGAGCTGACAAAGAGTAATGTAGTGAAAAGGATTTTATCCCCTCCAAAAACACTAGAAAACTGTTAGCAATCCCTTGCGATCTGATGGCACCTTATGCGTTGACCTAAAAACAATGTCTTCATTGTAATTGTTGGATGTGATAAATAGGTATAAAACCCAACTTTCCATGAGGATGCCCCAGAAAATACACGCACATCTGATCCAAATTATTCTCTCCATTACATGATTAAATAGGATTTTCAGTAAATTATTGTGAATGATTTCGATTTATTCCAAATTATTGGAAATTAACTTGCAATAATGCAAAATAATCACAATTCTTTCAATTATTTTTTTAAAACTTTTCAGAAACAAATTTTGCTCTGCAATTGAAAGGGTGGCGTGAAAACATGGAAAATTTTTGCGGCAGTAAACCTCCCGAAGGAGGTTGCGGTTCCCGCCAGGCACAGGGCTTTTACCCCCTGTGGCAGCCAACTGCTTCGGTGTTCCATGGGAACCGGCGCTTTGCTGACTGCGATCCTATCGCGCAATTCGACAGATTTGATCCCCGTACCACCATTGGCCTACCCCTAGAGGTACGAGCGGTGTCAAGGGCGTTAGACTTCCAGATCCCAGTTTCAGAGGCCTTACCTCAGAGGGGTACGCGGGATTCGAACCCACAACCCCGAGTGCCGACACATAGCCAGAACTGGAAGCGACCCAACGCCCAGAGCCACCGAGCCAACGGCGGTGAGTCGCGTTTTACTTATATTTGACCTGCCCTGGAGCAGCTGCCAAAGGAAATGCCAAGCGCGAAAAACACTTTCCCGAGTGGGAGTCGAACCTCGGACCACTCGGTTCAGTGTTGCGCGCTCTACCAACTGAGCCACGACGCCTCGATGACTGTACAGTACGACGGGTTCGCGTGGTATTTGCCCTATCCCCCAGCCTCCAGCCAGGAGGACAGGGCAAATACGACTCGAACCCGTCGTACTATACACTCATCGAGGCGTCGTGGCTCAGTTGGTAGAGCGCGCAACACTGAACCGAGTGGTCCGAGGTTCGACTCCCACTCGGGAAAGTGTTTTTCGCGCTTGGCATTTCCTTTGTCGTATGTACACAAAAATCCTGAGTTGGTTACCCCTTGTCTCCTGGTTTCAAACTACACTGGGAATCCCAGGGCTTGGTTTTACCGTGAACGCGTGCAAATGAGTATTTGCTCTAGGATTTAGCCGTGTTCGGCACTTGATTGTGCGCCAGTTGAACGCGTTCGTGGTCTTACCACTAGCTTCATGTCTCCCGTCGACTTGCTGCAGTTTGCGCCGCGGTACTGTCCCCAGCTGCCCGGCAGGGGATGCTCTTTTGCTCTTATAGCCAACACCGCGCCGTATGACGTCACGTCAGCCCCGGAGCGAGAGAGAGAGAGAGAGAGAGAGAGAGAGAGAGAGAGAGAGAGAGAGAGAGAGAGAGAGAGAGAGAGAGCTCATTGCCCTATCTGCCGCCAGTAGGAATCTCCCGTGTCGAGTCGCCGCTCTGCTGATACATGGGGTCGTCAACCTCTCTGCAAAACTCAAACCCAAACACATCTGAGTCAACTTTCAAAACGTGAATTTCAGATGAAATTCTCCACATGCAGTCAGGCTGAGTTACAGCAGTAGTGCTGGAAAGCAAGATTAAGCTGCTGGCCACATGTACATCGTATACCGTCTGTGCGGTACCGATAATCGTCGTGCTGTGACACTACTGTGGGTGGAGTCGAGTATGGGATCACTCATTTGAGTTTTTGAGGGAAAATTTCTGTCACTGTTTGATAAATTTTGATCTTTCACTCCCATTTCTGATTTTTTTTGCCGATTTTCTTTTCGTTTTTTTTTAAATATTTTTTGACGATTTTCCGGATTTCTTAATTTATTTTGATTTTTTGGGGGCCATGCAATCATTTCTCGAAGTGATTCCCCGGTTCCCTTCGGTTGGAGTAGCTTACAATGTGAGTGACGTCGCTTGTGGGAGATGCGACCTCACCTCAGCGCCGAGTAGGCAATCCCGCACGACAACTGTGTTTGACGGGGCGGCCTACCTGCGACCTCGCAGGCGCGGAGACGAACCCCTGGGGTGTAGGCCGCCCCGGAGAACACGCGTGTTTGGCGGGGTAGCCTATCCCACGTCTGACAGGCGTCCGAATTCGAGAGTGTACTCGAGTGAGCTCCAGTTCTCTAGAGTTACCCAGGAGGTCAACTCGTAGAATTTGATGACAGAGAAATCTCGAAAGTACACGAGAAAAAGAGACAGGGAAATGTTTCGAAATACACAGAAATACGTTGAAATGCACTCAAAAAACGCAAGGAAAATACAGACTCAACTACAAGATACAAGACACACACGAAAGTGTACTCTTCAATTACAAGAATTGGCCGCCCCTCTGGTGTACCCTGCAGCACCATGAAGTATCTCGGAGTAGCCTGGAGTACCAGACTTCGACCGGAGTACGACGAGGTTCCGTGGACTACCATGAAGTACCTTAGAGTACCATGAGGTACCCTGGAGAACCAGGGGGTACCTTAGAGTACCATGAGGTACCCTGGAGAACCAGGGGGTACCCTGGAGCACCAGGAGGTACCCTGGAGCATCAGGAGGTACCCTGGAGCATCAGGAGGTACCCTGGAGCACCCTGTAGTACCCCGCGGCCGGCCCGCTGCTTGCAGAACGAGTGGGTGGGCCCGCACAACGAGCGGCTGCGCTGGCTGTCGGGCTCCTCGGGCGCGGGCGCGAGCGTGGCCGTGGTCACCCGCAGCACCGCCTCGCACGTCCGCGAGTACGCGGTGCTCTGGACGGACGCGCGCTTCCTGCAGCTGGCCGACGAGCAGCTGGACTGCAGCTGGCAGCTGCGCCAGCTGCGCTCGCCGCTGCAGGTGGCCGACTGGCTCGTGGACCACCTGAGCGCCGGCGACAAGGTGGGCGCCGACCCGCGCGTCGTGCTGCAGCAGCAGTGGGAGCAGTGGTACAACCGCATGTGTGAGTACACGTGTGCGCACGCAATGTGCAATGCACTTTTTCTTTCTTTTTTACGTCATGATAATTGGTAGATCACCCCGAGGGGTCCTTCACTAAAAATTCACACAGATTTTTCCGAATTCTCTAGTTTGTAGTAAATTTCCTTGACTTCAAATAAGTTTTCCTAATTTTTTTCTGATTTTTACTTGATTTTTTTTCTTCTGATTTTATTTCTTCATTTTTTCTGATTTTTTTTGTGTTTTCTTTTTCTTTTTGATTTTTTTTACTGATTTTGTACAATTTTTGTATAATTTTTGTAGAAATTTTGAAGAATTTTGTAGTGAAGGACCCCTTGGATTGGCGCACCGCAAGACATTCGCTCATAAAATGGTTGTTAAAGGAATAGTAAACCAAATGAATTACCTTTTGGAAAATCTGAATGACCGCATGCTGGTCATGACGACTCGCTCGCAAGGATAATAATGCTACTTTATCTCTTTCTCTCTCCCATCGCAGACAACGAGAACTCGGTGGAGCTGGTGGAGGTGATGCCGGGCGTGGTGGACGAGGTGTGGACGCAGGGCCGGCCGGACAGGCCGCGGCTGGAGGCCACCGTCCACAGGATCGGGCAGCGCGGTGAGCCCCTCGACTGTACACTCAGCCACGCATGCAAAGTGGACGCAACCACCGTTTGGTATAACCCCGGGACAACCATTAAACCGTGGTCGAGTCGAGACAGCGTTGTAATCGTTACGATAACCAAATTTCACTGACTATGAGCCTCAAAACACTATCGTCTCAATCATGGCATTCCTTTTTACTGTCTCTCAGCTGCCATACATTTTCCTCTCTTCACGATGACGGTGTTTCTGACGTTGATGCAGGCCAGATCTGGCAGAACCGCGTGAAGGCGGTGCAGAAGCAGCTGCAGCAGCGGCGCGTCGACGGGCTGGTGCTGACCGCCCTGGACGAGATCGCCTGGCTGCTCAACATCCGCGGCCGCGACCTGCCCTACGCGCCGCTGCTCACCGCCTACCTGGTGGTGGGCCTGCAGGAGACCGTCCTCTACGTGGACGGCGGACCGCAGCGCATCACCCCGGCCATCGAGGCGCACCTCAAGGCGGCCAACTGCGTCCGGAACCGGATCTGCGTCAGGTGAGCGCGCAGCCGACTGATCCAGAACATCCAGAAGAGCGCTCTCCTCGCCCTGTCTCTCTCGCACTTACTGGGCGCTTCGTGCAGGTGCGAGAGAGGCAGAGCGAAGCGAGCGCTCTTCTGAATCAGTCGACAGCGGCGCGCGGCGTGCAGGTGGAGGGAAGTGCCTGTGGTGGTGGGGGGGGGGGGGGGAATCACTCAAACAAAATGTGTACAATGATCTTTTTTAAAAAAAGAAGAATGAAAATTTATGTTGATTTCTTTTACCTTATATCGGCCTTTCTTCGTTTTTTCTCTTTTTTTTCCATTTTTTCTCGATTTTTCGGAATGTTTTGTGACTTTTGGGGGCCGTTGGTTGATTTTTCGAAGTGATCCCCCTCGGAAGTACCTGAACCGGACGTCATGGAATAAGCAGATGATGCGCGATGCGCATTGCATATTGGTGACATTGAGTGCGTCACCGAGACGCGGCACATAGGCGGTTCGGTTCAAACTTCCCGCCGTCCGGGACCAAAGATGGCGGCGAGCGCCCCCACCCCTCCCCATTCGCTCGCAGTACTGTCCAGGGACAAGGGAAGCCGGTACAGGGTGGTGGGGGAGCAGACGAGGAGGAGGTGCACCTGCCGCGTAGCAGCGGGCCTCAGCCCTCAGCGCGGGCCGCGCGTCGGGGGGAGGGGGGGGGGCCTGCGCAGTGAGCTGCATGCTTCGAAAGGGAGGAGAAAATCAGGAAGCAGGAAGTGGTGATTTTGGGAACAGTTCTTCTATAGTTAAATGAGGACACATTAGCGTTTTTTCTCTTTTCTCTTTTCCTCCCCTTCTTCTTCTTCTTGTTCTTCTTCTTCTTCTTCTTCTTCTTCTTCTTCTTCTTCTTCTTCTTCTTCTTCTTCTTCTTCTTCTTCTTCTTCTTCTTCTTCTTCTTCTTCTTCTTCTTCTTCTTCTTCATCTTCTTCTTCTTCACCATCCTCCTCTTCATGCTCTTCTTCTTCGTGGGGTTACATCTAAGAGCGCACTGACTCGGATGCTGGTCGAGAGGTCTCATGACAATCTTGTCGCGTCTGCCTGCCGCAGCATCCGGCCGTACGAGCAGTTCTGGACCGACCTGGCGCAGCCCACCAACAGGACCACCATGTGGATCTCCAACCACCCGCGCCTGGGCGCGTCCAGGGCCGTGCAGCAGGCGGTAGGTGTGGCGCACCTGCAGATGCTCATTGGCGGAGCTCATTGTGACGCCATCAGATGCAGATTATCTCGTGGATAAATGGCCAGGCAGATGGTCAGATGCGGACGATCAGATGCAGATGATCAGGTGTAGATGATCAGATGCAGACGATCAGATGCGAATGATGAGATGTGAATGATCAGACACGGACGGACAGATGCAGATGATCAGATGCAAACGGTTAGACGCAGACGGTCCCTTTGCGCAGGTGCGCCGGCGGCACGACGTGCACCAGGAGTGGTCGCCGGTGATCGCGCTCAAGAGCGTCAAGAACGAGGTGGAGCGTGAGGCCATGCACTCGGCGCACGCCCTGGACGGCGCGGCCATGTGCGAGCTGCTGTCCTTCCTGGACGCGCAGGTGGCCGAGGACGGCTCCTGGACCGAGACCCGCGTCGCCGAGAGGGTGGACTTCTTCCGGCAGCATGAGGTGAGCGCCGCCGCCAGCCACCCTAAGCGAGGGGGGAGTCACTTCGAAAAATTACTGTTCAGCCCCCTCAAAAAAATCATTCAGAAATATTTTAAAAAAATAATCAAAAGAATCAAAAGAAAATCAAGAAGAAAGATTCAGAAAAATCAGAACAAATGAACAACACAAAACTGAAAAAAAAGTACAAGGCAGAAATAAGGGGAAAAAACAAAATTTATCACAAAATTACACAAATTTTCCTTGAAAATTCAAAAGGAAAAAAAAAGAAAAAAACACTACAAATTTTGTATGTGTGTGATCCTCCTCTCGATCCTGGGGCTCAGAGAGAAAACAAAACAAAAGTCCCGCAGGATCCCGCGAGAGGCGATTTTATGGTGGTTATGAAACGGAGCGTTTCCAAACGGCCTCGCTGACGCCCAGCTGTTATCCCGAATGCTTCAGCTGTCGTTCCGGATGACGGCCTTCCCGACGCACGTGGGCTATGGCCAGCACGGCGCGCTGCCGCACTACGTGCCGCGGGCCAGCAGCGACCTCCTCATCGGCAAGGAGTCCACCGTGGTCATCGACTCCGGCGGCCAGTACGAGAGTGAGTACTGTACATGACCGGCCCGGCCAGGCCCGCTCCATCGCTTTTCTACGCAGAGATAGCGGAAAAGTTGAATCAATCACAGTATCGTTTGCTTAACTACCGTAAGATCATGGTTGAGGTAGAGTGATATCGCGGTTGACGCAAGCGCATAAATAGCAGTGGTCACCACCACTAACCGTGTAGTATTGCCGTTACAACCACGATTTTATAGAAAATTCTTTCATTATGTTTTGCGCGTGCAAGAAGCAGGCAACCGCGCGCCTAAACAGAAGGAACCACCCGGTCCGACATCGTGTTCAGCGCGCCCCAGTACCCCAGTAGTGCGCCAGGAACGGCGGAGCGGCTAGAGGGGCCCACCTCCTGCAAGCGAACTGTACAAAATGTAGGGGACGGCACCAGGGGAGCAACACGGCCAGGAGCTACCTCCTTTCTCCCGAGGGTCCGCCTGCACGCACGGCCTGGCCTGCAACCGGCGAGAGGCCAGAGGGGGGCGGGGAGGGGAGGGGAGGGGGCGCCGAGCCGTGGCGCGCAGCCGTGGCCCGGACCCGCCCGGACCCGCCCGGAGCCGCCACCTGCCTTTGGATTCAGAAGATCGCTCTCGCGTGCCTCCGTCCTTGTCGCACCTCTGGCCTCTGGCGGTTCCCGAGGTTGTGGATGGCAGTGTCCCATGAGTGCGACATTATGGGTGCGAGAGCCATCTTCAGGACCAGACAGCGAGCAGGAGCTGAACCTGCAGGGCCCGGAGGAGGAGGTGGCTAGCGCGCCTGCGCCGCGCCACTACCACCGCGACACTATCGAATTCGCCTCGCCGAGGTCGAGCAGAGCCATCTGGATGCACGCGCGGCATGTTGTCGATTGGTATTGCATGCATATGTTGCATTTTTTCTGGGGGAAACATATTCAAATAACGCCATGTGGTCCTCGTCGCTGGCCGCGGCGACCACCACCATCCTCGACGTGGTGCCAGTATCCTGCCGTCCGAAAACTGCAAACTCTCACCTCGCGCAGCCGACCTCGCGCGGACTCGACGCGGACCATAACGTGGCGATGCCGCAAGTTTTGACTGACTTTGCGACCAGGACGCCAATAGCCGTAGGAGGTGGCCCGTGGCCGCGGCGGCGCTGCGCTGGGGCGGGAGGGAGGCCCTGTTCGCTCCTGCACTGCAGACCTCGCAGACCTGCGGTTCGCGAGGCCACCGCCAGACGGTGCCACGCGTCGGCCCCGCGCTCTGCCCGCGAGCCAGTCTCTCCCTACCCCGCCTCGCGTCGCGGACCAGACTGGCGCTCGCGCTCCTCGAGGACGCCATGCTGGCTGTCAGCACCCTCCCGCAAGCAGCTTCCCGCCCCGCAGTCTTGCACCCCAGGGCCACGGCGGGGGTGCAGGCGTTTCGCAGAGTGGGCACGGCACGTAGCACGTCCCCGACGTGACGGGCCGGGATGCGATCTGTCTTCCCTCGGATGTGGGCGTCCTCCGCCCTGGTCTGGCACTCGTGGTACTTCGCACTATGGCACTATGCATGACGTCCTCGAGGCCTCGGGGTGGAGATCGCCACCATCGGAACGGCCGCGGCCTTCACCACGCGCACAGGCTTGTCCGGCTGGCGAGGCGGCGCGGGGAGCGGGGAGCAGCAGCACGCGGCCGCGGACCCGAGGTTTGAATCTCGCGGCCCAGGCATTCGGCTTAAGGCGAAGCTTGGGGGAATTCACCACAAGGAACTGGGGTAGGGTCCCGATTTGAACCGGGGACCAGCGGCGGCAGGAGGTGGACCCGCGGCGCTCCGTCCCTCTCGCGCGCGCCAGGCCAGCGTGCCAGTGCCTCTCTCTTTCTCTCTCGCGCTCCCGACCACCTCCTCCGGTCCCCGCCGCCGCGCCGGGGCGAGCCGGGCCGGGGGTCGATACAGAGAGGTGCTGGGCGGGGCAGGGGTCTCTGTAAGCGCACCGCCCCCCCCTCCCCGCCCCTCCCCTCCCCGCCCCCCTTCCCCGCCCCGCCCCGCCCCGCCCCGACGCGCCACACCTTGCCACGCCTCGCCGCGCCCCGTCGGGCCCGGGTCCAGAGCAGGGGCGTGCCAGGGCGTGCCAGGGCGTGCGAGTCTCTCGGAGCACGGGAGGCCGCCGCCGAGCCGTCGCGCCTCCTGCGCACTCGGCCGCGTTTTGAACTTGGCGCCCGTGGGGTGCGGCGCGGTGCGGCGGGTACTTCCTGCCGGCGGGGCGGGGCCGACCCGACCCGCCGGCCGGGGACAAGGGCTTAGGTTCCGGCCTGACCGGCGTCCAGCAGGCGCGAGGAGGTGGGCGTGGACAGCGCACAGCGCGCGCGGAGCAGTACAGGAGCGGGCCAGGGGCGGGGCGGGGCGGGGCGGGGCGGGGCAAGGCTGCGGCCGCCGTGAGAGGAGAGGAGCTGCAGTGGGAGGACCCGGCCGACGCGCGGCGGGAGGACCTGAGCGGGCGGGGTGGGGCGGGGTGGGGCGGGGCGGGGCGGGCGATCCAAGGGCCCGCCTCCCGCCTCCGTCGCCTTTAACGCCGCAGCGCAGCTCAGCGCGGAGCGGTACGGAGTGGGAAAGCCTCGCGGGCGCGACCTGCTGCTGCTGCTGCTGCTGCTCGCGCTCTCCTCCGTGCGCGGCTCGTCCCCCCCCCCGCGCCCGCATCCCCACGCACCGCGCCCAGCCGATGAGCGCCCCGCCGGGCGTGCCTGCCGCATGGGTTGCCTACACACACCCGCGGTGCCGCGCCGGGAAAGGAAAGAAGGCGGCAGCGGTAGGTATGGCGACTCTAAAAAAAAATCGCGTAAATACACGAGTGTATTTCTAAGAAAACACGAGAAGATCACGAAAAGTTCAAGGAAATACATGAGAATATTAAGTAATTCATGAAAATACTTATCCAAAATACAAGAAAAAATACCAAAAAATTACATGAGAAATGCAAGAATTACAAAGTAAGTGTACACAGAAATACACGAGTTGGCTGCCCGTCGGTAGATGGCCCAGGTACTGTGGTGAAAAGTGTACATCATCTGCCACTATCATAAAATACCACAACTTAACAACAGCAGGGTGGAGCTGTTATTTTTAAACTCAATGGAAAACTGTTAAAATTAATTTTTAACTGTAGGGTACAATGAGCACAATGTACTGTCTTTCAGTCGTTATTTTGAAGTACATGAACGGTCTGTACGGTTCATATTGACAGTATTTTTTTACAGTGGCGCTGCGCCTGCCTCCTTGGCAAAAACGTGTCACAATTGCGTGCATGTTGCCTCATTAGGCTCACATACCGCTCACATAGGACGCGCTTGACTCCACTGTTATCGCGCTTTGTATTGCCTGTATATATTTCCCGCCATATTGCTCTGTTGCGACGGGCTGGCCGGGGTTGGGCTCTCGATAACCAGACAGGCCTGGCCTATGGGCTTGACGCGACGGGGCACGCTGCCCTGGCGGTGCCCTGGCGGTGCCCTGGCGGTGCCCTGGCGGTGCCCTGGCGGTGCCCTGGCGGTGCCCTGGCGGTGCCCTGGCGGGGCCCTGGCGGTGCCCAGGCGGGGCCCCCGGAGGGTAGGCCGCCCCGTGACACGCGAGCGCCGAGCGGGGTGGCCTATCCCCAGCCTCGCAGGCGCTGAGTCATCGGGCTACAGCCTGCCCTTCACCTTCAAAATCGACTTTGCACATCTACAACGGAAATCAATAACGTGTACGACTTTTCCCTCATTTACAGATGAGTGAATTTATTCGCTCACTTGTTGGTTGGTCGCGCGAATAAAATTTCGCTCACTTGTAGATCAGCGAATTCAAATTCACACACTTGCTGGTAAAGGAATTGAAGTGCGCCAATACTCATTCACACATCTGAAAATGAGTGAATTTTTTATTTAAACATCTGCAAGTATAGAGCAAATACTTTCCACTCACCTGCAAGTGAGCGAATAAGTTCACTCATCTGCAGGTGAGCGACTTTCGTGCACTTGGAACTCCAAAGTACTCGCAGGTACTCTCTGTTAGTTATCAGAAACAATTTTTTGTCTCCAGAACTATAATTTGATCGCTGAAATTAACGTGTTAGTTACAAGAGTGAAACCAACAATGAAAACATTTTTTATATGTTTTCATGCTTGCCACCAGCATAATTTCAGCGATCAAATTATAGTTCTGGTGACAAAATATTTGTAGTGACCACTAAAGCATCGGCGTTTGGAGCCAAAAAGATTTTTGTCTTAAAATTAACTAAAATTTTGGTCCGACAGTGTGAAAAGTAGTACTAGGTTTACTGGAAAATTCTCCACGATGCAAATCGCAAAATTACAATTTCAAATTGTCATTTTACAACCACTTCCTGCGTCGACCTGGAATCGATCGACGAGCAGCAAGAGTGGCAGCCGTAAATTTACAAACATCTCTTGTAAATCAAAATGACAACAAACGTCCTAAATTGACGAGTATATTTTTCACAGAGGACGAACTAATGGAATGGTCCCGCAGACGGCACGACGGACGTGGCGCGCACGCTGCACTTCGGCGCTCCGGCGCGCGTGCACGTGGAGGCCTACACGCGCGTGCTGCAGGGGCTGATCGAGCTGTCGCGCGCCTCGGTGCCGGCCTCCATGGGCGCGCACAGCATGGACTCGCTGGCGCGCGCCGCCGTCTGGGAGGGCGGCGAGAACTACGGCCACCCCACCGGCCACGGCATCGGCGCCGCGCTCAACGTCCACGAGGGTAGGTGCGGACGGTTGCGGGCGGCCGCGGCCCGGGCCGATGTGGGAAACGTCGGCTGTGGTAGATTTTTTTTTTTTGTTTGGGGAATTTTTTTGGAATTTTAAGATGTTTTTTTTTAGGAATTTTAGAAATATTTTAAAAATTGTTTTTACTTCTTTTGGAATTTGCAGAATTGTTGAAAACTTTTAGATTTTTTAAAAGATTTTTTTTAAAAGAATTTTTAGAATGTTTTCGAACAATGAGCAAGGACTTGTTTCTCTCCTTCAGAACCCAACATCTTCTACGGAGAGAACGCCCAGCGTCTGCAGGTCGGCAACTTCCTGACTGCGGGTGAGTTATTCTCCGGGACAAGATTCCTCTCTCACTCCGAGCTCTAGTTCGTGTTTACGTGTTTATCGTCAACCGTCTACTCTCCGTTCCTCCCTCGTACAGAACCCGGGTACTACAAGAAAAACGACTTCGGAGTCCGTCTTGAGAACGTGCTAGAGGTCGTGGAGAAGAAGTCGCTTGTGAGTACAGAGTGCCTAAAGCATCAGAAAAACCAAAAGTTGCTGCAGCCATACGGCAGTGACATAAGAAACGCGATGGTCGCAACCACAATACTGTTGTCTTAACCTCGGATGCTCTATGTTCCTGAACTACCGATATGATGGCCGCTACAACTACTTTTCATGTCCTGGGTGACCTCCCCCTCCCCCCCTCCCCTTTCCGCGTTCCGCCTCATCTTTGGGACTCGCCTGCTGCAGGACTCCCCGGACGCCCCGCTGTTCTACGAGTTCCGGACGGCCACCCTGGTGCCGTTCAGCTCCAAGCTCATCGACGTTTCCATGTTGAGCCCTCAACAGGTACGCGACCACGTCCATTCTGCTGCGGTCTAAGGTCCTCTGTGTGCGATGCCGTCGGACGCTGATACAGACGAGGGTGGCCCGATCCCTCTACTGGAAACACCTCTAATTTTGATTAGAGGTAAATTTACCTCTACGGCAATATACTTCTAATAATATTACTGCGAAAATACCTCTACAAGATACCTCTACGGTTAGGAGTAAAACACAGAGTTGGGAATTTACCTCTAAAAAGTTTTAGGAGTAAAAACTCTCCTACTGTGTTTTACATGTAAACCTTGACGCGGCGTAAATCCAAAAAGTGCCTTGCTTTTTTCTGACCTTGTTTACACGAGTAAAAAGTGGAGAAGTAATAGATATCAGGGTCGGAGCACACCTCAAATTAATTTTTAATTATTTTTTTTTAAGAGCTATTTTTAAAAAAATTGAAAAATTGGTAGGCCCCTACCTAACTCGCAACCCGCGAGCCCCGCCTGCTTAACTTCGGAGTTCTGATGGGATCCGGTGTGTTCCAGGCGACCGCCACCCCGCGGGCACGAGAAGTCCTCTCCGCTTCGGGGAGAGTCCCCGCTTAAGGCTGGCGGCCTGTCAGGCCCGCCGTACTACCCTATTTAAACAGCGCCTTGAAGCCGTAGGTAGCATTTCAGACCAACGACTGGGCACCACCGGACCGCATGACCGGTCAGTGGGAGGTAGAGGCAAGGCAGGACGATAGAGGGGGAGAAAAGCAGAAAGAGAAGTTTTTGCGGAAGAGTAAGCGTACGGTTGGTTAGACCTGTACTGACCCGCTCCCGCACAGGTCATGGAAAAGCTGTTTACTAAGGAGCCAGATTCATAGGCCTTACTTCCCCACGAGGGACCACCCCCCGTGGCATGGGACGGAACTTCCTGACAACTCGCTTTCGCTGCCAGTGAAGAACCTACCTGGGAATTGAACCCAGGCCCCAAGTGCCGAGTCTCATGACACCCCGCGGCTTTCGTGGTACTAAGACCACTAGACCGTCGGCGATTCCACGAGGGAGCTCCGTTGAAATGGGGGGTTTGAATTCCACGCCAAGCTGCTGTCCTCGGAAAAATTTATATTTTATAGCAAGATTTGAACCCGGGTTCTGCGGACCCCAGAACATCATTATGCCGGCACGGCTACGACGCCACGGTACACGGGGTCTGCCCACTAGGGGTGACGCTGCGAAGAGCCGTATTCGCCGACGAACCTGTACCGGTGGCGTCATCAGTACGCCTGCTCTCCTTGCTGGGACAGCCCAGCCGCGTGGCGACTTTGGTATCCACATCGGCACCGTTAGGAGTACCGGGTGGGCACCGGTTCAAATATCGATAACAATATTATTTTTTTCGAAGTAGCTTTGTCTCTTTCAGTTGCCCGAGGCACAAGGACAGTGGATAAAAAGGATTAAGTAGGTAAAAAATAAATCAAAACAAATGCGCACTCGTCATTAAGGCCGTTGCCGTTGAAACAGGGGCGTAATTATGCGCGTCGTAAAGGGGGGGGGGCGATGTTTGGTAAATTGCCTACCTTAAGGGGTAAATTGTTCAATTTATTTTTTTTTTGGGGGGGGGGGAGGGGGGCTGTTGCTTTGTTTTTTCCCCAGATACCACGTGCATTTTCCAGCCGATTGTCAGTTTCTAGAATCGAAAACTGACTTTGGTGTCGCTTTAAAAGTTCGTTTTCAAAAAATTGAGGATTTGAGTAACGACTGCTCATTACAGCGTGTCACGTCGGGTGCTTAGCGCGATCTGTTCGATGATATGCACGGTTTACTCTGCAAATCCAAGTGACGAACTGTTCGACAGTTATAAGTGTCGAACTAAAAAGTTCTGCAGTTGCAAGTGCACCTTTCTGACTAAGATGGAAAATATTTTTTCCGAGGACACCATCATCTTCGTCTTGAAATTCTCTTTCAAACGAGTATATGGTTGATAGGGTTGCGGCTTAAATTGAAACGGCTACTAGTCCTGAAATGAAATTTTGGGAATTCGTATTCTTTTGCGTACCCGTTTCAATTTAAGCCGCAACCCTATCAACCATATACTCGTTTGAAAGAGAATTTCAAGACGAAGATGATGGTGTCCTCGGAAAAAATATTCTCCATCTTAGTCAGAAAGGTGCACTTGCAACAGCAGAACTTTTTAGTTCGACACTTATAACTGTCGAACAGTTCGTCACTTGGATTTGCAGAGTACAATAGACTTCTATTGAGCCCATCCGTGAGCGAAGCGAGCTCGAAGAAAAAAAAATACGTGACTTTATTTCTCAAAAGTCCTCCTATGGCAGCAAAAAGCACTTAGGGCGCATCGGTTCCACCTGTATTTCCTTAAGGCTCTAACAGATCGCGAGCGAAGCGAGCGAAAAAAAATCTGGTTCGAGGAGGCAACGAAATTCCATCCTTAATACTGATGAAGGCGACAGGTCGGAGTTCCCCTGCAAATTTGGACTTTTTTCTGTTCACTGTAACTCAAAAGGCGACAAATTTGTGTTCATTTGTGGCGACACATCGGAAAAGGAAGTATCCCCTTTTTGTGACCTTTTTTTCGGCGACATATAAATGTGTGACATTTTTCGGCGACAATTTTGTTTCCAAAAGCTTCGTGTGTCACCGAAACGGAGACGCATGTGACCTTTTTCGGCGACACGCGGAGGTTTTGACGACAAAATTGTCGCCGATACAACTGCTGCATTACAGCGTGTCACGTCGGGTGCTTCGTGCGATCTGTTCGATGATATGCACGGTCTACAACAGACCTCTATTGTGCGCATCCGCGAGCGAGGCGAGCGCGGAAAAAAAAACACGGGACTTTATTTCTCACAAGTCCTCCTATGACAGCAAAAAGCACTTCGGGCGGATTTTCCGGAATTTCTCGGACCACCCTGAATTCTGGCTGCCAAACAGGCGTCCAATGCAAAATTTGGTCCCCTTCGGAGACCCGAGGGGGGGGGGGGAATCGCCCCCATCGCTCCCCCCCCCCAATTACGCGCCTGCGGTGAAAGCACGAGTTGGACAGAGGTTCTAATGCCACCCATATCTGAAACTTCGTTTTCTTTTATTTTTTTCTTCTTTTTTAAGTTGGTAGCTTTGCTACGCGGTGAATTTTTTTTTCTTACATCTTTTTTAATGCCTCGGGCAACTGCAAATAGGCAAAACTACGTACTGCATAAAAAGAAATAAAAAGAAGAAAAACAGGGTGGTATTAGAACCTCTGTCCAACTCGTGCTTTCACCGGCGACGACATCAATGTCGAGTGCGGATTTGTTTTGATTTATTTTTTACCTACTTAATCCTTTTTATCCACTGTCCTTGTGCCTCGGGCAACTGAAAGAGACAAAGCTACTTCGAAAAAAATAATATTGTTATCGATATTTGAACCGGTGCCCACCCGGTACTCCTAACGGTGCCGATGTGGATACCAAAGTCGCCACGCGGCTGGGCTGTCCCAGCAAGGAGAGCAGGCGTACTGATGACGCCACCGGTACAGGTTCGTCGGCGAATACGGCTCTTCGCAGCGTCACCCCTAGTGGGCAGACCCCGTGTACCGTGGCGTCGTAGCCGTGCCGGCATAATGATGTTCTGGGGTCCGCAGAACCCGGGTTCAAATCTTGCTATAAAATATAAATTTTTCCGAGGACAGCAGCTTGGCGTGGAATTCAAACCCCCCATTTCAACGGAGCTCCCTCGTGGAATCGCCGACGGTCTAGTGGTCTTAGTACCACGAAAGCCGCGGGGTGTCATGAGACTCGGCACTTGGGGCCTGGGTTCAATTCCCAGGTAGGTTCTTCACTGGCAGCGAAAGCGAGTTGTCAGGAAGTTCCGTCCCATGCCACGGGGGGTGGTCCCTCGTGGGGAAGTAAGGCCTATGAATCTGGCTCCTTAGTAAACAGCTTTTCCATGACCTGTGCGGGAGCGGGTCAGTACAGGTCTAACCAACCGTACGCTTACTCTTCCGCAAAAACTTCTCTTTCTGCTTTTCTCCCCCTCTATCGTCCTGCCTTGCCTCTACCTCCCACTGACCGGTCATGCGGTCCGGTGGTGCCCAGTCGTTGGTCTGAAATGCTACCTACGGCTTCAAGGCGCTGTTTAAATAGGGTAGTACGGCGGGCCTGACAGGCCGCCAGCCTTAAGCGGGGACTCTCCCCGAAGCGGAGAGGACTTCTCGTGCCCGCGGGGTGGCGGTCGCCTGGAACACACCGGATCCCATCAGAACTCCGAAGTTAAGCAGGCGGGGCTCGCGGGTTGCGAGTTAGGTAGGGGCCTACCAATTTTTCAATTTTTTTAAAAATAGCTCTTAAAAAAAAATAATTAAAAATTAATTTGAGGTGTGCTCCGACCCTGATATCTATTACTTCTCCACTTTTTACTCGTGTAAACAAGGTCAGAAAAAAGCAAGGCACTTTTTGGATTTACGCCGCGTCAAGGTTTACATGTAAAACACAGTAGGAGAGTTTTTACTCCTAAAACTTTTTAGAGGTAAATTCCCAACTCTGTGTTTTACTCCTAACCGTTAGAGGTATCTTGTAGAGGTATTTTCGCAGCAATATTATTAGAGGTATATTGCCGTAGAGGTAAATTTACCTCTATTCAAAATTAGAGGTGTTTCCAGTAGAGGTACTAGAGGCGACCCGAGTAGGCGGCAAGCAGCCCGTTCAGCCGTCTGATTCCAAAGATCGCCCTTGTGCCTCCGTCCTTGTCGCACCTATGACGGTGCCCCATAGGTGCGACAAGGACCGAGAGGCGCGAGAGCGATCTTAAGAATTGCACGGCATCGCACACCCGCCGTATTTTCCTGTGTTACATAATTGATTCCTGCGCAGCGCAACTGGCTGAACGAGTACAACGCCCGCGTGCGCGAGGAGGTGGGCGAGGTCCTAAAGGCCAAGCTGCACATGTCGGCCTTCTACTGGATGCTGAACCAGACGCTGTACGTGCCCGAGCACTGCTGCCCGCGCACGGCCGGCAGTGGGGCTCCCGCCGCCCCCCTGGAGGCCCTGCTCCTGGTGCTGCTGGGCGCGCCCGCGCTCGCGGCGGCGCTCAGGTGATACGGCTCGAACCTACCCATACCCGCGGGTACCCGCCGCCTCCCTCGGGACCCTGCTCCTGGTGCTGCTGGGCGCGCCCGCGCTCGCGGCGGTGCTCAGGTGATACGGCTCGAACCTACCCATACCCGCGGGTACCCGCCGCCTCCCTCGGGACCCTGCTCCTGGTGCTGCTGGGCGCGCCCGCGCTCGCGGCGGCGCTCAGGTGATACGGCTCGAACCTACCCATACCCGCGGGTACCCGCCGCCTCCCTCAGGACCCTGCTCCTGGTGCTTCTGGGCGCGCCCGCGCTCGCGGCGGCGCTCAGGTGATACGGCTCGAACCTACCCATACCCGCGGCTGCCGGGCGAGGTACCCTTCACAATAAATTTAAGCGTTAACCGATTTTTCTGCGGTGTCTCTGAATTTTCTTAGAGTTTTCGGATTTTTTTTCTGATTTGTTCTGTTGCTTTTTTTCTGTTTTTCTTTTCTTAATTTTTTTATTTTCTTTTCTGAATTTTTAATGATATTTTTTATGGGCGCCCACTGACTTTTTTGAGTGAAGGGTCCCTCGGTAACCGGTTGCCAGCATGTGATTCGCAGGCACACCGTATTGCCTGCATCCCAGGCGCGCTGCCCACCCGTTCCGCACGGCTGCGGCTACACGCTGCGAGTCCTTTCGTGTGCACTGAAACCAAAAGTGTTCGACTGTCCCACACCTTCTTGTGTTGAACGCGGTTGTGAACACTTTTAGATGCCTAATTTGAAAGCCCATGTACTTTATTGGAAACAAAAGTCTTCAATAATCCGTTGGACTCATTCTGGTGGCCAACATGCCGGTATAACACTTGATGTCTCGTGGAAAATACATGGGCTTTTTAACCAAGCATCCAAAAGTGTTCAGAACACTGCGCTCAACGCTTTCAAGTGTGTGCCCGTTGAACACTTTTGATATTAGTGTGCAGCCGGGCACGGGCACGGTTTGGGGCCCGCCCTGCACCACTCCACGCTAACTGGCAATGTACTTTTTCGTACATGTGAAATGTACGCATATAAACGTGCGGATTTATGTAAAAAATCGTGCAGAATTATGTAAAATATTGTGCATAGATCTGCAGAATTTATTGCATGTCAAAAAATTGCACAATAATAAGCAGATTCATGCACAATATTCTACATAATTCTGCACGATTTTTTACCTATATCCGCACGTTTATATGCGTACATTTCACATGTACGAAAAAGTACATTGCCAGTTAGCGTGTCTGACAGAGAGAGAGAGAGAGAGAGAGAGAGAGAGAGAGAGAGAGAGAGAGAGAGTGAGTGAGTGAGTGAGTGAGTGAGTGAGTGAGTGAGTGAGTGAGTGAGTGAGTGAGTGAGTGAGAGTGAGTGAGTGAGAGTGAGTGAGAGTGAGAGAGTAAATACATTCCCGACGATGAAACATTTGACGTCGAATTCGATTCACAGCTCTCAACTATATGTTGTTTTATTTTTATTTTTTTCAAAGGCCAAGAACGGTCTTGAACATGTATTATGCATCAGGGTACTTGTGTTATGACTTTTCTGTGAGCACGAGTTGAGCGAATGATAAGTAGACTTTGTGTGATAATATAGAGATGGGTTTATTTAATTTTATGAGAACGCCCTCTCACTGAACTCGCCCGGCCTTCCGCACGGCTTTGCGGCGGGGGCCTCTGTAATTACTATTATTGTTTTGTGTGAGAGTTTTTCGCAAAAATGTCAACGTGAAAAAGAAAAATAAAGATGAGCTTTCGCTTCCGTCAGAATAGCGAGTAGTGTCTCTCTGGCCTGGTGTAGCCTGGCGTGGTGTCACTGGAAAGACAAAGGTGCGATATAATGCCTTTCAAAGGCACTAAAACAGCTGAAAATAGCACCCTTAGAGGCCAGTAGGGCCTTTGTAAAGGCACTGTTTCACTAACGCCTCTAAAGAGGCATGAGATAGCACCTTTGTTTCTCCAATGGTGCGACACTTTTCGGTGCCGCAGAGGAACTTTACAGTTTCCTCAACTGTCACTTTTTTCAGCACCACTACGAAACGAGTACGTTGGGGCTTAGATGCCCAAAGCTCGGGCCTCAGCAGCCGGTCTCCTCCCCGGGCCCGCCCGAAAGACTTCGCACGACTCGGGCGCGGCCAGGCCCACTGTTAAAAGTTTTCGTCAGTTTACAACATATTTTGTGACAATTAGAGTTTATGACCAATGATCTGTTTATGTGACAACATACTTGTTGAAATGATTTTTGTCTTTACCGTATGACAGGGAAATTGTCTGCCTATGACTATTTTTTGTCTGATATTTGATGAAACATCTATCTTTAGACAAGAAAATTATCAAAATCGATTGATTTTAGACGAATTTACCGTCATTGGCAAATGACAAATAATTTTCAAGCTCATTATGACAAATTTATCTCGTTCCACATTTATCCGGACGACAACTGTCAAATGGCAGTCAAAAATTTTACAGTGCCCGAAATGTGTGGCGGAGAGATAGCACCACAAGCTGCGTCCAGATACGTCAGGATGAAAAAAAAAACAGTGCGCCATAGATGGCTGTGATTGGTCCAAATCCCGATTTTTCTCAAACCAGCAGACGTGCAGACACCCAAGACAAGACACCCACGTATCTGGACGCAGCTTCAGTACCTTCACCAGCTTGACCCACATCGCGTTTTCGCACGCACACTCGTGCTGCTGCTCGCCCTGCTCGCCCCTCGCTCGTCTGGCTTGGACTCTGTCTCGAGTCGTCGCTGTCCCCGCACAGGCCAGGCCTGGCCAGGCCCGTGGCCCGTCGTGAACTACCTCGGCGTGGCCCGGCGTAGCTCCAGAGTCAGCTGGCCCGACAGCCCGGAGCCCGGAGCCCGCGGAGCCCGGAGCCTGGAGCCCGGAGCCTGGAGCCCGGAGCCCGGAGCCCGGAGCCCGGAGCCTGGAGCCCGGAGCCCGGAGCCCGGAGCCTGGAGCCCGGAGCCCGGAGGCGAGCATCTCTCTAGTTGTGGTCCGGGCGCTGCCGGCTGCAGACTGACTCCGCCAAACGGTTTAGTAGCGTCCTCTCTCTCTCTCTCTCTCTCTCTCTCTCTCTCTCTCTCTCTCTCTCTCTCTCTCTCTCTCTCTCTCTCTCTCTCTCTCTCTCTCTCTCTCTCTCTCTCTTGCTCCTTCTGGCTCCCCCCGCGTGAGTGCACGACAAGGACAGAGAGACGGGTGCTGGGCCGGCGCTAGTAGAAGATGGTGCGCGGCGCGCGCCGGTGCCTCGCGGCCACTGCCTCGCGGAACGCCTCGGCGCTGCGGACGCTGATCCTGCCCTCCATCTCGGTGACCAGCGGGCTGCAGTGCTTGAGGTACGCCAGGAAGACGTCCGTGTCCACGGGGCCTGCGGGGGCGAGTGAGTCAGCATGGTCAAACCCAGGGAGAAACAAGGCGATCCCAAAGGGTCGTCAACTCCGCTTGACCGTGTACGGAGGAATATGGAATATTACAGATATTATTGGTAATTACACCAATTTTACAGTACTGACGTCATAATCTTGGGAAAATGGGTAATATGAACGTAATATTACCTGTAATATGGGTAATATCAAATAAGTAATGTTTGAGGTAATATCATCTCGTGTAAAGAGGAATATCGGAGTTGACGACCCTTTGGGCGATCCCGAGGGGAGGGGTCCATCACTCGGTTTCAGGAGCGTACTCACGATTACCGATTACCAGAGTGATTACCATCAGTTTTCGGTAAAATTTTCGAAGATATTTTAAAATTTATGAATTTTTAAGCGCACTCTAATGAGAATAATGAAAAACGAAAAGAGCACGGAAAACTACGAAAAGAGGAAGTTTTGGGACGTGATTATACCAGTAATTATCGGACAAAGTGGACACAAGATTACCAGAGTTAGTTGTGGACCCCTCAGGCGATTCCCTGGAAATCAAATCCATAGGGCATCTCCTGGTTTGCAACTGTCCTGGCAAAAGTCGTCGCAACCACCGCACGGAAATCAACAGTGTTCAACTTACGCACACTTTCACGTGTTGAACACAATGTTGCACGCATTTAGTGTTTAACACTCAAGTTGGACATATGCCTCCTGTAAAATACATGCTTTTCATTTTTTTTAAAAAGCGTGCACACTTTAAAGTGTGTGTCAGTTTAACACTTTCCGTGTGTTCTTCGGTTTTTTTTTTCCAAAGAGAAATTCATGCCTTCCATTTCGGTGATCACAGCCATAATAACAACGTTCTTGTCTCGACCACGATTTTTGACGGTTGCCCCTGCCCCCCAACTGCTGGCCGCTCAATGATTGCGACGATTTTCCGGGGTAAAAAAACCGGAGTCGAAAAAGGAAAAGGGAAAAAGGAAAAGGGAAAAGGGAAAAAGGAAAAGGGAAAAAGGAAAAGGGAAAAGGGAAAAGGGAAAAAGGAAAAGGGAAAAAGGAAAAGGGAAAAAGGAAAAGGGAAAAAGGAAAAAAAGACTTCCTGTTTGTCAAGCGTCACAGGATTCGTTTCTCTCACCGGGCCGTCGGTTTGTGAGCTTGTCACGGAACGTGACGAAGTTGTCGCCTCCCTCTATGATGAAGGACGGCGCTGCGATGGTGTAGACCTCGTCCTCCTTGATGGGCTGGTACTCGGGGATGGAGCAAGCGGCGCAGCGCACCTCGGCGAGCACCTGCCGGCCGTGCGGGGGGAAAGTGAAACACAGGTGAAAAACACGGGCGAAAAATCTGAGTTGAATAATTTCAAATGAGACCTCGGGTTGTTAGAGGCCCGGTTTTTACAATATGATGTGAAATAAAAACGCGAAGAAAAAATGGGTATACGGTAAAATATGAAAAATATACAGAGCAAAATATAATTTGAAAAAAAAATAAAATGTAATGAGCAAAGTGAAAAGTATGATGATAACGTACGACTTGCTGCCTGCGCGGCTTGCTGTAGTCGTACACCACTCGCAGGCCGCTCCACTGCAGCAGGGTCAGGGAGTCGACGGTGTCCTCCAGGGTCTCCAGAAGGTAGCGGCCCTCCAGGTCTACCAGATCCACGGTGTTCTCGAAGGGCTGCGCGGCGATCAGGTCACCGTAGGTAATGTCTGAAACGAGGGGAAGGGGGGGGGGTCACTCATAAATAGTGTGTATCATAACTGTTTTGCCCCCTTCTAAAAAAATAAAAAATAAAAAAAAATTCTTCTTCAGATTTTGCAGCGAAAATTTCTGTCACTTTTTAATAAAGTTTGATCTTCTATCCTCATTTTTCTGATTTATTTTTTCAATCTTTTTTGTCACTTTTTTTTTGATTTTTCGGATTTCTCTGTATCTTTCTTCTTGTCTTATTTGTTTTTTTTTCTTTGATAATTTTTTTCCGGGGCCGTACTTTTCTTCTTTCTGGAGGAATACTCCCAACCCACCTCTTGTCGCTAGGTGGGTCTCTCTGTCCTTGTCACTCTCATGACGCATGGCCGTAAGGAGCGAGAGAGAGGACACTAACTCAACGCTGGAGTTAGGCCAGAGGGACTTTTTTTTAAGAAGTCCCATCGAGGAACATGAGCGTTGACGATTTCGTCCAGTTTTTGGTCAAAGGTACCTCTTATAGTACTTAAAACAACCCCAAAATGTTTCGGCCCAAAAATTCATAGTTTAGTAGATGTCGAGGATTTGCATTTTCTCTGACACATTTTGGGTAAATTAGGTCAAAATGAAAAAATCGACGTGGGGCAGCCCCTATCAGTACTAGATGAGTGAAAATTGTTATGCCCCGTGAAATCAACCGAGGAACACGAATCCGGTTATACCAGTTTCACATCCGACTGTCCAAATTTTGTGTATGCCCGTATTTCCGGTTTTTCAGTTATTTTTTGATATCGCTGGAGTTTTGGTGATGGAGGTCGACTTTGACCAATCCGATTGCATGGTTCGAAAGTCAAAGGAGCTAACTACTTTATTCTGAAACAACAGTTTTGTGTATACCGTAGGATTAAGCGTAGCTCGAAAAATTGTAAAAAAATCCACTTATCTAGAAAAAATTGCTCCTAATCGTTTTTCCCTTCGGACTGCGCTGGTGATGCAGATTGTCGTAGTATTGCACGGGCCACCTAAGGAACTGAAACCCATGTGGAAGCAGTGAACATCACCCCAGAGACCCCTTTAAAGGCACAAAAGGGCCCGCACAGTACCGACTAGGTCAGATTCGGGGCTGCACCCTTCCCCCCTGCCCCCAACTTCCGGCGCCCCTGAGCGTAACCCAAAGTACGCGTAAAAGTGAGCGTGAGTTTACGTAAGGTTACCAATGAAAAACCGCATCAAACTTGCGAACTACGGCAAATTAAAAAAAAAAATAAAAAAAAAAATAAAATAAAAAAAAACATGGTAGTAAGGGAGTCTGCACACTAATTTTCAGCAATAATTTAAAATATACCAGTAGAGTCCCACATATCGACTAGGACTCTAGTACCGGGTGTCCTGGCGAATACAATACAACAATACAGTTTTGCGGGTCTGCCTACCCAAGGGGCCAAGGCGCCTTACGGCCAAAGTGACTAGGCAGACCCACAACACTGTCGTGTATTCGCAGGGACACCCGGTAAAAAAACATCATAAAATCTCGGCAACTGGAATATGTTAGAAACTGTGCGTCGTGCTTATAACTTTACAATTTAATTTATACTAGTAATTTTGCACTATCTCCTCTTATTCGTGGAAAATTTTCCTGTAAATCTAAAACTATATTTATCGGTGTGTGACTACGACGGACGCATGAGGAGGTCGCGCGTCCCCAGCGCGTCACCCCCTCCCGCGGTCTCCGCAATGAAGCGCCTGCTGATTGGCGTGAGGCGCCCTTTCACGGCGGGAACCACCCAAGTCCCCCTTTTCAATGCACAGCCCTTGCGAGGTGGCGGGCGGCAGGACAGGTGACAGCGCAGGTCTAAGGACAGACTAATAGTGGACGGTCTCCTCCGGGCGCCTCGGGCCCGCTACATCAGATAGCGAGAAAGCGCTGCTGCTCAGCCGGCAGAGACATCGATTGCCAGACGGACGAGTTGTGTTGTGCTCAGTGTTGTGCGCTCACAGTCGGAGAGATGACCACCGTCTTCCTGTTGGCCCTGCTCCTTGCCGGCACGCCCGGGGCGCTCGGCGCAGTGCCCGCCCCGGTCGCTCCCGCCGTCACTAACGAGGCCGCGAGCGCCCTGCAGCTGCTCTCACCGTTCCTGCTCCCCCAGAACTCCACCCTGATCATCTACGGCAGCGCCAACTGGACGGGCTCCTTCGTCCGCGCCCTGCCGCCGGGCGTCGCCAGGACGCTGCTGCCTGATGCGGCGCGCTTCTGGGGGCAGAGGTTCAACCACCGCACAATAACGAAAAACCGCGTGTTTCTCATCGTGGCTGAAAGCCCAGCCGACCCGCGCCAGCTCCTGAAGAAGTACGTGAATTACGAACGTACTCTCTTCTGGTTCAGAGGGAGCGGATTCGACGCGGTCACGGTAGCCAATGTAACGCCGTACACCCTCTGCGGCCGTCCGATGGTGTTTGTCGTGACGGTTCCCAACGGAAGCTCGACTATCTACACAGTCAGCTCTAACAATTGCTTGAAAATTTTGTTGTCGCAGTTTCGTGCGAAGGACCTCTGGTCGCCGGCTACTCGGCGCTGGCGGCACGGCGGATCTCTGTTCACATATTTTCGCCCTTTTTGCTCTAACTGGCGGCCCCCGCCCGGAGGCGAGCCCCTGCTAATGCTGGAGCACACCATTAGCACTTCATCGCCAGTTTCTAAGCTGGCGCTGACTGTAAAACAGGGCTTGAGTGGTGTCCTCTTAAAAAAAGAACTGCATACATTATCAAGATGGAATTCGATAGATCGACTTTCAAGTGAGTGCAGATTAGCTGCTGTTTTTTCAGAGGGCGGCGGACCTGACTTTACCCTCAACGGCTTCCGATTGCCGGATAGGGCAATGCACCAAATCATGGCCGTAGTCCCCGCTGGGCTGGGCCCCGTGGTCAACCCGCTGTCCGCCGTCGCCCTGGAGTTCTCGCCGGCGGTGTGGTACGGTACGGCGCTGGCCGCGCTGGGCACGGCGGCCGCCCTGGCGTGCACGCTCCGCCGGGACCGCGGGGCCGCGCTGCTGCTGGCCCTCGCCCCCCTGCTGGCGCAGCCACCCCCGCCGCCACCGCGCCCACCGAGCCCCGCGCTGCGCCCGCTGCTCGGCGCCTGGCTGCTCGTCTGCGTCGTGCTGGTGGCCGCCTACCAGGGGCTGCTGCTCGGCATGCTGTCCTCCGCTCGGCCCCGCGGCGAGATCGACAGCCTGCAGGCCCTGAAGGACAGCGGCCTCTCTATCCATTTTCCGAGGAGCATCGTGAGGTGCATGCAGGGCTCCGACTTGTTAGCCGAGCTTATGGAGAGAGGAATCATGCTTGAACCCTCCAACTTTTCCGACCACCTGCTGAACATGGCGCTGCACAAGAACTCCGCGCTCATTGTCTACTATGACCGCAACGTCCAGCGCCTCGTCAACACGCTCTCCATACCCGACAGAAAGCTTCACACGTTCCCGCTCGGCTTTCAGTTCATCAAGATCATTGCATGGGCCACACGCGGCTCCCCACTCGCTGGCCCCATCGCCACCACCCACGGACGGCTGGAGGCAGGGGGGCTGCTGCAGCACTGGGAGACCGTCCTGGACGAGCCCGGCCTCCGGGCGCGCGCCAGGAGCCTGGTGTCCCTCCCGCTCGCCGCGCCACTCACCCTGGACAACATGAAGCCCGCGTTCGTGGTGCTCGCCGCCGGCCTCGCCCTGGCCGGCCTCGTGTTTGCCATCGAACAGCTGGTCGCGTGGAGCGGGCCCGCCGCGCCGGGCGCCGGGCCAGGTCAGGCCCCCGACACCGACTGTCAAGGCTCCGAGGGGGGAACAACTCTGAATTTTAGCGTACAAGTATCGTAAGTTTTTCAAAAAAATTCGTGAATGTTTACTGTTTTCAGGGGTAGCTTTGATTTTCAGAGAATTTCTTTGATTTTTTTCTCAAAATGCTCCTGGTGTTTTTAGGATTTTGTTTTCCAATATTTTCGAACACTTTAAGTTTCTTACGAACAAGTGCTCTTCGTAAAGTATAAGGGATTAGGACCCTGTGTAATTAGTTTTGAGGATTTTCTTTTCCAATATTTTCGAACACTGTAAAATTCTTACGGACAAATGCTCTTCGTAACGTACAAAGGATTTGAATCCTATGTAATACAAACAAATTCTTTGTGTTACGAACGACAGGTGTTTTGTAATACGAACCAGGTGTTCGTATTACAAATCAGGGGCTGTTTGCTATATGAAGAAAAAGTGTATGTAATATGGCTGCTACAGATCCTATGTAGTTACAAACACGATTCTAGGTAATACGAAGACCGCTGCTGTTTGTAAGAAACTAACAGTGAATCTTGTGTGGCACCTTATCACCTCGCAAAACAGAGTATCAGCGTTACCATGTTTTTTTCACACCAATCGCTTCCCAGCCTCGGAAAAGTTGCAGAGGGTGTCTATGACGCCCCTAGAATGAGTTTTTGACCGCGTCGCCATAATGTCCCATGGTCGAATCCGGGCGAGTTGGTGAGTTGACAGGCGTTACACTTGTATATTAGTGGCACGTTTTGTCTTTTTCTATATTTAAAAAAAAATCTTTAAGTGTTTTGTGCCTTTGAAGTGGTCTCTGGGGTGATGTTCACTGCTTCCACATGGTTTTCAGTGCCTCAGGTGGCCCGTGCAATACTACGACGGACTGCATTACCACCGCAGTCCTAAGGGAAAAACGATTAGGAGCAATTTTTTTTTCTAGATAAGTGGATTTTTTTACCATTTTTCGAGTTACGCCTGATCCTACGGTATACACAAAACTTTTATTTCAGAATAAAGAAGTAGTTTGTGCCTTTGCCTTTCGAACCATGCAATCGGATTGGTCAAATAAGTCGACCTCCGTCACCAAAACTCCAGAGAAAAAAAAAAATGACTGAAAAACCGGAAATACAATCGGACTTCTTTAAAAAAAAAAAAAAAAAAAGGCCCTCCCAGTTTATGAAGCGGGCTGCATCCTGCGCGCCCCGCCCCGCCCCGCCCCACCCGCACTTACCGCCCGGTGCGATGTTGCTGCGCAGCCCCCCCGCGTTGATGAAGGCGATGGGCGCTGCCGTCCAGGTGCCCTCCGGACCCTTGCCGGCGTACTGCGGGGCTCACAAGAGAAATGTTAGCCACTACACACGAACTGGCAATGTACTCTTTTCGTATATTATGAAATGCAACTATATAAACATGTAGATTTAGGTTTTAAAAAATCGTGCTGAATTATGTAAAATATTGTACATAGATCTGCATAAATAATTACATGCATAAAAAATGGACAAAAATTCACAGATTTATGTACAATATTCTACATAATTCATCACGATTGTTTTTACATAAATCTGCATGTTTATATTGTTACATTTCATATGTCAGAAAAAGTACATTGCCAGTTAGCGTGTAGCTTGTGGCGCTGGGCTGCTGTGGCGCCCAGCACACTCTCAGGTACACTCACACTGAAAACCCTTCTCCTCAGAGCAGCCAGCAGCCCAACCTTCCTATCCAAAGTTCAGTACCTCGACCACGTAATGCGAATTTACGACACACTGACCCGATAGGACCCAATAGTGAGACTATACCCTACACGTTAGATACACTCTCAATCCTCTGCAAAGAGGTTTTTCGTTTGAGTGCAAAGAATTTTGTGCAACCGTAATGTATACAGGGAATTTCCTTGAATACAAAAAATATATATATATATTTGTATTTATTATAAAGATTTTTCTTTGTATTACAATGAAAATTGGTCTCTTATCACGGTTGCACAGAATACTCGGTCATACAAGATTTTTTTGTGAGAATTAAAGAGAGTATAGACTTGCTGTATCTTCTTAGTGCAAAGCAAGAATCCAACAGTCCCGCGCACTTGAGCTGAATGCGTTCTTTTTGGACTTCACCCGAGCATATCCCCTCCACCCCCAATTTCTTCTTATTTTCCCCCTCGCCGAACAAGGTTTGAGTGTGTTTCGCGCGCCATCATCGGGGAGACGCTTTTACACAGAGTAGCGGGCAGTTGGGCGGCGCGGTGGGCAGCTGTGTGGCTCGTCCCTCCACCAGGAGCTCCGACTCGGGAGGAGGTCTCCCCCGCGGCGCGCCCCCGCCCCCGGCTCGGCTCCCTGCTCCAGCACGAGACGCCACCCTCACCCTCTCCCCCGCTCCCGCCCCCTCTACCCCCTTCCCCCACCCCCACCCCCGCCCCCGCCAAGCGCGGCCTCATTTCTTTCTCGCGGGGTGTCTTTAACGCGCCCCTCTTTGTTCCGGCCGGCGCTCCAGTCGGCGCCTGCCGGCGCGCGCGCCCCGCGTTGATCGATCCGTGCGGCGGGGCGGGGCGGGGCGGGGCGGGGCGGGGCGGGGCGGGGCGGGGCGGGGCCGGTCCGGGAGACGCTACCCGTCTGGCGGCGTTGTTACACGTGCTAACGGCCGCAGATCAAATACAATCCACATTGAGGACAAGCTTGTCGGCGACGAGAGGCGTCTCGTCAGCGGCTGAAGAGCAAAGCAGAAGCAGAAAAGCACGCGATCTCTGACATCCACGCGGACCAGTACGGGGTGTGATCCGAGGGGTCCTTCACTATAAATTCAAGCGTACACCGACTTTCCTAATTTTCTGGTTTTTCGTGATTTTGCTTGATTATCACTTCTTTTTTCTGATTTTTTCTTGATTTTCCCCCCTCTGATATTTTTATTTTTCATTTTTTTTTTAAATTAATGTTATTTTTTTCTGATTTTGTTTTAGGGTTGACACTTATTTTTTTGTATGAAGGACCCCTCGGTGTGATCTTATGCGTGAGCGTGAGTGGAGGAGCGGATTGGAGGGGGGGGGGAATGGGGGAGGGGTTGCGTTGGAAGGGAGGGCCTCAGTGCGGCGGGGGCGGCAGTACAGGGTGGCTTGCCCTCACCCCCGCACCCCCCACCCCCAGGCCGAGCCGGTCCTAGCCCCAGCCCTTCAGCCCTTCAGCCCCCCCCCCCCCCCCCGGGCCTCCCGCTCCCCGGGCCCTTCGCGTCGGCGCAGCAGCCGCACTCGCGAACACCTCCTGCTAGTTCCTGCGCTCCGCGTCCTCGGACTCGGTCGGGACGCCCACCGGTCTGATCAGGATTCAGACTGAAGCTGAAAAAAATCCCACACTGCAAAACTTTTTTTTAGCAAGATGGTACGAATGTATCACCCCGCTAGTATTTTCCTCCGACATGCTTCGAATGTAATGTACTTGTCGTGGCAAATAATGCCACCACCAACTTCTGTCCCTGGGAGAATCAAATCAACTGGCTGTTCAGACCACGTCAGAGTGAACGGCTCTCCTCACGATGCAATTACTCACACAAGGTGCTTCCTGAATGCGTAGCAGTGTTGCGGGTTTGCCTACCCCATTCAACCGCGTTGGAAAAAAAATGGTGCTTGTAAAATAATTATGCCGATTGTTATTTACACTCAGTCTTTCCAAAACATGGAAATATTACGAAAAGATAGATTATGATTGAAATAGTACAAAAGTGTTTCAATTCCATCCTTAATAGCCCTCCCCGTGATTTCACCCCAACCCCCGTTTTTTCGAAGAAATCATAAATATTTTATCCCCTGACGTTTCGCTCTCTTAAAACAAAACTAGTAGTTGCAACTATTATCTGAGACTCTGCGGACGGATCCTACAATCGGGTCTCTATAATCCTCTGAAGAACGTGTCCCACGTCACGGTCGGCGCGCCATCCTCGACACTTAGTTGATTCGCTGACAAACTGATTTTCAGAAAATACGGTGTCTGTTTTTTGTTTTTGTTTTTTATAAGACCGTACGGAAACGAGTTCTATTACTCGCAGGAACATGACCTATGACAATGTATGATAGTTGCCTCCACAGTAAAAAAAATATTCGTAAGGGTTACGGGAAAATTTTCCATGATAAATGTCGTAAAGCTACAACATCTAGTTGTTGCTACGAGAATTTTGGTACACCATAACGACTTATTTTCCTACGACGAGTAAGAATTTGCTGTCGTAAATTCGGTAAATTTACGACTGCGCTCACAACGCTCACAAATTACGAAAAAAAGCGTAAATTTACGAGAAAAAATTTCTCACAGAGTCACCACTTTCCATTTGTGTGTGTGGGTGCCAGGACTCACCCAGTCCACCATGGCGTCCGCGACGAAGTTGCCCAACGTGCACTCGCCGTTGTAGCAGCTGTAGGTGAGCTTGTCGAGCTCCACGAACGTGGAGCCCACCACCACGGAGCCCTGCGCCTCGACCTCGGCCTTCCAGGGCTTCATCTCCTCAACCATCGCATCGTCTAATAAAAAATAAGAGAAAAGAAAATGTTGCAGCCAGCAACCATCCTGTGGTCATAGCTCTGGACAACTACAAAGTCATGGTCCAGACGGTTCTGATTGCCTCTATTCTGTCTGACATTCACAACGGTCATGTAACAAACCATCCAATGGTTGTTCCGTTCTCTCTCTCTCTCTCTCTCTCTCTCTCCTCTCTCTCTCTCTCTCTCTCTCTCTCACTTAAGGCCGTGTGCGCGCCAAGGGGGGATCACTTGGAAAGATAATTGTACGGCTCCAAAAAATTCATCTCGAAAAATAAAAAACAATTTTTTTAAAAAATTAAAAATGAAATTGAAATGAAGACGATAGTTACAGAAAAATTGGACAAATCGAGAACAAATGAACAAAAAAATAAAGAAATAAACTAAGTTAGAGATAAGGAGAAAAATTTTACAATTTTTTTTAAAAAGTTACAGAAATTTTCACTCTTTTCTTGAAAAATTAAAAGAAAATCAAAACAAACAAAAAAATCTGATGTCACAAAAATAATTGTAAACACTTTGTAAGAATTATGCCCCCTTGGCGCGCAGCGCGCAGCTGTCGGAGAACCAGTTCGGTCCGCTCGCTTCGGCTCGGGCAGGCTCACCTTGTGGCAGGTCAGCGTCCATGTAGATGGGCTGTCCGTCCCAGGACTCGACCTCGCCCCGGTCGTCGAACTGCACGAAGAGGTTGCCAAGGAACTTGGTGTAGGCCGAGGCCTGGACGACGAGCACGATGCGCCCGGAGGCCTCCTGGTGCACCACCTCCGGGTACGGGCCGTAGGGCTTCTCGCCGTCCGGGGCGGTGCCTGCGCGCGGGGACACAACCAGGCGTTTGAAATGACCGCTGGTTACAGCAAGCCAGGCGTGAACCGAGGGGTCCCTCACTTTAAATTCAAGCGTACACCGATCTTTCTAGTTTTTCGTGATTTTCCTGGATTTTTAGTGATTTTTTTTTATGTTTTCCTATTTTTTCTTGATCTTTCCCCCCTATTTTTTCTGTTTTTTTATTATTTATTTTTTTACTTATTTTGTTTTAGGGTGCGCACTGATTTTTTAAGTGAAGGACCCACGGCAAGCTCTACTTATCACACATCGGCTTGTGCTGGTATGTAACGTGTTCAACCGGAAAGCAATTTTAAGTGTATAACACGACATTTGTAAATCGCAAGGTGTTCTAGTGAAATATGGATCACTTTTTTGTTTGTATTTTATTGTGGTGTTGAACCGGTGCGGGGTTGACGCGGAAAAGTCGGTAACTTACTAATTCAACTTGCAAGAACGCTATACATACTTGCACGCGCTAGTGAGGTAAACATTTTTCAAATGTATAACAGTGTATACACCGCATCGCACCCGTAAATAATAACACTGTGAGAAATTCTTGTACCGGTACGGGAAAATTTTCCATGAGAGGTCTTGTACAATTACGATTCATATTGTAAATTTTTTATGACTATACGTATCAACTCAGAATCGATTGGTGAGCCAACAAAGTCGAAAAGTGTTAAGTCGTACATGTACAAGATATGTTGCATATAGTGAATTACAAAATATATTGTACATCTACGGAAATATTTTCCACGGTGAATTTTAAAACACCAACCAAAAGTATAAAGGAAATTAAAAGTGTAGCGTGCTTGAACTAGTTTTTGTTTTTCATCTCTCTCGCGCGCGTCCTCTCAATAATGTTGCAACGCGAGCCTTAAGCCGGGCTTATCTGCCTCCCGTCATCCGAGTCAATCAGACTATATATCCCCTCCGACAAGTGTTTGGACACACAGGTCGCGATAAAAGAAGAAAGAAGAAGAGGGGGGAAGTATAGTCCGTTGCTGCATACAGAGCGCCTACAACCGCCAGGTATAGGCAGACCCGCAGCGCACGCGCCCCGCCCCGCCCCGCTCCGGACGTACCGTTGTACAGCAGCGTGTGGGAGTGAGCGCCCACGATCACGTCGGCGTACTTGGACTTGGCGGCCACGGCCAGGTCCACCTCGATGCCCGCGTGCGAGAGGCCCACGATGATGTCCACGCCCTGGGCCTGGAGCTTTTCGGCCTCGGCGTCCAGCGCCTCCAGCTCGTCGGTGAACTTGAGCTTCTCCGTCTGCGCGATGGTCTGCGGGCAGCAACGAGGCACGAGCCACTTTGAAAAATCATTGCACGGCTCCCCAACAAGTCATTTGGTAAATAAATAAAATTAGCAATCTAGAAAAAAGATACAGAAAGATCCGAAAAATCGAGAACTAATGAACAAAAAACTGAAATAATCAAAAAGTCAGAAATGGACGAAAAGATCAAAATTGATCAAAAAATGACAGAAATTATACTTCAAAACTCGAAACAAAATTCAAACAAAAATTCAAAAATATCACAGAAATAAAAAGTCAGTTAAACCATTGTATACGTTTTGTATGAGTCATCCCCCCCCTCAGGTAGCACACCGCTCAGAGGGGTGGTTCGATCTGGTTGTCTCGCCGTCCTTGTCACGAGGCATTTCGGACCCCTGCGAGTGTGACAGAGACAGGGGGAAGATACGAGACGTGAGATGGGCGCCGTGCAGGTGAAGCCGCGTAGCAAGTGATTGCCCCGCCGCCCCGCCCCGCATTCACACGCTGGTCACCGGGACCTTAATCCAAACAGCGCGTAGGCGACTTGCAGCTGCGAGCCACAAAGCGGCAAACATCCCGAGACAGGCGCCGCCCCGCCCCGCCCCGCCCCGCCGCGCGCTGGGACGGGTCGCAATCCCCCTCACACTATCTACACCCTGCGGCCTCGCGGGGCGGGGTGGGGCGGGGTGGGGCGGCCCCGGTGGGCGGGCCCTTGGCGCCGGCGGCGGGCAGGGTGGGCCCATCGGAACGCCCCCGACCTGCGCCCCGCCCCACCCCGCCCCGCCCCGCCCCGCCCCGCCGCACCCTGTGGCGGTCGGCGACCTCCTGGGCTCGGTGCGCGCCGGGTGCAAGGGGGTGGCTCTATCTCCGCCCACCCGCAGTCGTGGCTCGGCCCCCAGAGGCCCCCGGACCCCATTCGCCTCGGCGGGCGGCGGGGCGGGGCGGGCGCGCCCGGCGCCTAGGCTCCGCCCCGCCCCGCCCCGCCCCGCCCCGCCCCACCCCGCCCCGGCCCACCCCGCCCCGCCCCGCCCGGCACCAGTGTCGACAGGCAAGTAGCCAAATGACGGAGTCCTCACCGGCGTGTCCTTCCAGATGTAGCCGACGATGCCGATGCGGTGGCCGTCCTTCTCCACGATGACGGACGGCACCCACAGGTCCTTCATGCGCGGCTCGGCCGAGTCGTCCATGTTGGCGATCACGAAGGGGAGCCGCTTGCCGTCCTTGTCGACCATGTTCTCCAGGAACGGCGTCAGACCGTCGATGCCGTGGTCGAACTCGTGGTTGCCGATGGTCTGCAATAACCGATGGAGGAAGGAGTGGGGTCACTTCAAAAATCCATTGTACGGCCCCAAAATAATCTTTTTAAAAATATAAAAAAATCAAGAAGAAAGATACAGAAAACTCCGAAAAAATGAGAAAAAATGAATAAAACACGAAATTAAATTGAAAAGAAAAACAGGAATAAGTTAAGGATATAAGATCGAAATGTATCAAAAAGTGACTGAAAATTCTTTGAAAAATCAAGAGAAAGATCAAAACAAACAATCGAAAATGATCATTGTATACATTTTGTATAAGAGTTGTTCTGGTATTAGCAGCCGAACGGTCGGCTCAGCGGGACAACTAGAAAGTTTCGGTTGCGAGTCAGCAATGTTACATGGCTGTGCGCATAATTTTATTTGAGCTTAATTTTCTTTTTCGTGGGTGCCCCGCCCCGCAAGGTCTTCGGGGGTCCGGCTTAGGTGTTAGTCGCGTGCGCGGTTAATGTCGTTAGCTTAATCAGCGTGAAGGCAGTGAAGGTATGTCTCTGCAGCATAAAACACTACGTTTGCGTGAGTCCTGCATCCGGCGTTTATCGCATCCTCTACACGACAGGATGCCGTCCCGTCGCCCATGCGCGCCCAAGCGTTAATAAAAACCTCCGAAAAAAATTCCAAAACTGAAGACAACGATGACCTTTGTTGATGAAGTTCGACAATACGTCACTTCGGTGTTCGTGAACTTAGTTTCTGAATTCATCGAAATTCATCAAAGTAAGTACTTCATAGCGTTTGTTGTTGAAGTTTACGACAGCTCCTCAAAGTTCACCAAAACTACATATTTTTATATTTTCGCGCTGTACGCTGTACGTCGGTGAACAACTGGAGTATTCAGCCGGTTAACATGCATTTAAATCTCACTCGGAGAACGCTCGAAAAACAGTCGGAGTACACGGCCGGAGTACACCGCGAGCACACGGAGAACACCGCGAGTAGGCTACACGGAGCACACCGCGAGTACACGGAGCACACCGCGAGTACGCGGAGCACATTCGGAGTTTCCAAGCGTTGTACGCACGGGTACAGAAGTGATTGACCCCCGGAGGATCCTTCATGAAAAAATTGAATTTGGAGGGAAGGACCCCTCGTGGAGCCCTCTGGCCACGACTGACTCACCAGCGCGTCCCAGGGCAGCTGGCGCATGAAGTGCGCGGTGCCGTTCCAGCGGAACAGCGAGTACCACAGCGTGCCCTGGAAGTTGTCGCCGCCGTTGAGCACGAGGGCGTTGGGGTTGCGTGCGAGCTGGCCCTGCACGGCGGCCGCCACGCGCGCCAGCCCGCCGATGCAGCGGTCGCCCGCCTTGCACTCGCTCGCCTTGGGCGAGACGGGCTCGAAGCGCGCGTGGAAGTCGTTGAGGTGGACGATCTGCAGGCGGAGCGGCCCGGCCGCGTCCGCGCGCACCGTCTGCGGCGGGGCTGCGTGCAGCGGCCGCGCCAGCAGCAGCAGCGCCAGCAGCGCCGTCACCGTCACCAGCGTCCCCGGCATCGTCACGAGTGTCACGGCGCCCCCACCCGTCACGGCCTCGTCGTCGTCGTCGCCCTTCCTTCGCGGTGACGGCCCGGCCCCGCACTGAATCCCGCCCTGCCGCGCCGCGCTGCGCTCGCCACGTCTCCCGCCACCTGACGTGTTTGGCGAGGTCGTAAACGCGAGAGCGTTTGTAGGAGCCCACGATTATGATGCCCTATCCCCCCACCACCACCATCACCACGGCTGCATCAGCTTAAGCGACTGCTCTCGGAGAGCGGTCGTCTGATTCAGGAGAGCGTTCAAGAGGGGCTGTCCTGTACCTACCGAATAGCTCCGTCCTTGTTGCAGTCATGGGGCAAGTATAGGTGAGTCCCTCTTGAACAGTGTTGCCAAAAAAGTAGGCAAATTGCCCTCGAATACACCAGTGTGTGGCAGACGGGTATCTCCGCCTACCTACTAGGCAACTGGTCGACTCATGAGTGTAAAGTTTGCCTGGTAGGCAGGCGGAGATACCCGTCTGCCACACACGGTTGTATTAGTGGGAAATTTGCCTACTTTTTTTGGCAACACTGCTCTTGAACGATCTCCTGAATCACACGGCTGCACTCGGAGAGCAGAGAGCACTGAGCTACATCTCTCTTGATTATAACTATCTGTGACTCAAACCCTCACAAAATGTAAATGTATTACTCTTATGACACATTTTTCATGTTCATTAATTTTTTGAGCGAGGCCCCGGCCGTGCCGCCGCGCCTCCAGCAGAGCGCCATCCTTTAGCAAAGTCCGCAGGCGCGGTGGCCGAGGGGGCACCACGGCCCGCCCTCTCTCAAAATATGTACTGAACATGAAAAATATGTCATAAGAGTAATTAATTTACATTTTGTAAGGGTTTGAGTTGGCGCCCCCACAATGGCCGTTACCGAGGCGGAACGCCTGCGACAAAGTGGATAGGCCAACCCGCTAAGCACTCGTGTGAAGGTGGCGGCCTACCCGGAGAGCACAAGCGATGAGTTGATTGTGGGGGCACCTAGTCACAGATTGTTATAATCAAGAGAGATGTAGCTCAGTGCTTTCTGCTCTCCGAGAGCAGTCGCTTAAGCTGCTGCAGCCCACCTTTCCTCTCGCGCCCTCACTCACTCACTCACTCACTCACTCACTCACTCACTCACTCACTCACTCACTCACTCACTCACTCACTCACTCACTCACTCACTCACTCACTCACTCACTCACTCACTCACTCACTCACTCACTCACTCACTCACTCACTCACTCACTCACTCACTCACTCACTCACTCACTCACTCACTCACTCACCCACCCACCCACCCACCCACCCACCCACCCACCCACCCACCCACCCACCCACCCACCCACCCACCAACCAACCAACCAACCAACCCACCAACCCACCAACCCACCAACCCACCAACCCACCCTACTTGAAACTTGGTTGTTCAGTTCAACGCTTCGTTGCTTGCAACTTCACTGTTCCACGCTTTTTTATGTGGACAATTTTTTCCCCCACCGAAAAGAGTGGTCTTTGCGGCTTTTCGTTATGACCATGATAAAAGCCGGTAGTGCAATGGACAGTCCTTGAAACGACGCGCGAATGTCGGACAACTTCACCAACCTCAAAAGTGAAGATTTCTTCAGCTGTTTCTTCGACTGCGCATTATTTCTCGTCGGCTTCCAGGTGAATACCATTTTCAACCATCTTTGTTGTGTTCCATATTTTGTTTCCCAAAACTTTATTTTCCTTTGGTATTGGTATTGAATCGTTAATTTGGTTGTAGAGTTGCCTCCCTTGTCCTTGCATATCGTCTGCTGCATCTGAAATGTCGTCAGCTCATATCTGTTCTGTTTTTCTTTTGGTTGCCACTGTTGCGAAATGATTCGTCCTAAACTTACGGAAAGCCTAGCCAGGCTTCGTTTTCTTGACTTAGAGGTAAGTCTTTTCAGTCGAAAAATCATTTGATCCCACAGTTTTTGTGTGACATTGCTAATAACTGATAAAATTGGGCCGATTAGACTCCTCTTTGAGGCTAGTTTACCCTTGAGAGATGGCTTGTAAGAGCTGTGTGTTGCAGGTACCCCATACTTCGTTGCACCGATTTGCCCACACACCATCGACGTTACCGGAAAAGATCAAGAAGCGCATTGCAGAAGGACCTGGGCTTGATCATTTTATATCTGAATCACAGGAAACGGAAAATGAAACAGGAGAGGATTATCAAGGAAAGCTGCGTCGTGCCAAAGGTTACTGCTGCGTACTATGAGTATAGATCCAAAATAAAGTCTTTTATAACATCTTCTTTAAAAAAAATTCTATTTGCTTTAGGAGATTCTGAAAGGTTACGACTACCTCCATGGCTGAAAACCAAAATACCCACTGGATCAAACTTTAGTCGGATCAAAGATCAGCTACGCGGATTGAACTTGCATACAGTTTGTGAGGAGGCAAGGTGTCCTAATATAGGTGAATGTTGGGGTGGAGGAAAGCATGGTACTGCAACAGCAACTATAATGGTAAGGTTAGGTTTGAGTTGTCGTCTTTCCCAAGCAGTGTGTATACTTGTTACCAACATTTTGTGACAACATTTCTTTTGAATGCCAGCTGTTGGGTGATACATGCACAAGAGGATGCCGCTTCTGCTCGGTAAAAACTGCACGTAAACCTCCTCCTCCTGATCCAAAAGAACCTATTAACACAGCTGGCGCCATAGCTTCTTGGGGATTGGATTATGTTGTTTTAACTTCAGTTGACAGAGACGGTATTTAAATTACCATAAAGTTTTAAGAATCCCAGCATCGATTATTGCAATCATTTGCTTAAAAGTCCTTGATGTATTACAGATTTGGAGGATGGTGGATCAAAACATTTTGCTGAAACAGTTCAAGAAATAAAGAGACTGTAAGATTTCTTTGTATTGTGTGTTGTTCAGATGATATCTTATAAAGCATATCACCCATCATGACATTTGCTCTGTAAATAGATGCTTTGATACTGATGTTTGATGTTGCAGAAATCCTGACATCCTTGTTGAATGCTTAGTACCTGATTTTAGAGGGAATCAAGATCATGTGAAAACTATAGCCTTATCAGGCCTTGATGTATTTGCCCATAATGTAGAAACTGTAGAGACTTTGACCCCCTTCGTGAGGGATCGAAGAGCACATTACAGGTTGGTTTTCTTTCTCAACTTTCTCTTTTTTATCTTAATTGTTTTTCTTTACAAATCCTTAATTGAAGTGCAACTTTTGGATAGGCAATCACTTGCAGTTTTGAAAGGTGCAAAGGATACCAATCCTGACCTCATTACCAAGTCATCCATTATGCTTGGGCTTGGGGAAACGGATGAACAGGTCCAGCAAACAATGAAGGGTATGATCAATGTTTACTTGCTGAATCCCAAATCTGACATATGATTGAATAAATATCTAAAAAACGCATTTATTTTTCTATTGGTTAGATTTACTTGATGCTGGTGTGGATTGTGTAACGTTAGGCCAGTATATGCAGCCAACAAAACGTCATTTAATGGTAAGTTATTGCAATACAATTTTGGTGGGAGATGCTGGTGTCTGTGAAATTTTTAACACCTGTTCCATTTTAAGGTTGTGGAGTATGTGACTCCTGAGAAATTCAAGCATTGGGAGGATGTTGGCAATAACATGGGTTTCCTGTATACTGCAAGTGGACCACTAGTCAGAAGTTCTTACAAGGCAGGAGAGTTTTTCATATCTAGCATACTTAAAAAGAAAAGAGCTCTCAAAGATTAAAAAAGTTCTTATCACTCTGCATTTTAGGACCATTCTTTATAACTTTACTCAAATTCAAAATTTGGTTAAAATAAATTTATAGTTAGAGACTCTTTACATGGCTTGTTCTATCAATCAATCAATCAATCAATTGTTTATGGCAAATCAGGTCAAAGTAGAATAATCAAAGTTTATTGTAGATGTATTTATTAGTTTACCAAAAAGAATATATAAAATTTGATTTCATAAAAAGTAGTGTACTTTTTATTTAAGTCTTGATAGATTAGACAAAATATGACAATAAAGATTATGATCACAGTACAAATGACACTCAGGCAAAAATTCACCAGTGTGAGAATTAAAATTTAATACATACAAATCCTAACTTGTTGTTGTTGTTGTTGTTGATGTAAATTTTCTCTGCAACTCAAGGCATTGGCATTGCCATAAGTTAAGGTATTAATCCCACCCTGCACCCCAGTCATCTTCATCCCAATCAGAAGTGGTATTGCCTTGCAGATGGGTATCTTTTGCCTGAAAGGCAGGAGACCCTGCTGTGCTTGCCTCTTTTTGAGGAACGCGTGCAAATGCACTCTGTGGGGAAGGGAGTAGAGGGGGACTGATTTGTTTCTGATGCTGCAGAACTTCACCTTGACTGTGCTTCTCTCTATGCCTTTTTTCTGAATCAATCTTTTCCAGTTCTTCTTCTTCTTCTGACCAATTGTCCCAGCCATCTTGGTTTCCCCAGCTGCCAGTCTTAGGTTTGTCCTCAGATTTGCCCTCCAAACCATCAACATGACTCAGGTTATCATCTACTTGTTCACATATTGCCGATTTACTTTCTGCTGGCTCATTATCCTCCTCATCACTCCAGTCATTTTCCCACCCACTGTCAATTTGAGAAGCTTTGACTTCATTAGATGAGTGCAGAGGTGTGGTTTGCTCTGGTGTTCCAATGGGAACATCTCTTGAGCAAATAGGAGACACCGGATTGGAATTTGTTCCCTTTAGTCCAGCTACAAGAGAAGCTGAGAATGTGCGCATAAAACGAGGAACTGAATTAAATGAGCGCAATATCACTGAACCTGCTTCTGGTATGTGCTTTCTTGCAACTAAGGTTTCAACAATACTTCTGGCTGAGTCAGGCTGCGAGTAAATTACTCCAGAAACCAAATCAGAATATGCAGGCGTTGAAAGGAGATCAGCAGTGAGGCCACGAGAAATAGCAAGTTCTGCCAATCTTTCCTGGAAGGGCACCTACAATTATGAGGAACATTTTGTTAGGAGATTTGCAACCAATTATTCCTCAATGACAGTTCAGTATTTCAAACTACCATCAATTGCTGCTGGGAAAGGGCAACAGCCCTGATGTGGGCCTTCGGGTCCTCACTCAATAGGCAGATAAGAATCAGCAACTGTACATCAATTTTGGCATCAGTCTCACCCTCATCGTCACCATCAGAATCATCCTCTTTCTCATCATCTTCGCCCTCATCCTGATTTTCCTCATCCTTTCCAGCATGCTGCTCAGATTTCTTTTGCACTTCAGAGAGAAACTGTTCCAGTACCTGTAACAATTCATTTCTGATCAGAGAGGAATTTCAATTGAAGAAATGGTACATACTCAGTTCTTGTTAAATTAAAGACTTACACTGTAGGATAATGGGTATCTGTTGAAAATATCAACAATGTAACATGCTTTTTGCTCTGTCCACTTTCCACTGTCACTTAACACACAGTTCAGTAACAATTCACTGCACATATAGTGAGTTCTAAATCAAAGGCAAAAACTGTATTAGATTTTAATTTCATGAGAGAAAGAGAGAGCTGATTTCTTCAACATACTTTTGACTGCTGGTAGGAAAAGGGGGCCACAAGTCTAAAATTCTCTTAAGAGCATTTCTCTGTTGCCATGATTCAGTGTTCTGAATGAGAATGAGAAAAAGATCTGGTCGTTTTTCCTCATCCAAAATTGACTCATTTGTCACTGTTATCTGAGGCCATGATGATGCCAGAATAGTTTTTGAATGTGATAAGAGAAGTGTTGGTTCTTGAGTAGTCTCAACATCACTTTGCTAGATAGACATTTAAAAAAAAAAAAAAAAAAAAAAGACAGAGGATTAGTTGTGAGGAGATAATGATTTTTACTTTTCAGTGCAAGGAATGTAGTGTTTTACAACTCCCTTGTACCTGCAGAATATTGAAAACTTTGAGCCTGTGCTCAGGAGATAGTTTCTCTTGTGTTGTTAAAGATCGAAGTATTGATTCCAACTTGCTCTCTGATTCTTTCAATTTTCCCATGGCAGCCAACTGATCTATCCTGGAGAGAGCTGCAATCAACTGTGGTTGGGTGTCTTCTCTACAGTTCCTGTCGGATACATGACAAATTATTGACAATTTATGATTCACGGAAAACTTCATGACTGCATGACACTCAACTTACTCAAACTGTTCAACTGCATTTTTAAACAAGTCAAATATTAAGGCACCTTCAGACATATTGAATGTTGTAGATACCACTTTTATTAGATCAACAAAAAAATCTACAGACACAGTATCATTTAAAAATGAATTCTGAACCAAATTCATGAGGTTAGTTGTTTCTCCATTTGTAAGATAGTATTCCCTAAAATAGCACATGAAAAATACGGAATATATTTCTTTACCAAAACCCTCACATGGAAATAATAGGATTATTAAAGAAAGATCTTGCATTCCTTACTTGCAATATTTTTCTTCTGGCCATTTATCCATTAACCACCTAGAGTTGCGAATGTGATCTTTCCAACAAGCTAGTTTTTGCATAGTAATTTCACTGTCAGTAAAGTCACAGTTGAGTAGAGCAGCTGCAATTAATTCTTCTGCACTTTCATTGGAGAGAGGCGTTCTTTGGTTTTGGTCCGAGAGTAAAACACTTTCAATAACCTGAATGATGTCTTCTCCATTGATGTGTTGCAAGACAGGAGTAAGACTCTCAGTAGACACAGTGTGTGGAACCTGCACCACACATGCAGATAGACAGAAGGTTAAAACAAACGAAATGAACTGAGATGTTTATTAGGTCATGCTGACACTGAAGTTACCTTTAGTTCACGCTTCAAATAAACTGCATACAGCTGGCTTGTTGTTAAAGGGTTTGCTAGACTCGATGGCATTGCTTTAAGAAGTTTTGCTACAAGTGGAGTATTATCTACAGTTAAAGATGATTCGACCGCTTTAATAGTTTGCTTTGGACCTGAGATTAGCAATTTGTAATCCAGTTCTGGGAAATGTCATGAAATAAATGTTTAATGAGATGTCACATACACAAAAATGAAAACATTCACCATAAATATAAGAAGCTTAAAAATCCAATCCAAAACATACCAGCTGTAGTAGCTTTCACCTTTGCCAACAATTTCAAGTGGTCTTTAGGAAGTAAACGAGCATTTCGGTGAGTAGGAGCAACTTGATTCAAAATGGTGAAATACATTTCTAATAGACTAATTTGTTTCCCGTCAATATTGGCAAATACAGAAGTCTCCAACCTTAAAAATTTTTAAAAATATTAGTTCAATGCAGCCTAGATGCTTCAAAAAACTTTTAGATTTAGAATTTTACTTTTCTTTTATCTTGTCTGGTGCCTCTTGAATGATTCGAGTTAAGTCAGAAGCCATGAGGCGTTGATTTATTTCAGGATCTGGCAGGCCGCTCAAGAGAAGACTGGACACATGTTCTGCAATGACTTCTGCTCTGTCCACACCATGCCTTGTTGCAAGTGCTAGTGCAAAGCGTAATCGTTCACTGTCTTCACTCCTAAAATTGCAGAAGAATAGGAATTGAAAATTATCAACCAGTTTATCAATTTAACATAGGCTTCATGGCACACATCTTTACTGACATAGCAAGCCCCAAAATAGAATCATGGCGATACTGCTCATCAGATGCAAATCTATTCACATCAACTCCACAGTCTAGAGTTAAAAGGTCTCGAGTTTGCACATAGTCACCAAGCTGAGCTCTCCAAGAAAGTATTTCATTTCTCCATAAGTCATCTTCAAGCTTTGATCTTTGTGCTAAAGAGATCACCTAAATACATTAAGAAATGGATCAAATGTAAAGAAACAAAAACTATGTAACTCTAAATATGATATGTATGAATGAACAAAAAAAAAATTAACATCTCCTTGAACTTAAGATTTTATAACATAATTACCTCTTTTGGATTGTAGAAAAACACATTTTGTATTTTCTCTCGGTCACCATTAACACTGTGGCTGTACCATTGCAAGGCAGAATAATACTGAGCTAGTTGAAGGTTAACAATTGATGTGTTTGCTTCAAAGACTTGGTGACTTGCCTCTTTGGCAAACAACTTCGGTATTGAGAGAAGATACCCCATACCCAGATGATAATCCTCAGAAAGCAGAGATAGTGCACATTCTGACAATACTGAATTTTTTTTTTTTAAAGTGGAGAAAAATTATTACAATTAGAAAGAAAGGGGTAAAAAATAAAAAGGTTTTAAAAAGTTACAATAAGAGAAATTACAAGACAAGATATGAATTTGGCCATACCATTTGGTAAGTTCTCTCTTTCAGAATCTTGTTCCAATAAGGATATTCTTAAAAGAGCTTGTTCTAACAGAAGCTGGGGTGCCAGGTCAGGAGCTGAGAAGCAATCATAAGTGCAGCCAAGCTTACTTGGAGAGAAAGCAGTAGACTCAAACAGGGATGAATAAAAAGCATGACAGACATGATGTTCAGCTGCTTTCACATTCTCTGAGTTATTTGTTTCAATGTTTTCATCCCAGCTGCAAGCAAAATAACAATCATCTTGTCAACAGCTGTGCCTGACAAATAATTTAATGTGGCAGATATGGAATGGTTACCCTATGCGCAGAGCTTTCTTCCAAAATTGGGAATCTCCAATACAGCTCAAGAGACGTTGAGTTGTCTCTTGAACACTAGATTCTACAGTTGAAAAAGACTGGGGTAGATCTAAACCAGGAGACTCAGACTGAAATACAGAGAAAGCCTCACATCAGTTAATAAAAACAACAGCAAACTAATTTATGTTACCTGAAATTTCAGACAACTTACTTGTTGCACATTGCTGCCTTCTAAATGTGAAGAGAGACTTGAATTGTGCATGACAATTTGTTTCTTCACTACTTGTTGTAATGATTCCATTTCCAGGGAGCGTCTGCCACAACCAAAAATGCCAGTTTGACAAAAAGTAGCTTTTACTCTCATACCCATCAAACTTCCCAGTGTTTCCATAAATTAAAAATTAAGTTAGCACAAACCTAATGTTTACAAGGTCTTGTAGGATTTCAGGTGGGCAGTGTTGTAGAGCAAATGATAGAAGTTGTGCTCTCTTTGAAAGATCTTTGAACTCTGAACACTTTGCCAAAGTGCTTGCTATGCCCCAACCATTTGTATAATTTGCAGCGATAAATCGTTGACAAGTTTCAGCACAGCTCCGGTAATCTCTTGCCTCCAGATAAAAATTGCAAATTAAAATTATTGATAATTTTTTAAGCTTTAACCATTTGACCATTTTTTACAGGAATAACTCACAGAAAAAGCAGCCTCAGCAACCAGGACTAGCACTCGACCTTGTCTTTCATTGGGGTTGTCGGGAAAGATATTTAATTGAGCAGCAAGTTGCAATAATTTACTTGAATTGCGATGGGCCCCAGACTTTTTCTTCAAGCATTCTTCTACAAGTCGCAATTTATCTGGGCACAGGCGAACTGTAAGAAACTGACGTGATGAATTTGAATCCTAAATGATGCACACATTTTAATGCTGAGTCAAATAAAATCACCTTGTATAGGAAGAATCCTCATTCCAAAGTCATGAAGGAGTTGAAAAGCTGACAGAAGATTTTTTTCCTCTTCAATATCTACATTTTCAATTGGTAGTATGTAAAAACATGCTCTACATAAAACAGAAAGTTTTGAGGCATTACAAAGCATTTAAAAATTTGAACTACAAAAATTTCTTTTAATAGGTGAGAAAAAATTCCACGCAATATCTTGCTTGCATGCTGGACGTACCTTGCAAGCTCCAGAGAAGGGTCAGTCAAACTCCCAGCTGAATCCATATATTCTCTAGCAGCAGAGAGCACAAGATCACAACTTTTTTCTTTAGAAATTTGTAATGCGTCAAGTCGAGATGTTGAGGCTGGATTCAAATAACTTCCAGCCAATTTGATTGACGAGATACTTCCTGATGAAAGCAATGTTGCACAAAAAATCTGAAAAAGGAATCAGATACAATTTTAAAGGTATATTAAAGGCTTCTGTCACATAATTAATAAAAAGAATAAGAGTTTCATGGCCAACCTCATGACAAACTCCTGGAGAAACACAATTGAAAACTGTCCTTTGCAAATCCAGAAGGTCAGTCAACAATGATGACCAAACTACTTCTGATGAGGCAGAATTGCTACAAAAAAGTGAAAATAATAGTGAGCGTAAGGCAAAGAGAAAGCACTGACAGATGGAAATTTTGAAAGACTAACCCAGAGGCTGCAGTTCTTGCAACTCGAGTAAGAAGTTGGGAAACTGTCAGAACATCATGTTTGTTATCCCTTATGTACCCAAGAGATTTGGGTGTACCAATGCGCTGCAGGATCAGACTTGCTGCTAACTCCAATTCTAATGAATGAAGTTGCTCTATGTGAGATACCGTAAGAACCCTGAGGAAAAAAAGTCACCAAAACAATTAAGGCAATTTCAATTCAACACACGAAGTTATGAAAACATTGGATATATTTACCTTTGAACAGGAATTGTAATCAGTATGGCCTGCGCTAAGTGCAAGTCATCAGTTTCCACATATGAGTAAATACAGTCGACTGCTATAGTTGACAACTCATCCGGAGAAAGCCCACATGAAAGTTCATCTTGACCTTCAAAGAACTGGAGAGAAGACATGAAAAAGTACATTGAAAAAGAAATAAATCATCTGGTCCCATGAAATTCAGCTCATAAACATACCTTTAGGGGTAGTAACAAGCTTTCATTTGAAATAGATACTAGATAGTTATGGAGCAGATGGAGCTTCATCCCTGCTTCCTCTTTTTCCATACGGTCCAAATAGGGAAGAAGAAGAGTATTCATGTCAGAAATGAAAGACGTCTCAGAAGTCTAAAAGGCCAATACAAGTTAAAATTTAGCAGACATATGTGCTACAGAAAAATTATAGCAACAGAGAAACCTGCTGACCTTTGACATCAACAACTTGCATTTCTCTAAAGGAGACTTCTTTTCTAGATCAGCAAGACTAATATCCTCTAAGAAAAGCTCATAGACTAAAGAGTCTAAAATCTGTAATTCTTGATGAAGATTGGAAAGGCCCTGAAATAATGGAGTACTTAAGTAACATCTTGAGTATTTGAGAACTGGGACCTTGGCCTCATTTACCTCTATGTTATTATCTTGAGCAAGTCGAAGTAATATAAGAGCATTATCCACCATTCTACTTGATCTTTCAATTGCTCTTATCCTTTCCACATACCACTGCTGAATCATGTTTGATGTCAAATCATTGACTGGAACACGGTAGGCAGAGAGACCTGGCTCATGCTCATAAAGCCATTTGTTATCCAAGTCAGGTGTTTCAAGTTCTAGACCTTTGACATTTCTAAATCCGTTGCAAATTGAAAATGTTAAAAATACAAACATGAATAAATTAAAGAAAATTCAACATTAACTCATAGACACAAGCCATGCTTATAAATTTAATTACTGATATGGATGTTTTTCACTCCAGTCAGGTTCTCTGAGTTGAGACTCTTGCCAAGAAAATACAACACCTCCAGGAGAAAGTTCTGGAAGCAGGGATCTAAAAAAAGGAAAAGTATAATGATACAGAACTTTAAATAGTGTGGGACAACAACACTACTATCACAAGTTCTTCGAGATTACTTGTATTCCATCGGAGAAACTGTCTCTGGGAAGTTACTGAGGATTGGAAGCCAATGGTTTAATGTTTGACCACCTTGATAAGTAAGCATACATTCAACAGCTTGACAATTTGATGCTCTGGCAAACTGAACACATGCACGTAAAGATGAAGAAGATCGGAAATCTGCATACACAGTATGTTCAAAGAGTTCATCAGCAAGCTGCAGTCCACCAAGAATTTTCTGAAAACAACCAGAAAAGGTAGAAAAATTGAAAAACCAGACCTTTACTGGAAGGCTAAATTTTAATAAGCTGACATTCAAACAAACCTCAAACATTGTGAGGCGATCTTTATAACGCAGAAGGGTGTGTCGGAATACTAGAAACTCTTTCTGATTCTCATTCATGTCCTCCACATCTTTAACCTTGCGTTTTCCACTAAGATTTTTAAATGCTTCCTTAGATGTCGCTTTCAGGCCAAACTCTAGCAGCTCACGAGCAGCAAGAAGTGATTCAGGTACTCTTTCAAGACATTCTCTAAGCACCCAAGTCTGGTTTGAAACTTTAGCTAGATAATCTCGGATAGTGGCAACAGACACTTTGTTGTTGCGCCATTGCCTTTGATACACTAGATCACAGTCTAAATTGTATGCATGTGCTAATGTAAGGGCTTCTCCATATTCTTCATTGTCAAGCTGTGAAAATAAGCAAGGTTTTGAAATTTGCGTTCATAAAATACAATTACCTCAAACTTCAGGAATGACAGAATTCCAACAATCATCTGTCACCTTTCTGGAGTAAAGTTCTTCAGGAGTCGTACTGCGAAGAGCAAGAAGCCTATAAGTGCGTCTACACAACTTAAGCCTTCTTCTCTTGGGTCTGAAACGCTCCATATCTGTTACTAGGTATGCTACCGCATTGAGAATGGTGATGACATGCTGCACCACTGTTGCTGGTGCTTCATTTTCTCCTTCATCATCACTTACTTCCAGCAGAGAATCCTCCTGAGATTGAAACGTTTCAGTAAGTGGCTGGAAGGTCAGTATGAAAAGGCACACTACCTGGTCAAGATTTACCTCAAAAGTTTCTTCACCAGAATTGCGGCCATTGCTGAGTATATCTAGTTCACATTCAAGTGCAAGAAATCCTTTCTCATTGTGAAACCTTCTGACTTGTGCTGGTCCTGCCAAAAACTCCGGGCTTTCACCTAGTAAGTTTTGAAGACTGGAAATTTCACAAACACTGACCGCACCTGAATTTCTTACTAAAACAAGGCACTAAAAAGATGGAAACAGACTTTTACCCATAAAAATATTGTCACTCACACATCAAAGAAGCAAGTTATTGACAAAATAAATTTACCTCTTCAGACCACCAATCAAGATCAATAGGATAGAAAAATTCATCCGACAGAGACTGACGATTGTTCGCAGTTCGTTTGCCATTTGGTGACTCTAGTTCCATAATTAAAGGGTTCTGAATATTCCAGTCAGGCTGTTCAATTAAAGGCCAATACCCTTGGAGTCTGAAGAGAAATAGGTAAGGAGGAGTTAAGGAAGGAGTAGAAATTCTCAAAAATGAAATTATGTTTTATCTACTTATCTACTGACCTGATGCCAGGTAAGGACCACAGTGAAACTTCACCAGAGGAATGCAAAGCAGCAATCCTCTTCGCGCATGGTGAAACTTCCATACGCACCACAAAGCTCTAAAGACACACACAAAAATAGAAAAAAATAAGATAAAAAATAAGTGGTCCTTCAAAATGATTGAAAGATAGATGAAATATAATGTAGAACAGTGCCACTTTATTCTACCTGCAAATTTCTTGAACTAATAAATGGAATTTTCCACATGCTGCTTGAAAAAGACAAATTCTCATTTTTATTGTGGTGAACAAGTTGGTAAAATGGGTGGTCATTCAAAATTCTCCAAGCAGTGATACCAGCTTTGTCTCCAAAATCCTTAAAAGAGAGTAAGTTTTAACATAAATAAATAAAGGTTATTTAATCAAAATGAAAATTAATTACTTTACCTGTAACTGCAGACTTTCCTTGGAAGTTACAGGTCCAGCGACAAAAAGCAAAGAATGAGCAGGATGGTAGGCGACACAAGTGATACCATTGCGATAGACAGAGCCAAATGAAAAGACATGGTTTTCTTGGAACCCTTCAGTGGGAGAAACTAAATAATTGTGTAGAAGACCATTGTAATCAACTGTAACCAACTCACTGGACCTATAATGTGGAACAAGGGTTTGATAAATATTAAATATCTATATAAATATATCAATAAATCCTTGAAAAGAAACGAAAGATGTACCATTTATGAGATGAAGTGCGAGCTTGTAGGAAGAAGCATGTAGCAAAAGAGCTGTCAGTATCAGAGAAATTAAGTTCCGGTTTCTGCTTCTCCTAGAGCAGGCAACAACAAAAAGGAGCATTATTATTCCAAACTTATCAAATAAGCAAATTTGAAAAAGTTGCAATGGAAATATGGCCAACATACAGATAGTATAGAGAAGAGATTGCAGCCCATCAGGTCATAAACTCGAATGGTGCCGTTACTGAAACCCACTGCTAACATGGTGCAGTCAGGGGACCAGCACCATCTTCTCCATTGTGGAAAAGGGTCCTTGGGTACTGCAGTAAAAAAAAAAAAAAAAAAAAAAAAAAAAAAAAATTGAATAGGCATAAATACAAAATAAAAGAATGACTATGAGAAAGAAAAAAGCTTCTTACATGATGCTTTTGCAATCACTGATGAGTAGGCATCTCGAGAAGACCTAATTTCAAGCGATGAATCTTGAACAATGGCAACAACTTTGCCCCCATCACCAGCGCACAATCGCCAAGGCTGTTGGCAACTCAGTAATCTGGCCAGGACATTTAGATGTACATTACAAATATATACATATCTTTCTATTTATTTCATGAAATGAATATGCTGAATGGCTTGTCATATTTACCTTTCCACCTGCTGGGTTTGCACATTCTGACTGCGGAGGCTGAGGGCACCTTTAATTAGTGATGTGAATCCTTCTTGACTTTGAAAGGGGCGTTTCTGAAATTTAAAAGAGAAATCATTCAAGATTAAGTGGTAGATTTTACCTTACTTGAACGGTTCAAAATTTCAAAAGAATTTAGGAAAATGCCACACAATTAATGTGATGATAATAAAACAAGAGTGGGACATTGGATGATAATTAACACTAATGGATAGCTAGCAGGATTAATACATGAGAATATCATTGGTGGTGTGTTGACAGCAGGTTAGAGAGGCTAACATCTTTTAAGTGAAAACTCACAGGTAATTCCGGGTCGAGCTTCCATTCGGAATATACAAATAGTTCATAAAGAATACTATTTCCCGATGAAATGTCATGAGAGCTACTGACAACACTCTCCTCCATCGTATTCTTCTTCTAATGGCTAGTTACTGAAAACATAGCATTATAAACAGTCGGAGCAGACATGTCACTGTCTGCCCCCCCCCCTACACGTCAACATCAGGCCTGCAACTTCTTGACAATGGAGAAACTTATCAAGATATGGCATTACAAGGAATTTGATTGCACCAGAGGATTTCCCACACTTCAATTAGTACTTTTACTGCAAAAAGACGTATCTCTTATTCGATGGACCATGTTATAGCGAAAAGAGAGATAGTTTCCACCATTATGTGCATCGTAGTTTGTCAGACTTGCATATCAGAAAGGCGCGTGGTTTTGAATACCAGTTAACCAGCTTTTTGTTGATAGTTTATTCTTATTACCAGGTAGTAGTAACAATGGGTACAGAGAAAAAATGCATGATATTTTTTTCAAAAAATTAACTTTATTGATAGATGCTGCTTGAAGTTCAGAGATATTTCTGATAATGCAGCTTAAAATGTTGTGTACAATTTTTGATTATCTCAACATTCATGCCTTTCACTCATTTCATACCTCACTGCAGAACAGTCTTGCATCAAACAGTACTCTTGATATTTGGTTCATTTTTAACGTTCTGGACAGTCAACTTTTTCAGCTAGACGAAGGGTAAGAAATTTCATATAGGCTTCTTTGAAATGAGAATTTGAAGGCATGTAATGCCCCCCAGGATGCAGTATTATTTGCTTTTCTTCACAAAAGTCTACAAGAGCCTTACTCATCTCTATTTAAAAAAAAAAGGAAGAAAAATATTTATTTATGTATTGAATTTATTAAAATTAGTAGTTTCTTGTATTCATGCTGAGGAATTACCTTCTGGTATCACAGTATCACTTTCACCAAAAACATGCAACGTTGGTAGGCTTAACGTTTCGTTGTAGAGATTTTGATGTGCAACACAACGAGACAAGTACCCAGATGCAAATATTGCAAATTTGAAGGTTCCCTTAAGTTCTAGAGAAAATAACACTTTTTAGACAAAAAGCAAATACATGTAAACAAGTGGGGAAATAATTTGAAACTAACTTCCTTGCTGTTGTAGGCAGCAGAGTAAACTGAGGAAACAAGCTCCTTGTGAAAATCCTAAAATACCATCAAATGGACCTCTTTCTTGAAGATACTCGTCAACTCGATCAACACTCTCTTCAAAACCATAACATTTTGACTCAAATTCTTTGGAGTCGTAGGTTTTCATTTCCTCATTTGTGAACCACCATGCATGCCTTGCTACAACATAAAGAAACTTTCAGTGTTACATGTCAGACAGAGAAATGTGCAAGGAATGAGTGAGTAAAATACCAACGCCCAGAAAAGATGTCTCCAGGATCTGCCTCCATGTTAGTTAGATGAGGTGATGAAACATAATCAAACTCTGCCACACTTTTCATTAGCTTCCGGACTCCACCTAACTTTTTGTGAAAGTATCCGCCACTTTGCCCATATCCATGTAAACACAGAATCTATCACCATTCAGAAGAAATATGTATTAGGCATATCATTGTAAACAAGTTATTACATAATTAAGTGGGGGGAACGGAATACAAGTGGATAGTATAGGGGTGAGAAACTTCAAGCTTCTGTTGATGAATCGCAATGAAGAAAAAAGTAAATAAAAATAAATGCATGACAACAGGTGTCAAAGGAAATGACAAAGCTGCTGGAATCCCTAGCGGACCAGAATAAAAAGGAGGGTCTGTTTAGCATTGAAATTACTTTCAGTTTGTTCTCCATTTCAGAGGGCCGTCGAAAAGCGTCCAATCGCAGACAAATTTTCTGTAATTGAGACAAAGTTCAGTCTTATCAGTGCATTTGCGTTGGATACGAATTTGTGTTTCTCTAATTTAGTTTTCTGCTACTCTTGGCGTCTGCTGCGATACCTTCGATTTCGATGAGACAGTCGATAGCTTTGCGCCTTTCAGAAATTACGCTATCAGTTCCATCTGTTCCTCGATTCTCGATTCCTCCCTTCGTGGAGGTTTCAAAATTATTGGAACATTTTCGCTCTTTCTTCAGGAAAAGTGATTTTTTTTCTGAAGCAATATTTTTTCGCCGCGTTGCCACGGTTGCCACGTTCGGACTGGTTCCGGTTGCACTCCTGCGTTGTGCCTTTCACTTCCGGAACCTCGCTCTCTTTTTTCGAGCGCTTGTCCGCTCGTCCCCTCGACGCGAGCGCACTCAGGAAGATTGGGAAGCCAGCCAGCTGTCTAGGACTAGGGGGAGCAGCGAACGAGCAGGGGCATTTGGTCTGGGCGTATTGAAGGTTCAAACTAGTGAAGATGGGGGAAACTGACCAGAATTTGAATGGTTCTCAATATTTTGAGGGAGTTGAGAAGCTGTTGGAGATATGGTTTACGCGCACCGACGGCAAAACTAAGAATTGTGATCTTCGCTCCATCCCCAGGTACGTCTGCCTCACCCCTCACCCCGTACTAGACTTTCAGAGTGAACAGCAGCGAAACTCCCTTCATCTGCCTTGTCTGAACTGTCATGGGCGAAACCCTCGACGTGTGAGAAAGGCATTGCAAGACGTTTCTGGACCCCAGGCCACGTCTGGCGTTTTTTCTGTCCTCTTTTCCAAATCTGGCGACCGCAGAACATGCTAGAACATCGTCTGATTCCATCGGCAACCTAACCCTGTTACCTTGAACAACCCCTTTTGCCACCCCCAATGTCAAGGTTCTCTCGAAGGGTTGAAAGGGAGAGTCCGAACTCGGCTCGATATTGTTGTATATCCTTTTTTATTTCGCTGTCTTTGTCCATTTTACCAGCTGCTGTCTGCTCTTCTCACATGCTCCACATGTGCTAATTCTTCAAATTAGTAAATGACTGCTCTGGGGTTGTTCTCTGAAGGTTATTCAACATGTCTCTGCTGTTTGAATTTAGAGGCAACAAGAAATTTTATTTCATTTTCCATGATTTCATGTAAAACATATTGTTGCTTTCCAGTTCCCCACATCAAGTTTTCTGTCCTTACTAACGTGTCAGAAATAGAACTGAAGTTTGTTTTTTTCTTCTATTTTTAGGTACCTATTTAATCAGAGGCAATATATGTTGTACTTTTGTTTTATACCAGGAACAAGTGGGAAAACTTGCTGCAGATAGTTCACTGTGAAGTTATCAGCTTCTCCAGCAATGAACAAGTTGATGCCTATGTGTTAAGGTACTTGTACTTTTCTAAATTTGATACTTATATCTGTTAGGTTGGTTGCACCTAGGTGTAACCGGTTTAAAGTAGGTCCAACCGGCCTGGGCTGGTTACAAGTCGAGCCACCTACTTGTATCCAGCTATGTTGGGTCAGAAGCAGTTATAACCAAGTCAATGGCTAGAACTGTTCACATGATAACTGTCAGCTAGATGTAGGTGGATGGGGTAATTGATTTATTCATGTAATTAATTTATTTATGTTTTTGCTGGCCGGCTTTGGAGGGGCTGCATTGCCTTTGTTGCTGCTGGGTAGACTATTGTGGCACTTGCTATTGCATGGTTGGCCACCTGGCCTACTGCCACAGCGAGATTTCTTCATTCTATTTCTTCCTCAGCTGAAGTCGGTCAGACATTTCTTTGAATTTTTGGACCTTAAGTTTTGAATTTTGCTCGCACACTGATGCCGAATTTTGCCCATTTTGCCGAAAGTATCTGTTTTCCTGGCGCGCTCTGGAAGCTCGCCCATTGTTATTGTTGCTAGTGTTGTTATTGTTGTTTCCTCTATCCTTCCCATCCCTACCCCAGGGTGGAACACTTCCAACCAAGTCATTGGTTACAATAGCACATAACATAAATTCAATGGTTACTCCTAGTTATTGCTTGGATGATGACTGGATACAAGTAGGTGGCTCCACTTGCAACCAGCCCGGGCCGGTTAGACCTACTTCAAACCGGTTACACCTAGGTGCAACCAGCCTCCTACTTCCAACAGTAACATATCCATAGAATGCTAATCTTGAATTTTTTTGTAATGTTTGGTATTGGTTATCTATAAACTGAAATTGCTCTTTCCACTATTACAGTGAAAGCAGCATGTTTGTGTCCAAAAACAGATTTATTTTGAAAACATGCGGAACAACAACCCCTTTGGAATGTCTTGAGCCCCTGCTTGTATTGGTTAAGCAACATGCTGGATATAATGCATATGAGGTTTGTGCTAGCTTAAGTTAATTTGTATCTCTCACTTCAAATATCTCCTCTAAAACCCATTTTCTTTCTTAAGGATGTATTTTATTCACGCAAAAACTTCAAACGCCCAGATCTGCAGAAGTCTCCTCACAGGTCTTTTGATCACGAGGTGGAACTTTTGAATTCCATTTTTAAAGGTGAGATAGGTTTCTGATCGAGATTGTAGGATGTTTGTTCTGTTAAGTCTAATCCATTTAATGTATGTATTTAAATTATTTCAGATGGTCAGTCTTATTGCCTTGGTGATGAAGATTCTGAATGCTGGTATCTTTATACACTACACCCTAACATTGTACCATCCTCTGATCTCACTCGCTCTGATCAAACCTTGGAAATATTGATGTCTGATCTGGATCCGAAGGTTATGAGCATTTTTACTAAAGCTAAATCGTCATCGGCAGCTGAAGCAACAAAGGTTTTTCTTTTTGAAATGATATTTTTTTTTGTGTTTGCTTTTGACATTTACTTTACTCAAGTGCATAATACTTTTCACATTCTGTTTTGCAGAAATCAGGGATAGACAAACTCATCCCTAGTATGCGCATTGATGATTTTTTGTTTGATCCATGTGGCTACTCAATGAATGGAATCAACAAAGCTGTAAGCTTTCTACTCAGTTTTTAACAGTTTTTAAGTTTTTAAATGGAATTTTGGTTTTTGTTTCTCATGCAAGATGTCTTTCTGTTATTTTAGGGCTATTACATGACAATTCATATAACACCTGAGCCTGACTTTTCTTATGTCAGTTTTGAAAGCAACATCCCTCAGTCCTCTTACAAGGATGTCATTTCTCGTGTTATTGAGACATTTAAGCCAGGAAAATTTGTTGTGACTGTTTTTGCCAATCAGGTAAATTTGTTTGGATAAACATACTTAGTGAAACACATAACATGATTTTTAATACTTGAATTGTGTCTTTTTCAGGCATCTCCTGCTGCTTCCTCAGCTCATGAAATGGAGAAACTCTCTCGTTTTGGTCCTTGGGTCCAGGGCGACATTCAGTTCTGCCGCCTGAACAACTATGACCTGACCTACACCTTCTACTCCAAATTCCCCAGCTGAGGTTTTCTGTTGGCCCGTTTCAGGCCTAACAAGGTCTTGCGGAGCCCAGTTTTATCTTTTAGTTTATTTTTTTCTAATATAACTCTACCTCTCTTTGTGTGCTTTGCATTTGTTTTAAATTATTCACCCTTTTTTATGGCTTTGATATTCATGGCCAATTTATTACTAGTGCAATGGATATATCAGAACACATACATTCATAGATGTAGGAAAATGTATTACATGTGGTATGAAAAAATTTCATGAGGGTGGCCTTGTCCTGGGGTTATATTTCTAGCACATGGATCCAAGTTATGTCTTTATAGATGTTCCTTCTGTAGCTTCAGACTTGTCAAGTTTGCCTTGAGTTCAAAAGTAGTGAGCTTTTTATTTATTGATAGCAGATGACATTTGTTTGAGAGGTCTTTCCTCACTCAATAAAGATGGTGAGTTAAGTACTTTTCACTGTAGTTAATTATGATTATTATTTTCAGACTATCAATTTTAGAGGGTACCCAGAGTTAATTGGGTAGAACCTCATTGTTTTTTGGCCAGTGTGGTATCAGCACTGTGGTTATTGCAGGTTGACCATAACTGACCTTATACGCAATATATATTTTACATAATTGTTGTTCTATTTCACATAGCTAAGAGTTATATTTGTTTCAAATACTCTTTGTGAGAGTGGCTCAGATAGAAAAATAATTTTAGTCTACCTTCAAGTATGTTTGTAATTGGATGAGCTGTGATGCAATTTAGGCATTCCATTTATCTACCCTCAGCTAATAGGCAGCTGCACAAGCGCCAGTTTTTAGGGGAGGGAGAGCAACCTTGGCTGCTATTTGGAGTGTTGTGCATATGCTTCCCTCTTGTGGTTTTAGTTTTAGCTTAGTTCTTAAAACAGACTTCTCAAAGATTGCACAACATTGCATGCAACACCAGTTGCCCTCTTTTTACCCCTGGATATTGGAATTTGTCATTGGCTGGGAATTAGTCATGACTGATTTTATTAACTTAACTAGTTGTATCACTCTGACCTTTGAATGGAGTTACAGCCACAGTGCTGTGAAGTGTACCTGTATTTTCTTTTTTTTTCTTTTTTCAATCTTTTATTATTTTGAGTTTTGAGTTTTGTTTAAGATTTTCTTATCCAAAAGACATTATTTTCAAGGCGCTGCCAGCCAATTTCAGTTAAGTGTTGTTGCTGTCTTAAGTTGGAATTCCAATGGGAGACAAACTCACCTCATTATCTCAGATTTTTCATTTTTCAGAGCAGCCTAGCTTGGCTAATGAAATTACAGGCTGTACAGCAATGCTGTAAACATATTTTTACAAATTATGAAGATGGTTTGTTATTTCTATATGTCTCTATGATGGATCTATCAGTATCCATAATTTTTCTGTACATTCTTTTTGAGACACTAAAATATCCACCCAATGAGGAAAAATATGTTTTTGGCATTGCTTATCAAACTAGATTGCACAAGCAAACATGGTCTGTGCTGGCGAATGCAAAATCTGAATTAATGGGGTGATGGATGGATTGTGTCCCATTGCAGATCCACTTTTATATCTTTGCCCAATGTTTTATTTGCTTTTTTTAAACAAAAGTAAATAAATGCCCATAAACCAGCTGTGAATAATGATACATGCAATATGCAAATGTGTTTTATCTTCATTGAATTCCACAATGATCCCCATTATTTGTGCTTCAGATATGCTACATTGCGCAGTTGGCTTGATTAACATTTACAATCCGAACTTTGGCAGTTTGTGTGTTTGATTTGTATTGGAATCTGCACATCTGTGAATCTTCTTTGAGGAAAACAAAGTTGAGTATATTGGTCTTCCACTTACTGCTTTTGTGTTGGGTGTTATCCATGTGAAATTTTTATTATTTTTAGAGCATGTTTCCTGCCAGACTTGCAACTACAGGGTGGCCACTAGTCAGGGAAGTCAGGTAAAAAGGCTCAATGTCAGGGAAATGTTTTCAATCGACTGCTTTTGCCAATTATTCGCGCAACGCAGATTTTTCACTCTTTTTTTAAACAGTTTTCTATCTCTCAAACTTGTGTTTATATCAGGGAGAAATGCAATTTTGTTAGGGAAATGTCATGGACTTTGACTTTCCAGATTGTGTGTCCACCCTGAACTAATCCTCCTCAGAATACCAGTATTCAGTAGATTCTTTTTCCCTTATAGTCTTCCCAGCCAAAGGATGATACACCTCTCCTTGTTGCTCTCGGGAGAACTCCATTAGGTGCGAGAGTGAAGCTATACCATTCTTGGCTGGGAAGACTATAATTACTTTTGTGATAGATAAGTGATTATGAGGCAGAGTTAGGGCCTATGTCAGTTTGTTACATCATGAAGTACTGATGAAGCATTTTGTCACTTAGATCTGAGGATTTTGATTTTTTTTTTTTTTTTTTTTTTTTTTTTTTTTTTAAGTTGTGGACACGGCAAGTGCTCAGCTGTGATTTTTTTTTCCCCCCCACTCTAGTTAAGTAGTTATATTTCCAAAGTTGTTCTGAGATGGCATTTAATAATATGTTGAAAAGAGGCTTCTGGCATTTTATTTTTACTGGCTTTGCACCTCAACTGTATTGTGGTGTTTTGCAGTCTTCCTTTGGCCTCTTTTATTTTGGTTTTGTTTGGATTTGTTAGCTATTGCACAGTTGAGATAAACCTCAGGATTGTCTGGGCTATATCATCTATGGCATTCCCTCAAAGGCTCCTTCATTGCTCTCTTTAAACTGGGTCTTAGTAGTGCATTATCTGAAACCTTGTGCATTGCAACCAATTATAATAACAATTAAAATGTATAATTATTCAGTCCCCTAAAAATTGTGAATATCATCTGTTGCAATGGACAGTAAGACAAGGGAACTGCCTTAATGCAATGCCGCATGTTACTACGGAGTCAAATCAACAATTGTCACATGTAAGCATTTTCTCTCATCCGTACATTATTTACAACTGTCACAACGCATTTGGTTTGGTTGTGTTTGTACTGATAAAGCATTGTGGTGCCGCGAATTGGGGGAAAACAATCTTGAACTATTAAGTTGCAGAGAGAATTAGTGCTGATCTGCCTGTTCTATTTATTGGACGAAAGTGTTACGGCTAAATTATCCAGCAATCAAAGCTTTTAACGGAATGTTATCAGTGAAAAAAAGGGGAAACAAGAGATACTAGCAGTGATACGCTGCTATAACATGTCAGTGCCATATATTTTTTGGTTGAATGGTGTTCAAATTTAACATTCAGGGTTGTGCAAGGTGTTGAATAAAAATTGAAAACAAAATAAAATAACAATGTAAGGCAGGCATGCATGGAGAGGTAAAGGTATTTTGAAGCCTGTCTTAAACTTTAATTTTACTGTCATGAAGTTTTGTGACAAATTAAGTTTTGGTAGATATGTAGGTCAAACAGCACAGTTATTACTAGTGTTTAAGGCAATAACTGTTTTGCCATGTTTGCTCTCTCTAAAACTTCTCTTAGATCTAGAGACCATGAGTCGAAGAAGTATGTACTTAAACCTTGATTGAAATATACCTTGCCAATAATGGCTGATCCATTCTTTTCTGTATTAATTTGACCATGCACAAATGTTTTTTGAACCATGGAAAATAATTTCTACACTACCTTGGATCAACTTTTTACATGAATACAATATCATGGACTGTGTCTCCTTAATATGCTTATGCTGTTGTATTTTTACTATTTATCATTGTGTATTCCAATCATTAATAAAAATGAAAAAAATAATCATTTACTTTCTTTCTTAAATAAATCTGAAACTTAAATGCTAACAATTTTCTTTGTCCTACATACAGCTAAAACTTAAAGATATCTGGTTTCACAGCAAGGACAGCAGTACAGAAAAATAAACATACAAATCAAGAAGATATGTCTGCAACACTCTTTTAGGTCGTTTCTTCATCCACAAAATCCATTTTGTTTTCAAGAACTCCTTTCTCCTGGACAAAGGAAGTTGTGTCTTCAGCTTCCCTGACTGTTGAGTTTTCATCCAAACAATCCATTTTATTTTCTTTTTGGCCATCCTGTTTGGCTCTCCTGTGCCTGAAACCTTTTCGTTTGGATTTTGCTTTTTTAGCTAGGGCAGCTTCTTCAAAGTCTTTTATATAACCAGCTTGGCTGCAGTAGCTGTGAAGTAATTGTAAAATAATGTTTAATGAAACAGAATGATGTCTTCTTAGACACAATGCTAAGATCATTTATCATTTCTCACCCGGCTGGTCTTTCATCAATGTAACCCGGGTGCACCTTGATTCTGAGCACATCCTCCATCATAAAAGGTTTAAGCCATGTCACCTTTAAAGTTAACAAGAGGAAAAAGTAAGATTTATATGAAACAAATAAAATACTTGTTTAGATGTTTATTGGTACACTTACTAGTGGTGTAGAACCATGTTCGTACAAATTTTCCTTGTGATAAAAGAGCAAACCATCTAATCCAGGATCCTTACCCTCAAAGAAAAGTGGTTTATGGCTCATAAGTTCTGTCAGTAAATTCTCTTTACATTCATATGATGGAAGGGGCAAGAACGCATATCTGTTTTTATCTGTGTGACTTTGAGCTTCTGGATATTCTTCAAATTTTGTTTTTATCCAAAAGAATCGAAATTCAGTCTGCACAAAAGCAACAGTGTAAGTACAGAACTGCAAAAGTATCTCACACCGAGGCTAAGCTTTTAAAAGACTCTACCTCACAATCCAGTAACACAATGTTGTTCCATGCTAGCACATCAAGTACAAAGTACGTGCGGTTTTCCCAGTTCCAAATACAATCTAAAATTGTTATACCCCGAGGAGACAGGCTGTTGCCATTCGGTAAGGCAGAGGAGAAGGAAGCCACAGTGTGGCCTGCTTTGGAGTATGCTTTTGTAAATCCCTAAAAAAATGAAAAATAAAAATTTGTGCCAAGCTTTGGCCTGGGGTGAATGGGGAATTCAACAGATTCAACTTTACCTCATGGGCAACAACCAACATTCTTCTTCCTTTTGGGCAAGGTTTCAGAAGCCAATTATCTTCAAGGTCTGGCGGAATGTCAACCAACCACTCAGACAACATTAGTTGATTGGTAAATGTCCATTTTTTTTGCTCTGATCTTATGGCTTTTTTTACGCCCTCATTCAGCGGAAATTTATCCTCTGCATTTTGACCATGTTCTTTTTCCTTGGGTTCATCAAGTAATTGACGTTGCAGGTTGACTAGTTTTTCTCGTTTGCTGCATTGTTACAAATAAAATGTGTTTTGAATGTGCTACAACATGTTAAGGGAAAAAAAAAAACTGATCTAGTTTTCACCTTTTCTGTCTTTTCAGGTATTCTATTCTTCTTTTCTCTTGGTCCCCCATCAAGCTTGCTGGTTCCCTTAAATTAGCATACTCCGATAGGCGTGGATGCGGACGGTTTGTATCAAACGGATTGGCGGCAACATCACAATGAGTATCTAAGGATGCAACAAGCTGATCCATTGACACAGCCATTTTAGTACCTGATAGAAAGAAAAAAATTGTTAAATACTTTCAAAGTGTTCAGCGAAATTTAACTTTTCTGCAGAATGCTACAAAACTTGTGGCAGCTAAGTCAACAACTTGACAGAAAGAAATAAGATTAAAACTTGAAAACTTGGTATCAAAGCTTCGTGGAGTACTGCGAATTTGCAAAGTAAAGTGATATATGTAAGAGTCAACGAAATGTACGACATAGTCTTGGATCCTTCCACTTGCCACTTGATTTGACGAGTTGGAAACTAATTCTAATATATTGCAGCAGTGAAAGAGCTTAGGAGCACTTCCAGGGGCAGGGCAGAATGTACTTCTTCATTCAACAAATTGAAATAACCTTATGTGTAGTAGAGTCCGGTGTTCAAACGTTTACTCTACGGATGATGCGAGGTTAGAGTCGCCCCCACCTCTCGCTGCAGACGACGCACCAAGCCACGCACAGTGCTGCGCTCTGTAGGTAGTGTCTGTTAGTATTTCCAAGTGGCGCTTGGCGCTTTGGATTTAAATTGAAACTGAAACCGAGGAAAGGATTAGGTGTTTGGTGTTTATTTTGTTTGTTATATTCACTTCATCTCGGATATGTGAGAGCGTATGCGTAAAAGCGTGATGACTTAGCCAAGCTTAGCCCTATATTGGCACATATTTTGTTCGCACGAGTGCTTAAAAAGCATTTTCTCGCGTTGTCATACATTCGAACCAGGCTGTGGTCATAATGTGACAGTTTTCAAGAAAGTTTATCACAAAATATGTGCCAAGAGAAGGTTAGGCCGCCACGCTTTTTAGCTTACGCTTTCGTTTACGTTCACGCTCTCGCATATCGGAGCTTAAGTGAATAGTGAATATAACAGTAGGAGTAACCTCACCAAAAGTCTCAACCCGCGGCTCTTCCATCAAATCTTCATGAAGTTGAGGTAGGTCAGAGTGTAGTTTTGTAGAGTTGGTACGTTGGTACCGTGACCGTGACCGTGTGGCTGCCCGCGCGTTGCCGGACCAATCGAAGGACGATCAGGAACGTCTGCCACTGAAATGGTCAATTATTTACTGGTAACATTTTTGGGCGCGTAATTTTTAAAATGTAATTATTTGGATTAGGCGCGCAAAGAAATATATAGTCGAGTTAAAATCAGTATGGAGACCGTAAGATGCTGGCCGTAAGTGCACCGTTCGTATGGTCCCCGCCAGGAACGGTCCCCGCCCCGCCCCGCTCCGCCCCGCCGCCGCTCGCGTCGCTCACGTCGCTCGCTGGCTGGCGGGAATCGCGAGAAAGCGGTTCTAGGTGGTTCTAGATTGGGGTTTGTCTCGTTTAGGTTTGTTCGTCTCCGTTTCTCTCAGATTTCACTTGAGTCGCTTGCAGGTAGAACAGTAATGGCAAACATGCCGCATTTACTTTTACTCCAGCGAGACGAGAAGGTGCGGATGCGGCGCTGGCCTGTGCGTCCGAGAGAGAGAGAGAAGAGTGAAGGGACGGACTGACAAGACTGACAATGCGGACCATTCTGCGAGTGCAAAAGGGTCAACGCTCCGGACCGGACCACGGCGGCGCGGCAAGGCGGCTGCTGTTCTGTGACTCACAGGTATGCAAAACGACGGATACTAGTGCAACACCCTGAGACAATTCTGCCACGGAGTAGAGTGGGGTGCGGAGAAGGAAAAGGAAAAGGAGTTGCTCTGTTTAGCCTTCTTCATGACCCGGGGCGAGGCCATCGCTGTCCAGCGACAATACAATGGGGCTGCAGCAGTCGTCATCCGGGTAGGAGATTTATTTCAGGTCAGAGGACCGCCCCGCCCCGCCCCGCCTCGCCCTGCCCGCGCCACCCCGCCTCCGCCGCCTCCGCACTGCCCCCAAATTCAGAGGATCGTTTTGTGGTGCGCTCTCACTCACTCCTGGTGGCCGAGGCTCATGCGTGTGAGAGGGACGGAGATACGAAAGCGTTCTCCTGAACCTGACGGCAGAGCGACTATCACTAATGAATAACCACTGGGACTCTCAGTGCTTGCGTGACTGCGGGGGCGGGGGCGGGGGACAGGAGCGGGCGGCGGACGACATCGAGAAAGTCATTTTTGAGTTGGTCGCTGTGATTTGGAGGTAACTTTTGCGTTCGGTTAAGGAAAATTAGGGTCGCAAACGCGGTGGTGGTGGTTGCGTATTTTACGATTGACCGATATCACTCCCACTTACGATTTGTCCGTTGCGGCGAGTCGTTGTCTGGAGTGATGGTCTTCATTAAAGGAACACCAGAAGAGCCATACACTAACTTCATTTTTTACTTGTTGTTATCGCCGGTTTACTGAAAAGTCAAAATCTGTCGTTCTTAGAAAGTTCAACGAAGTTGTCGCGCCTCCTTGCTTCACCCCCTCATTCCTTATTCCTCCCCGTTTCTCTCTCCGTCATATACGGTCATTTCCCTTTTGCTTTCCCCTCGATTCCGTACCCCTCGAGTTGCTGTGGCTGTGAAGCAGCCGTCTTATTCCGAAGATCGCTCTCGCGCCTCCGTCCTTGTCGCACTCATGGGGCCCCGCCACTACCCAACATAGGACACGGCCATAGGTGCGACGAGGACGGAGGCGCGAGAGCGATCATTGGAGTCAGACGGCAGCAGCAGCAGCAGCAGCATCCGAGGCCTAGGTGATGGGCAGTTGACGTGGTCAGGTTGGTGCTGGTACGGCAAATATAGGGGCCTAAGTCAAACACAGACGAAACCACCGGGCAGGGCGCTATCACACACACTCACACTCACTCACTCACACTCGACTCACAGAACAGAGGCGTACTCGGCGTGACCTTCAGCCCAGCCGACCGATTCCTAAGATCGCTTTCATACCCCTGTCCTCGTCGCACTGCTCATGGCCAGCATGGTGCACTGCTGTGGGTGCAACAAGGACGGAGGGAGGAGAGCGATCTTCTGAATCAGTCTGCAGCAGAGCAGACGGGAAGTCTTTCTTGCGCAGATTACAGGCAGACATCACGGAAAAAAATACATAAGTTGCCGTAGCTAATATGTTGGCTGATTTCGTGACAGACAACTTATAAGCTACCATAGCTAAAAATTGTCTCTGGTAGGCAAAAATTAGCTACTACAACTAACGCTTAGCTGGATTTAGCAAAGGCTTAGTTAGGGTAGAGAACATCCCATTCACTGAATCAAACATTGCTTTTTCTCCTGCAGATGACGCATTAGCTCTCATAGCTGCCGTGTCGCTATGGCAGCCAACATATCGCTGTGGTAGCTAAAAAACTTGCTTGTCACGATATCAGACAACATATTAGCTATGACAGCTAACATTTAGTTAACACAGCTTAACTTTTTTTTTCCGTGACGGTGCGGACTGCAGAGACAAACACCCCTTGATTAGTATGTGTTCACATGGTGTTCAGTTGATGTCATATGGGCGCATAATCCTCTCTGGGTGGCGAAATTCGTGGTCATGTCGTGTCGACTCGTGTAAGCAAGTAGGGTTGAAGCACCGTGGTTCTGTAATCTAGTAAAAATTTACACGGTTTATCTATAGACTTGAGTACAGTATACGCATCATATCTCAGAAGTAAAGGAACGGCTGTGCACTTGTAAATGTCAAACACGGTGCACAGTTGTGCACTTGCAAGTGTTCAACTGTGCCGGACAACATTTGTTTTGTTGAACACGTGCACGTGCAAGCAAGTGCACAACTACCGTGTTGAACTCTTACAAGTGCACAGCCGTTTGGTTGAACAGATTCAGAGGAGCGCTTAGCGCTTTCATATCTCTGTCCTTGTCACACGCATGGGTCTCGGCCACCAAGAGTGAGTGAGAGGGCACAACAAAACGATCTTTTGAATCTGGGCGCTGGTCGGGCCTGTCGGGCCAGGCATCGCCGTCCTTATCGCACTCATGGGGCCCTGCTGTCCCGAACGTAGCGCACCGCCATAGGTGCGACAAGGACCGAGATGCGGGAGCGGAGCGATTTTCGGGATCAGACGGCAGGCCGAGGTCGAGGCAGAGGCCGGGGGACGCGAGGGGCGGAACTAGGAAAAGAGTAGGTCGTGATCGGAGTGCGGGGCGGGGCGGGGCGGGGCGGGGCGGGGCGGGGCGGGGCGGGGCGGGGCAGACCGGGAGGCCCCCTCCATATGGCCAAAAGTCCGAACCATCCGGACTGGCGAAGGAAAAGTCCCAGACTGGGGTGCGCCTTCTTACGCCCTTCCGAGCAGAGGTGTCACACCACACACGTCTATCGCGCGGGCTATCGGTCACCGGGCAGGCCGTGTACGTGTGTGTGTGTGTGTGTGTGTGTGTGTGTGTGTGTGTGTGTGTGTGTGGTGGTATAGTGGTGGTGGTGGCGGGGGCAGTATCGTGTCTTCCGACACCGTGTCGGCCCTCGGCGCTTAAAAAGTCGAACGTGGTGACTTGTTTTCGCGGCCGGGTACACACGAGGCGCGCGAAGTCGGCTAAGACGACAGCTGAAATTCGAAGCTCGTGCCGGCCGGGTGTAATTACACCGTGACTGTCGTGACCGACGGCACCACGTGTTCGTGGCCGCGGCTGATTTTCGCAAGATCCCGCGCGTTCCTCTCTGTCCCGTGCGGCCATTTAAAATACTTATGAAACAAAATTAAAATTTGAAAGCAACTTAGTTACCCCCGGCCAGTCTGGGCAGCCAGTCTCATTACTCCCGCACCTAAATGTCTCGGAACGTGCGAGCAGCGAGGGGCGTATCTCCGGCTGCTGGCCGTCCAATATTGACGTCCCTGTTTGAACAAACACGCTCCCGCCGCTCAGCAGACTGGTTCAGAAGAGCGCGCTCTCCGTCTCTCTCGCACCTGTGCGGCGCAAACCGTGAGTGCGAGAGAGACAGAGCGAGGAGAGCCCCCGTGTGTCACCCCCGTGCGTAGGCGGCGCGGCGGCGACCCGGACCGGGCCGGACCAACTGGAAAAAGAGACAACGCCAACCGAGGAAAAAAAGGCAGGGGAGGAAAGATGTCTGCATCGCAAGAAGCGACGGCGAGACGGTATGGTTTATATACCTTCTCGTCTTATTATAGGATTATCAGAAACAGTGCTTGTGGGGGAGAGGGGGCCACTTTGAGGCATAGAGAAAGAGGGTGGGGGAGTGAGGGGAGGGCGGTGGAGAGAAAGGGAGAGGGGGGGAGGGGGGATGAGGGCAGGTGCCTCCGTACTTCCGTGAAGTATCTCTTTCGAGCGCGAGTCGAAAACCATTAAGTATACTTCCACTGCTCAAAATACTAAAGCTGCACTTTCCGTTCAGAAAGTTAAATCTACTTGCAAGTTAACAGTGTGGGACCTCGCAAACAAGGCGCTTCTGTGCCGCGCTGGTCTACATTGGGGAACTGCCCTCTCAAATGTGCTTAAAATGTTCCTCGGAGTGTCTCAGGCGAGGGGGAGACAACTCTGAATTTTGGTGTTGAAATTTTGTGAATTTTCAGTGAACTTTTCTGAATTGACTTTTTTGAGAACTCTGTGAATTTCAGTGATTTTTTTAAATTCTCATAATTTTTCCTGTTTTTTTAATTTATTTTTTTAAATTTTTCTGAATTATGAGGTGCACAACAATTTTAGAGTTGTTTACGCCTTGGTCTCAAGCGAGGGGTCCCTCACTCCCCGAAAATGTATACAATGAGTTGGCGAGTTGATGCATTTTCGCGAGTCGGGCGCGAGTTTTTCGCGAGTTGAACTCAAATTTTCGCGAGTTGACGCGAGTTTTTGCGAGTTGAACGCGAGTTGAAGCGAGTTTTCTCGACTTGCATGCGAGTTTTAGCGAGTTGAACGCGAGTTGGGCTTGGGCAAGTGTACAAAGAGTTGGCGAGTGAGGGACCCCTGCTCGGTCTCAAGTCAACTGTTAAAGTTAAGTATGCCTGCTCCGATGAAAATAAAATAAAAACTGCATGTTTGCCTGTAAAAAGCTGCTTTCTGAAAGGATTCCCCTAGAGATGGAAATTTTCCGGAAACTTTCAAACTGTCCGAAAAAAACCGGAAAAATAGGAAAAAAACGGAAAAATACCGGAAAAATTGGAAAAATTGGTTTTTAAGTCCTGTAGTGGGATATGGACATAAAACCGACTACTTTCGTATTTCATTAGGTCTTTAATTCCACTGGCAGCTCTAGATGACCAACAGGAATCACAAAAAACGCACGAGAAGGAAATGTAAAAGGGTATAAATAGGATGAGTGCACTGAGAAGCGTCTTCACATAGTGATGAAGATATGCTTTTTGCCTATTTCCAGGCGAAAAGTCGTGCTTCTTGCCTATTTTGCAGGATGAATCTTTCCAATTTTTCCGAGGCTAGAGAAAAAAACCGAAAAAAACAGTGTTTTTTTCCAATTTTTCCGGAAACTTTCCGGGCATTTTCATCCCTAGATTCCCCTCGGACAACGAAAAGTTTTAGGAATAGTGTTTTTCAGTTTGCGGGTTATTTGAATGTGTGTGTATTTGCAAGCCTAGGCATCGTCATCTGAAAAGCTCGCGTTACCGCCCAAGTTTTCAGTTTAATGCGTGGTGGTACGTTACATGTGTGCCAAAAACGGCGGCTGGCCGACGCGTCGCGTCTGAGGCCGCGGGGAGGCTGGGCTAGGCGGCAGCTTCAACGGCCACCCCTCGCACCGGCGGGCAGCTCTCCCCTATTTGCATCCCCGTCCCGCCCGGAGCCCGGCCGCTTAGTTTGCAGTGTTGCGAGGATGCTGCCGGACCGGACAGCCCGAAAAGAGTTTTACCTGAGCGCGGAAACCCTTCTCAGAGCCGGGCGGGGCCGGGCCGGGCAGGCGTCCCCACGCAACCCATCAGCACCGAACCCAATCGTCCATTGTGTCAACCCGTGTGCGCGGGCCGGGGCGGGGCGGGGCGGGGCGGGGCACGGACGTGGCCACCGGTTCACGTTTGTCCTGCATTTTATGGGCCATAATGTTTTTCTACTTTTCTTGAAAACGAAGCGAGCGACTGACTGACTACTATCGGCGATAATGCCTGCTGCTCTGCTGCCCGGTGTGTGGAAGGGAAGGGAAAGGATGAGGATGTCGTGATGTGTCCTGCGGGGCGCCTGTTGTCCTGCTCGCCCCACCCCTCCCCGTCCCGGCGTTTTGAAAATTTTACAGAAAACTTTAGGTAATCGGTACTCGTGTGTACGCTCGTGAGCCGAGTGGTGGACCCCCTGGCTCATGCTCGGCTCCGCTTCCTCCCTGGTGCAACCGCTCTGTTATCGCCTCGTCCCCGGCACAGTCTTCTCTCTTGACCGGCCTCGTGCTCGTCCCCGGCACGGCCTCGGACCCACAGGGCCTGACCCTCGTGCCATGCCGCTGCCAGGCGCCGCGCTGCCTCCACCTCACCTCCGCCCCGGCCGGGCCGGCCACCCTCCTCCTCCTCCTCGGCCTCTGCTCCCTAGAACCACACGTGTCCTTGACGAGGACCTTGCGTTTAGCAGATGGCCGCACGGGCCGCAGCACTGTGACCCATTGTCAGTCCTTTTGTCTCTGCGGGGCCCCGGCCCCGGCCCCGGCCCCGGCCCCGGCCCCGGCCCCGGCCCCGGCCCCGGCCCCGGCCCCGGCCCCGGCCCCGGCCCCGGCCCCGCCCCTGGCCCCAGCCCCGGCCCGCGCGCCCCGCTTCGCCACGTTGCTCTACTTTTACAAGGAAATGCATATGGAAAACGTTTCCCCTCTCGCCGCGGGAGTCGTGACAATGAGACTCACGAAAAGTGATGGGTCTCCGTGCCGCCGTGCCTGTCGCCGTGCACAACGCGGGCCGGCCGCGCGGCGGTGCAGTCCTGTTGCTGCTTTTGCTCTACTTTACGTCGTGTAATGGAGATGGGGGCCGCCGCCCCCGTCCCGCCCCCGTCCCGCCCCCGTCCCGCCCCCGGTCCCTCGCCAAACACATGACCAGCATCATTTGCATCACGGCCCCCCACACAAAGGACGTGACAGTAAATGAATGGACATCACATGAATGAAAGAATGGAAAGTCGTTACTATTTAGCGTCATGGCCACGCCTAAACATGCGGTGCGGCTCGTCCTCCGCTCAGGGACGCGTGCGTAGAGGGACTTAGTCGTTTTTATTGAAGATTTAATTTTTGCAACTTTTGTACTTTTACAAGTTGTAGGCGTTTGTTGGGGTTGAGGTGCTTGGACAGGGTGCGGGGGCCGAGCAACTGACGACCGGAACGCAAATTCAAATTTGATTAGTTTTGATCAAAAATTTAGATAGAGTGCCCACACTCTAATTGACTAGAGGCATTTTTGAAACGCTGTGCGAGGATTCTATACGTCTCTAACTAGATACAGTTCTGACTTCCTTACAGTGTGCTATTATTTAAGATTTATTCAAAATTGCAACTGTGGACACATTATTGTTACTATTGGGACTTTCGAAACCGTTCAGGACTAGTTACACTGTAAAAAATCAGTCTTGGATACGGAGCTTGTCACGGCGTTCCGTACCCCATTTTTCGGAAAGGGATAACGGAAATTTACCGTACCTGGCCACCGTACCTACCATTTTTACATGGGCTAGCATAGGGAAAGGGGTACGGAACGCCGTTATCAGTCCGTACCCGAAACGGAAACCGCCGGACACAAAATTAGCGGGAACTTTTCCGTACCTTGGCACCGTACCCACATTTTTTTTACATGGGCTCTTATGGAAAGAGGGTACGGAATCGAATGTACGGAGACACCGTAATCTAAATTAACGGTATATTTCCGTATGGGTGACCGTGATTTTTTTTTACAGTGTACAAAAAATGTCATTTAGAGAGCATATATATTTAACCGTATTTAACAATATTTCAAGTTTTGTTTTAGTTATTTTATTTTCTAAAGATTTTTTTTAAAATGTAGCCTAGAGCTGACAGGGAATTGCAACACGAGGCTTACAACTTATTTCGGCGAAACACCTCGTTCCTGACGCAATCCCATTAGCACCTGCCGCGGCACGTGTCCACAGGAGCGTTAATACAAGAGGGAGAAAAAAAGGGGGGGGGGTCGAATGGTACGTAGCCACTGTGCATGACAACCTTCATGTAGGCGCCCCATGATGCGTGCTCCTCCTCCTCTTCCCTCTCTCTTCGCACGCATTTATCGCCACCGGGTGTCAAAGGCTCTCTTTGGCGTTGGACCCCTCCCGAGGCTATTTCTGCACATTTCCCCGCCGCGGGGCCGCGCGCGGCGCTGTGCCTCCGAGTGTAATGATAAGCCCGGGGTAGCGGCGCAGCCCGCCCCGGCCGGCCCCGCCGGCTCTGGCTCTGGCCTCTGCCTGCGATTTGTTGCCCTCTTTTGGCCGAGGCCGTGATTAAGACTTGTTTATAAGACGTCGACGGCAGCCAATTACTCTCCAAAGAGGAGCCCTGGCCTGCTATGAAAGTGGCGCGCGGGGGCCTCGGGGAGGAGGGAGAAAGGTGTCTCAACAGCCCGCGCTAAATGAAAATTACCATCATAATTAATGCATTTTCAAGTTGCTTCTCTGAGTGGAGGCAGGAGGGGGACCGGGAAGAGGGGCGGGGGTGCACCCCCGCTGGCGCACCCCGGCCCGGCTGGGCCCCCCCGTGCTGCTAAGGGAAATTACTTTTACTCACAAAACTTATCGCGGACCTCCCGCGCCGCCTGCCCGTCGGCCTGCCCCCTCCCCCCCGCGAGTCGAGCCTACCCAGCAGCCTTACGCCCCAATCGGGGGGCCGGGGTAGGCGCGGCTGTATATGGAGGGAGGAATCACTCCTACAAAATGTGTACAATGACTTTTTTTGACTTTAGATTTTTCTGAGTGTTTTGATTTTTTGTGTCGAATTTTCTTTTGATTTTTCAAGAGAATAATAAAAATTTCTGACTTTTTTTTTGATAATTTTTTATCTTTTCCTCCCTATGCCTGCGACCTTTTTCAATTTTTTTAAGTTTTCTGAATTTTCAATTTTTTCTGTAGCTAGTTTTGTGGAGACCTTTTTTATTTTTCGAGCCGTACAATGATTTTTTGAAGTGTTAACCCCTGGCTTGTACCACGCATAGCCGCATAGCGCCCGCACCTGCTGTCGACATATGTCGCCTATAGTAGGCGTTAGGCAGCGTGCTTTACTCCACCGCGTTTGGGCTGCATATTGCCTACTATACTGGCAACTGTGGGGCATGGCCAGGGGGGAAAAAGAAAGAAAGAAAAAAACCGGTCCGCTTCAGAGAAGTTCGGAAATAAAAATGTTCGAAATGTAAGCGGACGCCGTCCTGTCGTGAGGAGGAAGGGTGGCTCTGGGCGTGCTCCCTGTGGCTGTCAGGGTGCTTCACGGGTGCTCCCCCCAGCACCCCGATGGACCAGACAGACCCTGCACCCCGCCGCCGCCGCATGGTCCGGTCAGTTGCACGACTACAATGCGCTATTGTGCGTTTTCCGTAAGTTTTGGATACGAGTGTTCGGCCGGGCCGGGCGAGCGTCCTGCCTGCATGCGTGCGAGAGAGACGGGCAGATAATGAGCGGGAAGAGAGGGTCATCGCAGAGAGCACAATCCTCCCACCACAACCCTTATCACCCGGGCCAGAGCCGCATACCAGGTCGCCGCCGACCTGCCCGGCCCCGCCCGGCCCCGCCCGGCCGGTGCTCTCTGTCTTACTTATTCTCGGGACCGCGCGCGTTATTGTGGGGCGGGGCAGATCTTGCGCACTTACGCTTTCAGTGAGAAGGCGACCAGTACAAAGCAGTGCTCTATCGACATGCAGCGATCGCTGGGCGAGCAGGCCGAGCACATCAGGGTGTGCAGTGCAGGAGGGAGCTAGAAGTGCAGCGCCGACCGTCCTGTATCCTATGGGGATCTTCCACTCTAAATTCAAGAGTACACAGATTCGTCTAATGTTTCTAGTTTTTTGTGATTCCCCTTGCTTGTAAATCTTGATTTTTTTTCTTATGTATTTCTTGATTTTTTTTTCATATGTATTTCGTGATTTTTTTCTTCTGATTTTTTCTTGATTTTTTGAAATTTCTTCATGGTATTTTTCTGATTTTTTTTCTTGATTTTTTACCGATTTTGTTTTGGAGCATACACTGATTTTTTTGAGTGAAGGACCCTTGGATCAAATCGCCTGGGAGCCTTTGGCAAGGGGGGCCAGGTCCGTGCGACTTTGTGACCATGGGTATGGGGCACAAATATGACGCTACACAGGCTCGAGCTGAGTGGGACGGAGCTAAGGACTGCCGACAAGGTTGATTCTCTATTTTCGAAAACCCTATACATGACACTTTTTTCTTTTTTTTTTCTTTTCAGTATTTCATAAACGAACTTACCTGCAGAATTGATAAGGGGCGGAAACTTTCAAGGATTTCGTCTCTGTTCATGCCTTTCGATGTTTTGGCATTTTTGTTCAACAATAATATTGCCATGATCTTGCAGCAGGTCCGGGATCCTGTTTGCGCGGCTCTTCATGACTCCCATGAACCGAGCCGCAGTAGTTTGGGTGTAGGGAAGGACCACCATGCTGGCCAGGCCGGGTGCTGGCCATGCATTGTGCAATGTGGGGCCGGTTAGGGAGCATGGGGGTGCAGTGTCTGAGCGGACGCCCCGCCCCGCCCCGCCCCGCCCCGCCCCGCCCCGCCCGCACCGACCCGCCTCAGCCCAGCTCTTCCTAGAAAACGCCACTTTTTGTGACAAAACGTAGAGCCAGCAGGCCAGCTTTGCTTTGCATGGCGGGGGCGGCACCAGGCCCTTTGTGGCGTTTGGGGAGGGTCGGGGATGGGTAAGGCGGGGGCAGCGCGTCTTATGTAACCCCATGTACTTCCGGCTCCGGTGAGCGCTCCGCCCCGCCCCGCCCCGCCCCGCCCCGCCCCGCCCCGCCCCGCCCCGCCCCCGCCCCGCCCCGCCCCGCCCCGCCCCGCCCCGCCCCGCCCCGCCCCGCCTCCCGGAGGCAGAGAGCCTGCAGCCCAGCAGGGCGGCGGGGTGCTGCCTGCCGTCTGATTCCGAAGATTGCTCTCTTGCGCCTCCGTCCTTGTCACTCTTTTTCGCGCCGCCATAGGTGCGACAAGGACGGAGGAGCGAGAGCGATCGTCGGAATGAGATGGAATGAGATCTGTGCTCAGGGGTTGCCTACAGTTCGGGAGGCGACAGGACAGCCTGGCAGGCAGGCAACATGCTCGCACCCGTGCTCAGGGGTTGCCTACAGTTCGGGAGGCTACAGGACAGCCTGGCAGGCAGGCAACATGCTCGCACCCGTGCTCAGGGGTTGCCTACAGTTCGGGAGGCTACAGGACAGCCTGGCAGGCAGGCAACATGCTCGCACCCGTGCTCAGGGGTTGCCTACAGTTCGGGAGGCGACAGGACAGCCTGGCAGGCAGGCAACATGCTCGCACCCGTGCTCAGGAGTTGCCTACATTACGCGAGGCGATAGGACAGCCTGAGCCTGGCCGGCAGGCAACATGCTCTCACCTGTGCTCAGGGGTCGCCCACAGCCTACAGTACTCGGGTAGGCAATTTGATTTTCAAAGCCCGCTCTGCCTTGGACTTAGGCAAGCCGCCCGTCCGGTCCAGCCTGCCGGACTTGGAACCGCGCCTGATCCTCGACCTGCCTGACCCTCCCTCCACACGTCCCCTCCCCTCCCATGAGTGCGACAGAGACAGCAGTCAGTGTTTCTCTCTGCGTCGCACTCGTGGGGAGGATAGGGAAGGATCCCCTCCCCGTCTCGACACCTGTGCTCCACCCTGTCTCCTTGAAAGCTCTCGGAAATCAGTCCACGCGGACTTTGCCACGGCCATGGCCTCGAGCCCGGAGGCGGCCCGGAGGCGGCCCGGAGTCAGGCGGCGCGTGGCCCGGGCCGGGCCGGCCGCGATCTCTCACTACACCGGAGTCACCGGAGCCGGGCCGGAGCGGCTCCGGGCAGCAGCTTCGCTCCGGGCGCTCGGGCCGCGTCCTCAGTCACGGGACGCCACCGCACGGCCACGGAGCCGCAGGGGGAAAAAAAAAATCGATATCGCCCCGTGCGGCCCGGTCGCGGGGTGAGAGCGGCGGCGCGCGCCAGGTTTTTTTTTTTTCTCCCCCTTTGCACCCTTCCTTGTCCTTCCGTCTCTCTCTCTCTCTCTTTCTCTCTCTCTCTCTTTCTCTCTCTCTCTCTCTCTCTCTTTCTCTCTCTCTCTCTCTCTCTCTCTCTCTCTCTCTCTCTCTCTCTCTCACTCAGCCTATCTCGCTCGTACTTTCTGGCCTGCTCTCGCGGCTCGCCAACAACGCCGCGTCGCGAGGGTCGTCCGTCGACAAGCGCTATACGCGTGGGGGTGAGCTCTCTCTCTCTCTCTTTCTCTCTCTCACGTCGCCGTCGTGGGGGTGCGGGGCGCGGCGGCGGGGCGGGGCGTAGTGGATCGCGCGGGGGCGGAGAGCGCCTTCTTTTTAATTGCCGCGCGTGTCCCCGCCCCGCCCCGCCCCGCCCCGCCCCGCCCCGCCGCTTCTCGCTTCCGGCCTGAGCCCTTCCCTACCCTTCCCGGAGCCCTTCGCGCTGTGCATGCCGCCGCGGACACTCGCCCGCGGAATCAATACGCGCCAGGCAGGCGCTTGCCGTGGCTTGCGCCGGGGCGGGGCGGGGCGGGGCGGGGCGGGGCGGGGCGGGGTGGGTGGAGCCTGTCGCCTCGCCTCCTCTTCCGCGTTCCTCTGCCGACTAATTCGGAGGAGCGCTCTGCTCGCCCTGCTGTCTCTCTTACGCTCACGGGCCTCGTGGTGTAGGTGCGAGAGAGACAGAGCGAAGAGAGCGCTCCTCGGAATAAGTCGGCTGGCGGAGTGGAGGTTCCATCCGGGCGCCACGGCAGCTCCGCTATGCTTTGCCAGCGTGACCAAGTACAGGCACCCCTGGCGTGTGCTGCTGCTCGCACTAAAGACACCGTACGCCACCGTACGCCAAGGCGAAATTTCACTGTGTAATACATTGTTACGGTAAGGCGCTCCGATTCAACGTAGCTTACAGTGACATTTACACAGGAAAATGAAAGGTTCCTTGCCCTACCTTTGCAGGAGTGCTAAACCCGTTTTAGGAGTGCAAAAGTGTGCATTTTAAGTAGTTTGTTTTTTTTAATATTTTTCTTTATGAGCAAACCAATGAAATTTCAGGAAATACTATCGCATTCCTCGCAAAATTTAGCGTCAAACTGTATTGCCCTTTGGTACGTTAGTGCCTTTTACAGGTTGGATATCCTACCTTTGTTTTACCAGTGTACCGTAGCTGACGCTTAACCGAAAGCAGTAGTCCTGCCAATTACGATAAGCAAGGATCGTCGCCATTTGCTATCAGTGCGAGAGGCCGGCCGGCCGACCTTCGCCTTTCGGTGACCGAGGAAAGTGTGCGCAAGTAAATTAATCTTTTTTGTGCGGTAGAGCCAAGGTTAATGATGGATACTTTGCTCTATTTCTTGTAACTTAGGTCTTTTCGGTACATTATGCGCCCTTTGCATCTTCTGTCACTTTTGCAAGAAACCTGCTTACAAAATTAGAAACTGGGCACGTCTTGTCGTGAACTGCAAGAAAAGTACGTCCTCTGCATGACAAAAGGACGTATGTAATCCTTCCCACCTGTATTCCTTCCCACCTCTCTTTTTTAATTCAAGAAAATATTTTTTAAAAAAATGTTTTTTAATAATTTATTTTGTCCCACCCGTAATCCTTCCCACCTACCTTTTTTAATTCAAAAAAATATTTTTTGAAAAAATATTTTTTAATAATTTATTTTGTCCCACCCGTAATCCTTCCCACCTACATTTTTTACCATTAAAAAATATTTTTTAAAAAAATATTTTTTAATTGTATATTTTGTCCCACCTGTCCTAAATTTTTAAACCTTAAAAAATATTTAAAAAGTGAATCCGGCATTTAACGTTTTTTACACGTGTCCCACCCCATATCTGTCCCACCTCATCCAAAAGAATATAAAAAAATATTAAAAAAATAAAAAATATTAAAAAATATTAAAAAATATAAAAAAATTAAAAAATATTAAAAAATATTAAAAAATATTTAAAAATATTAAAAAGTAAAAGAAGGCTCTTGTTACAAGCCAAGCGTTGTCACGGCTTGTAACAGTCATGAACCAAAAGAAGACCCGTGAAACCCTGCTTATATGTGCTACATACGAGGAACATGTATGTGTCATACATGAGAGGCATACGATGCACATGGTCCATGTATGTGACAGGCGTTTGCCAAGTGAGCCACGTATGTCTGACATGCGAGTGCAAACATAAAAGTTGTGTTTTCCATGCATGTTAGGCGTGAGCCATGTGTGGTGTCCATCCTTTCGTATGGATGGCTGAACTTCCCACATGTGTGACAGCATAAAACATATGGTGAAATGCAGGGTCAGTGACAACACACATGTTCAACGCACCTAATTAAAATGACATAGTACTCCACGTAAGGTCCATATATGTAACACACATGTAACATATGTATTATACGCATGCAGCTTAAGACTGCGCGTCCACGCACAATACTTATAGGCGTGGCAGGGTGGTGTAGTGGTCAACACACCCGGCCAGTAAGCTTCAGGACGCAGGTTCGGATCTCCACATCAACGGTTCCAAATGTATAAGTTTCCTCATATTAAATGAGATTAAATTGTTCGTGTACATGTATTGAAACAAACTGCTACATCAAAAAGTCTATCATTACAAAATATTTTTGAAGGTAGAGTAGAAAATGCTAGGAAAAATCAAAGAATTCCCTTTATCCTTAATGCGTGGATATGTGTGAAGTCTGCACGGCACATGTATGACACACACATGTCATTCGCATGGCACATACAAGCCCAAAACGTATGGTGACATACATGTCTGCCACATTCGTAGCACACCTTTTTAGAGTATACGTTTGTCGTAGTTGTCGCGAACCTATCTTTGTATTTATTTCTAGGCACGCTAATCGCACTGGCTAACTGGATATAGCTTTAGGTGCGTACGAAAAAAAAATTCCTGTGTAACCATATGTCCGCCGATCTATAAATAATGCGTCCACCCTCGTGTTTCTTGAACGCCCGTCCTCGTGTTTTATGAAAGTGCGCCTCCGAAATGGAGACACGTGATATTGTTTTCGATTTTGTTCTCGAAGATACTGACAATGCTTTTTTTTTAAGGCAACGAAGTTGCCTTCTAGGATCAGTCGAAACGTTAGTCAGTTGTTCTACATTGCCCCTATGGGACAAAAAAATCTGGCCCAAGGATTTTGATAAAATTTACAGCACTTAAAGAATTGTATATTCTAAATGCAATTTCGAAGTTTTATCAAAATCGCTCTTACAGAAATTTTGGAAATTTGATTTGAAGTTCTGGTTTCTCGACTCGTCAGCGGAGCGAAAGAGAAACCTCCAAAGTCTGCGTTCAAACAAAGCTCTGCTTTAGTTAACTGAGCCAGAAAGAGATGACACCACTGAAATTCGCACGTGACCACCGTACCGCCCTTTCGAAACCTACTTCATTTTTACAAAAACAAGAAAAACAACAACAAAAAAACAATAAACAGACCGCCAACCTCAGAGGTAAAGGCCGGCAACATCATTTTACGTCGTTACTAAATTTAAAACTAGCAAAATATATTTTGGGTTGGTTTGAGTGGACACCAAGGCGACGTTGTTTATAGCTGGCCCGCTCGGCGCCATGTTTGTGTCTTAAATGTGAGGCGGATAAAATTCACGATTTGGGCTCTCACAGAGAGTTTTGACCTAATATTTTTAATTTCTATTTCATTTAATGGTAAGTGTGAGGCAAATGTGAAAGTGGAACCCTTTAATTCTTGGCTGGTGGTTTGATTCAGTGGTTGTCAAGGCGCGTTGTTGACAGCTGGCCCACTGGGCGACATTATGTGCGCCCGATGTCTGGCGAATAAAATTCATGATTTGGCTATCACCAATAGTTCTGGCTTTATATTATTAAATTCTTTTTGACTTTGAGGTAAGTGTTCAAATCAAGGGGGCCGTTTAACGCGTTAGCGTTAGAATTTATTAATTTTATTTCTTGATGATGGCCCCTTATGGCCGCAGCCGATCTTGCCCAAGCGATAAACGTTTACAAGGCGAATTGAATGCGTCAATAGTTGTTGTATACCTGCAGAAAACGTTTTGGTAAGTTTGACTTCAATCTGGTGAGCAGAATTCTTGAAAAGGTGAACATTTACGTGTATCTTTTGGGTAAATCATTTTTGTTTCTTCGTATTGAACCTTCGTGAAACTTTGCAAAACGATTTCTGCAGGTCTGTAAGTGCTATTTTCACATTCATTTCGGCTGTGTAACATTTCATTTAGCTAAACTAAATAGTTTAAGCTGCTCACTGTTAAAAGCTTACGGTGAAACCTGCACCACTGTAAGTTACGGTGCATATTCACCGTAACTTACAGTGAATATACACCGTAACTTACAGTGGTGCAGGCTATTCGCCGTAGCTTACGGTGAAAATGCACCGTAACTTACAGTGGTGCAGGCTGCTCACCGTAGCTTACGGTGCATATTCACTGTAAGTTACGACGAATATGCACCGTAACTTACAGTGGTGCAGGTTTCACTGTAACTTACAGTCAAATTCACCGTAAGCTTTTAACAGTGCTTGGTGCGTTAGTGGCGCCTTGACGAGATTTAAGTCGCGAGGTGGACGCGTGAGCCGTGACCCGCAGATCCATCGGCCTTGTTTTGTTGAGTGCAGGTCCCAGCCTAGAACCACGAAAGGGGTAGGACTGGGCACTCCCACCTCAAACGCGCTCCGCACTGTTAAAAGCTTACGGTGAATTTGACTCTAAGTTACAGTGAAACCTGCACCACTGTAAGTTACGGTGCATATTCGCCGTAACTTACAGTGAATGTGCACTGTAAGCTACGGTGAGCAGCCTGCACCACTGTAAGTTACGGTGCATTTTCACCGTAAGCTACGGCGAATAGCCTGCACCACTGTTAGTTACGGTGTATATTCACTGTAAGTTACGGTGAATATGCACCGTAACTTACAGTGGTGCAGGTTTCACCGTAAGCTTTTAACAGTGCGTTTTGTCGAAGGGGGCGGCGCCTCCCCCAGCCTTCTTCTGTTGAGTGGAGGTCCCAGCCTAGAACCATAGAAGGGAGGACTGCGCTCGGTTCTGTTTATAAGGCGGCGGCGCCTCCTCCAGCCGACTGCGAATAGTGCCAGTTCCGAAGCAGAGAGCAGAGGTGAGAAACGGTACCGCCCGGTCCTGAGATCCGGCGCTGTCCGCTCGCCCGAGCAGGCAGACAGACCTGTGTGGCTCTCGGCCGGCTCGCCTAGGCAGCGCAGACGCCACGCAGACGTCGGCAAAGGGACCGGATTAGTACCGGACAGCGCCCCCCTCCTGCCCCCTCCTCCGCCCTCCTCCCTATGCGGGCCCGGCTGGCAATCCGGTCCCAGTCCGGTCAGTACCGGACCGGTACCGGACCGGGCTACTAGACCGGGACCGGGACCGGACCGCATTCGAGCAGTCCCGGATTGTTGGGACCGGGCGGTACCGTTTCTCACCTCTGTTCCGAAGGCGAGCCAAGCCGAATCGGCATTGTCGCAGGTGCTCGCCCGCTCGGCCCCTCGCTGCCCCTCTGCGCGGCCCGCAGGGGAGGAGGACCGGAGGACCGTGACTGGGGGGAAAGGACGTGTTGATTCATCTCATGCACAATAGTTCAAAAATTTCTTTTGGAAGAACACGTTAGAACAAAAATGTGAAAGCAGTGTTCTTATATTCGTTGCACTACGCACCCTTACTTCAAAAATCAAGCTGATCGGACAAATTTTACTGAGAGACTAACTTCTAAATCATTTGAGCTAGAGAGCTCACCTTTTGCATTTGATCCGCTATACTAGTGACGCTGATCAAACCGTGAGATAAAACAAATTCAATAATATAATCCAAAAGGCTGGAAATTTTAAAGTCAATATATCTACGCATAAACCATTCGCCCAAGTATTTTGTGAAACTAAAACATTAACGTACTTCGTGCCTATTAGGATTTCGTGAAATCGTATTTTTATTTTTTTTTATTTTTTTGTTTGTTTGTTTGCATGTGTCTGCGAGTGCCGGAGGATCGTCAATGCTTGGGGAAGAGTGTGCAAGCTGTATACATAATCGCTTGCACTGAATGTCCGCTATAACTCCTGCCCTGTTGATCAATCCTCTCTTCCTGACTAGAGTCTGGAAAACTGTCAACTTGCGCAAAAAAGCTTCACCTTTTTTTTAAATTTTTTTTTAAAATAAAATTCTTGCTTTTAACTGCTTTCTTGTTATTAACTGCTTTCTCATGTTGTTCCGAGGGGCGGGCAACTCTTGTATTTCTGTGTACAGTTTGCGTGTTTCTTGTATTTTTAGTAGTATTCTGATGTATTTCTGTGTATTTCGATGTGTTAAGCATTTATTTTCGGGTATTTCTCAGTACAAGTTTTTTTTTCGAGTAGGCCGCCCTTTGTTTATTTCTCCGTCACACTACACAGCTGCTGGAACAAGAGGTAAACGAACATGGTATTTTAGTAGGTAAATCAGTAAGCGGGCATAGGCGCTTTTTAAAGGGGGGCGGGGGGGGTCGCCCCCCCCGGCTCCGGTACGTTTCGCCCAATCCGTTTCACCCAAAACCATCTGACCCAATGACAATTGTTCCGAGACACTTTGCCCAATGCACTTCACCCAAAAAAAATAAGACCCTAAAATATTTTATCCAATGGTACATGAGGACCAAAACAATTTCATCCATAATGTAATATTTTTCGCCCATTTTTTTTTATTCACCTGCCGATGCACATTTCTTATTGTTGTGCCTCAATAATAGGCGTGCAGGGTAGTGAGAGAGGCGCGACGGGCGCGAGCCGACATGGCTCCATACTACATCAAGTCCAAAAGGGGGAAAAACCTTCTCGTCAGTAAGGGTCACCTCTACAGCAAGCACTCCAAGAACAAGTCAAGCATCTACTGGGTGTGCATCCGAAAGCCGGAGTGCACCACTCGGTGCACCACCACAGAAGACCCCCTCCGAATCGTGCGGGAGGGGGAGCACGACCACGCACCGGATCCCGAAGCCATCGCTGCGAGGGCGGCCGTCCACACCATCAAGGAGGCGGGGGTGAGTGCGCCTGAGCGAGCCCCGGTGCACATCATAGACCAGGCGATGCACCGGCTCAGCGACGGGGTGGTCGCGAAGCTGCCGCTCCGGGCCGCCATGAAGCGGGCTGTCAACCGGGCTCGAAGCAGTCGACTCCCCACCAACCCCAAATCCATACGTGACCTCAAAGACCTTCCGCCAGAGTTCATGAACACGCTCAGCGGTGACCTCTTCGTCGTTTATGACTCTTATGAAGAACAAGAGGGCAGTGACGATGAAGACGATCCCGTTGAAGACAGAATTATTGTCTTCGCTACGAAAGACAATCTGAAGAAGTTGGGACGGTCACTGACCTGGTTCACTGACGGCACGTTTATGGTGTGCCCGTCACTCTTTACCCAGCTCTTCACCATTCACGGCATGTACAGAGATGTCGCCCTGCCCCTCGTATATGCTTTGCTTCCCAACAAGCTAGAGGCGTCTTACACAAGAGTGCTGGAGGCCATCAAGGAGAAGGCGGACGAGCTGCACATCAACTTCCCCGAACCAGAGACTGTGGTGTCGGACTTTGAATTGGCTATCATCAACTCAGTCAAGGCCATCTTTCCCCATGCCACCCTCCGACTGTGCTTTTTCCACCTCGGCCAGAGTCTGTGGAGGTAAGCCTGATAGCGCATTAATAATTTTTGCGTTTTAAATTCGAAGCCTTATGGTTTGGTGGGAAAAGGAATGTACAGGGAGCTGGACTGCAGGCTGCATACAGCGACCCGGAGCACAGGGACCTGAAGGACGGGGTGCATATGCTCCTGAGCCTCGCTTTCGTCCCGGTGGAAGATTTGCCAGCGGCCTTCGAGGAGCTCCGAAACGACCTAGTGGACGACCTCCTGGACATCGCGGACACCTTCGAGAAGACCTACATTCAAGTGAGACGACCTCGACGTGCGGCCAATAATCGCCCCCCATCTGTACGCCCGAGGTACCACGTCACGCCGTATACCTACATATGCAGACCTACATGCAGACACACACACACACACACACACACGCGCGCGCACCGAATTTGTTTTTCTTAGGTACAGTCCGGCAGATTGGAACCAGTACGTCGCAGCCCAGCACGGCGAGCAGCGAACCAACAACCTCTGCGAGGCCTGGCATCGCCGTTTCAACTCGCTGGTGGGGAAGGCTCACCCGACCTTCTACGCGCTGCTCCGCGACATCCGCAAGGAACAAGCGACAACCGAGTCAAACATCAGGGAGCTGGACCTGGGTCGCCCCGTCCGCGAGCCGCAGCGCAAGAAGTACAGGACGGTCACCGAGAGGCTCCAGCGCATCGTGCTCCGGTACCAGGAGCACAAAGAAGACGGGACCATCTTGAGCTTCTTGCGCGCATGTGGCTACCAGTTTTCACTCTAAATTATTTACTCAGTGTTACAATTTTTTATCTTTTTACTGAATTTTTTTTTCAAAACTGTTTTCTTTTGAAATTTTTAATATCTTTTTATTAATTTTGTTTTTTTTGGAAATCTGTACCATCTCTATTCAAGTATATCGCTTTAATTTTTTGGAAGTATAATTTGAAATTTATTAATTTGGATTAAATATTATAGTGATCAAAAAACACGTGGGTGAAATGGTGCACTGGGCAAAAAGTGATTGGGTGAAGTGCATTGGGTAAAGTGTCTCGGGGAAAAAGTCACTGGGACAAATAGTTTTGGGTGAAATGCATTGGGTGAAACGTCCTGCTCCCCCCCCCCCCCCCTGTGGCTTCTAGAGGGCCGCCTGAAAGGCAGGCAATTGTGCTACAAAACCCCTGCATGTAGGCGCAACCTGAAGTGCACCGCCCCTGTCGGTCGGACCTTAATACGCCCCTGCTCGCAGCACCGGAAGGTGGGTTTGCCCGTACAAGCCCCTTGTGGACCACAAGTTGTGGTACCTAATAAATGCAGTTCACAGTCACGGTTGACCGGCAATGTTACCTCCTACCCCCAGGTACACGTGTATTGCCCCACCCCACGGCGCGTCAGCTTGGGGGCTGTCCTTCCTTGGGCTGGGCGTGCAGGTATCTATCTGGGCGCGAGAGCCCAGTGAAGGCGTCTAGGCCATTTGTGGTCTCGGCAACCAGAACCAGAACCACGTTTCTTCTCAGCAGTACACAGCCTACCTTGACCGTTAGGGCGTTTAATGCAATGTTGAACACTGAGCTGGAAACGATTGAAAGAGTAGCTACTCTCCGGCACTCCAGTACTTCGTACGCCATGCCCGATTTCTGAGCAGGGGCGTATTAAGGTCCGACCGACAGGGGCGGCGCACTTCAGGTTGCGCCTACATGCAGGGGTTTTGTAGCACAATTGCCTGCCTTTCAGGCGGCCCTCTAGAGGCCACAGGGGGGAGGGGACCCCGCCCCCCTTTAATAAGCGCCTATGCCCAAATTACTGATTTACCTACTAAATTACCATGTTCGTTTACCTCTTGTTCCAGCAGCTGTGTAGGGTGACGGAGAAATAAACAAAGGGCGGCCTACTCGAGAAAAAAACTTGTACTGAGAAATACCCGAAAATAAATGCTTAACACATCGAAATACACAGAAATACATCAAAATACATACTAAAAATACAAGAAACACGCAAACTGTACACAGAAATACAAGACAACTGACTAACGTTTCGACTGATCTTAGAAGGCAACTTCGTTACCTAAAAAAGAAAGCATTGTCAGTATCTTCGAGAAAACAAAAAACCGGAAACAATATCACGTGTCTCCATTTCGGAGGCGCACTTTCATAAAACACGAGGACGGGCGTTCAAGAAACACGAGGGCAGACGCATTATTTATAGATCGGCAGACATTTGGCTTTACAGGCGTTTTTTTTTCGCACGCACCTAAAGCTATATCCAGTTAGCCAGTTAGATTGGCACGCCTAGAAATAAATACAAAGATAGGTTCGCGACAATTCCCACCCCCGCCTGCAAAACGAGGGATAGATACACCTGCTCAGCACCCGTGCAAAGCTGGTGGCCTGCCCGAGGGATCAATGTGGGTTCCACTTTGCCTTGTGTCATTTCATTTATTTATTTTTTTTGGATGGGGGGTCAGGGGTTGAGAGTGGATGTTCCTCGAGGCAGAACGAAAACGCGCCGCCTGCCATCCAGTATTGTGAAAGATGTGTACACTGTAAATGGGTTTAAATTTTGGCGTCCTATGACGCCACCGACTAAAAGATGCCAAACTTTGGCGTCATTAGTCATTAGACGCCAGATTTTGGCGTTCTTTTACTAGACGCCGACCCATTTGCAGTGTACTTGTGACTATTAGAATTTATGTAAAAGTGTTTGTTGAACAAATTTCTAGTCGAATGATGCAGTAGCTAAGACAGGGCCCTCTAAATCCCCGTGAAACTCTAAAATGGTGTGTTACAAATGTGGCAGACATGTTTGTCACCATACGTTTTGGGCTTGTATGTGCCATGCGAATGACATGTGTGTGTCATACATGTGCCGTGCAGACTTCACACATATCCACACATATTTGTTGTTGTTTTTTTTGTTTTTGTAAAAATGAAGTAGGTTTCGAAAGGGCGGTACGGTGGTCACGTGCGAATTTCAGTGGTGTCATCTCTTTCTGGCTCAGTTAACTAAAGCAGAGCTTTGTTTGAACGCAGACTTTGGAGGTTTCTCTTTCGCTCCGCTGACGAGTCGAGAAACCAGAACTTCAAATCAAATTTCCAAAATTTCTGTAAGAGCGATTTTGATAAAACTTCGAAATTGCATTTAGAATATACAATTCTTTAAGTGCTGTAAATTTTATCAAAATCCTTGGGCCAGATTTTTTTGTCCCATAGGGGCAATGTAGAACAACTGACTAACGTTTCGACTGATCTTAGAAGGCAACTTCGTTGCCTTAAAAAAAAAAGCATTGTCAGTATCTTCGAGAACAAAATCGAAAACAATATCACGTGTCTCCATTTCGGAGGCGCACTTTCATAAAACACGAGGACGGGCGTTCAAGAAACACGAGGGTGGACGCATTATTTATAGATCGGCGGACATATGGTTACACAGGAATTTTTTTTTCGTACGCACCTAAAGCTATATCCAGTTAGCCAGTGCGATTAGCGTGCCTAGAAATAAATACAAAGATAGGTTCGCGACAACTACGACAAACGTATACTCTAAAAAGGTGTGCTACGAATGTGGCAGACATGTATGTCACCATACGTTTTGGGCTTGTATGTGCCATGCGAATGACATGTGTGTGTCATACATGTGCCGTGCAGACTTCACACATATCCACGCATTAAGGATAAAGGGAATTCTTTGATTTTTCCTAGCATTTTCTACTCTACCTTCAAAAATATTTTGTAATGATAGACTTTTTGATGTAGCAGTTTGTTTCAATACATGTACACGAACAATTTAATCTCATTTAATATGAGGAAACTTATACATTTGGAACCGTTGATGTGGAGATCCGAACCTGCGTCCTGAAGCTTACTGGCCGGGTGTGTTGACCACTACACCACCCTGCCACGCCTATAAGTATTGTGCGTGGACGCGCAGTCTTAAGCTGCATGCGTATAATACATATGTTACATGTGTGTTACATATATGGACCTTACGTGGAGTACTATGTCATTTTAATTAGGTGCGTTGAACATGTGTGTTGTCACTGACCCTGCATTTCACCATATGTTTTATGCTGTCACACATGTGGGAAGTTCAGCCATCCATACGAAAGGATGGACACCACACATGGCTCACGCCTAACATGCATGGAAAACACAACTTTTATGTTTGCACTCGCATGTCAGACATACGTGGCTCACTTGGCAAACGCCTGTCACATACATGGACCATGTGCATCGTATGCCTCTCATGTATGACACATACATGTTCCTCGTATGTAGCACATATAAGCAGGGTTTCACGGGTCTTCTTTTGGTTCATGACTGTTACAAGCCGTGACAACGCTTGGCTTGTAACAAGAGCCTTCTTTTACTTTTTAATATTTTTAAATATTTTTTAATATTTTTTAATATTTTTTAATTTTTTTATATTTTTTAATATTTTTTAATATTTTTTATTTTTTTAATATTTTTTTATATTCTTTTGGATGAGGTGGGACAGATATGGGGTGGGACACGTGTAAAAAACGTTAAATGCCGGATTCACTTTTTAAATATTTTTTAAGGTTTAAAAATTTAGGACAGGTGGGACAAAATATACAATTAAAAAATATTTTTTTAAAAAATATTTTTTAATGGTAAAAAATGTAGGTGGGAAGGATTACGGGTGGGACAAAATAAATTATTAAAAAATATTTTTTCAAAAAATATTTTTTTGAATTAAAAAAGGTAGGTGGGAAGGATTACGGGTGGGACAAAATAAATTATTAAAAAACATTTTTTTAAAAAATATTTTCTTAAATTAAAAAAGAGAGGTGGGAAGGATTACAGGTGGGACAGACTACGCCCACCGAAAAAAAAGCCACACTTCGGGTTTGACGGGCGGTGGCTGTGCTGGTGGGGCGGGCCGGGCCGGGCCGGGCCGGGCCGCGGAGATGAGCCCCGTGGTCGTGATGAGGTATCGCCGGTGAATGCGAATGACGGCCGGGCCGGGCCGGGGGTCTGATTGCCTCTCGTGGCGCGGGGGCGGCGAGGACCTCACGGAGGTCCTCGGAGAGGTCCGCCGTGCTGAGGACCCTCGGAGCCGCATCTGCCCTTCCATCTCGCAGGCCAAACCGAATGGGCTTTTGGAGCCACTCCGCAACGTGACGCCATGGTTGACGTGATGATGTCCTTGTTCACGGGGAGGGGGCAGGTGCGAGGCTCGGGGCATCGGGCCGGCGCCAGCTGCTCCTGCTGGCCCTGCCGGCCCCGCTGGCCCCGCTGGCCCTGCTGGTCCTGCTTGCCCTGCTGGCCCTGCTGGCCCTGCTGGTCCTGCTTGTCCTGCTGGCCCTGCTTGCCCGGCTTGTCCTGCTGGCCGTGCTGGTTCTGCTGCTGGCCCTGCTTGCCCTGCTTGCCCCGCTGGTCCTGCTTCTGGCCCTGCTGGTACTGTTTGCCCTGCTGCTCCTGCTGGCCCTGCCGGCCCCGCTGGTCCTGCTGGCCCTGCTGGTCCTGCTTGCCCTGCTGGCCCTGCTGGCCCTGCTGGTACTGCTGGCCCGGCTTGTCCTGCTGGCCCTGCTTATCCTGCTGGCCCTGCTGGTTCTGCTGGTCCTGCTGGCCCTGCTGGTACTGCTGGCCCTGCTGGCCCTGCTTGCCCTGCTTGTCCTGCTGTCCCTGCTGGCCCTGCTGGTCCTGCTGGCCCTGCTGCTCCTGCTTGCCCCGCTGGTCCTGCTGGCCCTGCTGGCCCTGCTTGCCCTGCTTCCCCGCTGGTCCTGCTTCTGGCACTGCTGGTACTGCTTGCCCTGCTGCTCCTGCTGGCCCTGCTGGCCCTGCTGGTCCTGCTGGCCCTGCTGCTCCTGCTTGCCCCGCTGGTCCTGCTGGTGCTGCTTGCCCTGCTTGCCCCGCTGGTCCCGCTGGCCCTGCTGGTCCTGCTGGCCCTGCTGGTCCTGCTTGCCCTGCTGGCTCTGCTGGCCCTGCTGGCCTTGCTGGCCCTGCTGGTGCTGGTTGCCCTGCTGGCCATGCTGGTCCTGCTGACCCTGCTGGCCCTGCTGGCCCTGCTGGCCCTGCTGGCCCTGCCGGCCCGGCTGCTGCAGCTGGTGGACGCGGTGCGGTCCGGGGGTGCTTGCCGGTGGCGCCTGCTGGCCGCGCTGCTGTAGGGGTGGTCGCCGTGATGCCTGCCGAGGCCAGGCAGACCGTGTTGGTAATTATCTGGTCCATTGTCCCGGTGCTGGCGGCAAGGCGGGGCGGAGCGCTCTCTCTCTCTCTCTCTCTCTCTCTCTCTCTCTCTCTCTCTCTCTCTCTCTCTCTCTCTCTCTCTCTCTAATTATTTGCGATAGAGGGCGGTGCCGGCCGCTCGAGCGGCCGCCGTAAAGAGGAGTCGCTAACTGTGAGGTGTGGGAGGGATCCGTTATTCTAGCAAACGCGCAAAACAGTTGGCACCCATAACTGTAGTGTCTATCTTAGACTAAAAAAGTGAGGTATGTCTTCCTCTTGCCTCCTATTGCTTCAGAAACGTTACTCCCTGCAAGTAAAGGTAGGGACGGACCTCCCGCTCTTTGGTCGAGGGGTAAACAACTCTGAATTCGGTGTACAAATTTCGTGAATTTGAATTGAATTTGTCTGAATTGAATTCGTTTTGAATTAGCTTTGAATTTTTTGAATTTAATGCGAAGTTTTTTTTTTTAAATTATTGTGATCTTTTTGTGAATTTACTTGAATTCGTTTTAAATTCGGGGATGCCCCAGAAAATACACGCACATCTGATCCAAATTATTCTCTCAATTACATGACGAAATAGGATTTTTAGTAAATTATTGTGAATGATTTCGATTTATTCCAAATTATTGGAAATTAACTTGCAACTGCGGAAAATAATCACAATTATTTCAATTATTTTTGAAAACTGTTCAGAAACAAATTTTGCTCTGCAATTGAAAGGGTGGCGTGAAAACATGGAAAATTTTTGCGGCAGTAAACCTCCCGAAGGAGGTTGCGGTTCCCGCCAGGCACAGGGCTTTTACCCCCTGTGGCAGCCAACTGCTTCGGTGTTCCATGGGAACCGGCGCTTTGCTGACTGCGATCCTATCGCGCAATTCGACAGATTTGATCCCCGTACCACCATTGGCCTACCCCTAGAGGTACGAGCGGTGTCAAGAGCGTTAGACTTCCTGATCCCAGTTTCAGAGGCCTTACCTCAGAGGGGTACGCGGGATTCGAACCCACAACCCCGAGTGCCGACACGTAGCCAGAACAGGAAGCGACCCAACGCCCAGAGCCACCGAGCCAACGGCGGTGAGACGTGTTTAACTTCCATTTGACCTGCCATCCAGCTGCGGCCAAAGGGAATGTCAAGCGCGAAAAACACTTTCCCGAGTGGGGGTCGAACTTGGGACCACTCGGTTCGGTGTTGCGCGCTCTACCAACTGAGCCACGACGCCACGATGACTGTACAGTGCGACGGGTTCGAGTCGTATTTGCCGTATCCTGCAGCCCCCATCCAGGAGGACAGGGCAAATACAACTCGAACCCGTCGCACTGTACAGTCATCGTGGCATCGTGGCTCAGTTGGTAGAGCGCGCAACACCGAACCGAGTGGTCCCAAGTTCGACTCCCACTCGGCAAAGTGTTTTTCGCGCTTGACATTCCCTTTGGCCGCAGCTGGATGGCAGGTCAAATAGAAGTTAAACACGTCTCACCTCCGTTGGCTCGGTGGCTCTGGGCGTTGGGTCGCTTCCTGTTCTGGCTACGTGTCGGCACTCGGGGTTGTGGGTTCGAATCCCGCGTACCCCTCTGAGGTAAGGCCTCTGAAACTGGGATCAGGAAGTCTAACGCTCTTGACACCGCTCGTACCTCTAGGGGTAGGCCAATGGTGGTACGGGGATCAAATCTGTCGAATTGCGCGATAGGATCGCAGTCAGCAAAGCGCCGGTTCCCATGGAACACCGAAGCAGTTGGCTGCCACAGGGGGTAAAAGCCCTGTGCCTGGCGGGAACCGCAACCTCCTTCGGGAGGTTTACTGCCGCAAAAATTTTCCACGTTTTCACGCCACGTTTTCAATTGCAGAGCAAAATTTGCTTCTGAATTTTTTAAAAAGTTAATTAAAATAATTGTGATTATTTTGCGCAGTTGCAAGTTAATTTCCAATAATTTGGAATAAATCGAAATAATTCACAATAATTTACTAAAAATCCCATTTCATCATGTAATTGAGAGAATAATTTGGATCAGATATGCGTGTATTTTCTGAGGTCATTCCTTAAATTCGCTTGAATTTGTTTTGAACTCGTTTTGAATTCGCGTGAATTAGTTTTGAATTCGCGTGAATTAGTTTGAATTAGTGTGAATTTTGTACATCAAAATTCGGAGTTATTTACCCCTCGTCTTTGGTGCACACGGGTTCCGCTGCCCTGGTTTGTGCTGTCCGCTGCTCGCTGTGGACTTGACGACAAGCTCCGGGGCTTGTGGTGCTCTCCCCGGCCTGTGCCGCTGAGAACTCGAGCAAGTTCATCGCCCCGGAACAATTCACACAAGTCTCCTCAATTTTTTTTTTACCCCACAGTTGTTTTTTCTTTTCCCTTTTTTTTTCCACATTACACCCTAAAAAGACGACATCGGGCGTTTTCTCTCTCGGGCGGGCGTTTTTCTCTCATAACATACCCGGGTTGCAGTGAATATAACCAGCCATACCACCACCACGCACCCACACCCACCCCCTCTCTCTCTCTCTCTCTCTCTCTCTCTCTCTCTCTCTCTCTCTCTCTCTCTCTCTCTCTCTCTCTCTCTCTCTCACACACACACACACACACACACACACACACACACACTCACACGCGGGCGCGCGTAACGGAATGCGATAGACAAGGAGGCAAAGGCGGTTCCTTCTTCCGAGTGTGGAGCCGGTGCGCTTTTTTGCCACGCTCCAACCTCTTTTTATTCTATTTTCCTTTTCAGTCCAAAACTCAGCGTGTGTGTGTGTATGTGTATGTGTGTGTGAGCAGCGCCAAAGCGAAGCTCTCCTTCTCTTCTCTTCCCCTTTTTTATCATCATCATCATCATCATCACCATCATCATTTTGCGGTCCGTCCCCTTTCCTTGAAATGCAATATTTTTCTCTTCTGTTGGTCTCGGGGTCATCCACCTTGAGGGAGAGCAGGGCCCTAGGCTCCGCCCGCCGCCGGCGGCCTCATGTGTCCCGGGGTGGGGCGGGGTGGGGCGGGGCGGGGCGGGGCGGGGCGGCCTAGGCGGGGCGGCCAGGCCTGCCCCTCTGCCTAGGCCAGGCCTGTAGGCCTTCCTCCATTGATTGATTGAAGATTGATCCTGGGGTCGATGAACCTGCCTAGCCGAGGCCGAGAGCCTGGGCCGCAAAACCCTTATGCTACCTGCCGGCCGCCCCGCATATCTCTCTCTCTCTCTCTCTCTCTCTCTCTCTCTCTCTCTCTCTCTCTCTCTCTCTCTCTCTCTCTCTCTCTCTCTCTCTCTCTCGTGTGCGTGCATGTGTGTGTGTGGTGATAATGCGCCACACCTTCCACCCCCTTACTCCGTCCGCCCCCGCCAGCCTCTCGTGTGTGTGTGCATGTGTGTGTAAGTGTGTATGCGTCTCTCTCTCCCCGTTTTCGCAGAATCGAATCCCTTTCGGCGAGCTTTTTGTTCCGCAACATGTGCGCTTGGGTCATCATGAGCGCAGCTCAGTTCTGCTCGGTTCGGTTCAGCGAGGCGAGGCGGTCCTTGGCCTGGGCGGGAGCGGCCTGCGCGGCGCCGGACCCGACTCCTCGTGACGCACATGGCCCCCGTGCGCGCGCTCACCAGCCGTGGCGATCAGTCTCTGTCAGGAGGCGCTTCTGCTTCTATATAGAGCTGCTGTGCGAATAATTGTCCGATTTCTAATTGAAACGGGGCAATTGGATTATAATCGAGTTCGAATTTGTTTGATTGGAATATCGAATAATTCGACATTTCGAATTGGGTTCGGTTCGACACAACTGCGCTACCGGATCATTTTCGATTTTTTTTTGTTTCATTTTTTGGCAAAATTTACAATTATATTTGCTATTCGGTTCGGACTCGAATTTTAGGCAATTCGATTCGATCCGGGGAAAAGGTTTGAGATACGATTCGATTTGAACGTAAAAAGTTCGATTCGCGCGGCACTATCTGCTTCAACTTCAATCGGGGCAATAACGGCTGCCGCTACTCATGAAATACTTTTGCACTATTTTATATAAAGCGCATAGTGCACATGCACACGGTAGAAACGAGTCCTGGGATTCCCAGGAGAGTTGGAATCCCAGTGGATGTCCTGGAAAAAAGCAGCTTTTCCCAGGAGTTTTTCCTATGGAAAACCCAGGACATCCCCTGGGAAAGATGATACCTCCTGGAAATGCGCAAATTCCCCTGGGAAACCCAGGACTCGTTTTAGCCGTGCAGATCTTACATACGAAATTCTTCCGTACTTGTGCACAATTTTTGCATAATTATGTAAGAAATCGTTTACAATTCTGTTAGGAAGTTTTACGTGAGCTATGCATGTGCATAAATACTTTTCCGTGAGCTACGGGGTAATATTATGTGTCCTGCTTCCTGCGGCAGCCCGGAGCCCGGAGCCTGGAGCCCGGAGCCCGGAGCCTGGAGCCCGGAGCCCGGAGCGCAGGCACAGCCGCGCCACTTCCTCTGGAGCAGATAGGTCATTGCATGCATGCGCCGGTGAAGGATGGAAAGAGACCCCACAGAGGGAAGAGAGGGGTGGGATGAGAAAGAGCGAGAGAGAAGCAGGCAAAAAAATAAAAAGGACAAAAAAGAAAAGAAAAAGGTTTGCGAATCCTCCCTAAAAACCCCCAAGCTGCTAAGGACCTGAGGAGGGGCCGACCCGCCCGGCGGCCTGGCCAGGTCAGGTCGGGTTCAACAAACTCTCTGAGAGCAAACACTCGCGCGCACACACTCACACACTCACACACACACACACACACACTCACACGTGCACAAGGAGGCCACATATGGATTGCGTGGGTGCGGCAGCAGTATTCAGGGATGCTGCGAGCGGGGGCGGGCTGGGGGCGGGCTGGGGGGCAGGCGGGGGGCGGGCAGGGGGGCAGGCGGGGGGCGGGCAGGGGGGCAGGCGGGGGGCGGTCGCGCCTCTGTGGCGGCGGCGACGACGCCAAGAGGCTGGCGCTGCTGCTGTGTCTCTGTCTCTATCCCCGTGCTCCTCGTGTGTGTTCGACCCCCCTCGCGCCCCCTCCAACACCCCGCCCCCCCCCCACTGCCCCTGCCCCCCCCCCTCCGCCCCCGCGGCGCGGGGTCCTGATTCAACAGGTGAAAGGAGCTGCGGGCGTGGTCGGGCGGGGCGGAGCATGTAAGCGCCTTCCCCTCGTACAAACTAGTTTAGCGGCGGGGTGCGGCTCACGCTGGCTGACTGGCTGGCAGCGCGCGCGCGCTGCCTCTCTCGCTTTGGGCCCGGGCCCTACTCACTACTTGTCCTTGTTGTGCACTGAAAATCCAAGTGTACGAATGTCGCACACTTGGAAGTGAGCGAATATCGTTCGCACACTTGGAAGTGTACGAATGGGTATTCGCTCACTTGCAAGTGTGCGAATACATATTCACACACTTGGAAGTGTACGAATGGCTATTCGTACACCTGAGATAAGCAAGGTCAGATACCCGTTTCGCACACTTGGAAGTGTACGAAAATCCATTTGCACACTTCCAAGTGAGCAAATACCCATTCGTACACTTCCAAGTGAGCGAATATTCATTCACTCATTTCCAAATGTGCGAACGATATTCGCTCACTTCCGCGTGTACGACATTCGTACACTTTGATTTCCAGTGTGGACGGCCCTTTCGCCCTCCGACCTGCTGGCCGACAGGGCCGGTGAAGGCTCTCTGTGCTGCTGCTGCTGCTGCTGTCGACAGAGGGATCACTCATACAAAATGTGCACAATGAACTTTTTGACAACTTTTGATTTTGTTGATTTTGATTTTGATTTTTCTTCTGTTTTTACAAGGGAATAATGAAAGTCTCTGTCACTTTTTGATAAAGTTTTGATATTTGGTCTCCTTATTTGTAACTTAAATCATTTTTTCCAGTTTTTTTTCCCATTTGATTTTGATTCGTCCGATTTTTCAGTTACTTTTCTGCTTGACTTCATCTAGGGGCCGTACAATGCTTTTTCGAAGTGATCCCCCTTCGGCCGCTGTAGTGAAGGGCCTCGCGAGGGACGCGCCGACGCGCCCCTGGGTTCCGCTACTGCCGCCGCCCTGGTCTCACTGGAAAGACAAAGGTGCTATTTCATGCCTTTTTAGAGGCGTTAGTGAAACAATGCCTTTACAAAGGCGCTACTGGCCTCTAAAGGTGCTATTTTCGGCTGTTTTAGTGCCTTTCCAATGGCGCTGTTGAAGTAGTGCCTTTGAAAGGCATTATATGTCGCACCTTTGTTTTTCCAGTGCTATACGGCGCCTTGAAGGGTTTTGAGTGGGAACCTGAAGTACGTACCGGGCAAAACCGGCAACGCCCGGTTAAAACCCAGAGAAAGACGAAGGGCAACTCGGCTGTTTAGTAAAAGAAAAAAATACGATTTTACGAAATCCTAATAGGCACGAAGTTCGTTAATGTTTTAGTTTCATAAAATACTTAGGCGAATGGTTTATGCGTGGAAGCATTGACTTCAAAATTTCCAGCCATTTGGATTATATTATTGCATTTATTTTATCTCACGGTTTGATCAGCGTCACTAGTACAGCGGATCAAATGCAAAAGTTGAGCTCTCTAGCTCAAACGATTTTGAAGTTAGTCTCTCAGTAAAAATTGTCCGATCAGCTTGATTTTTGAAGTAAGGGCGCGTAGTGCAACGAATATTAGAACACTGCTTTCACATTTTTGTTTGTTCTTCCAAAAGATATTTTAGAACTACTGTACATGAGTTGAATCAACAGCTTCCCCAGTCACGGTCCTCCGGTCCTCCCTCCCCTGCGCGCCGCGCAGAGGGGCAGCGAGGGGCCGAGCGGGCGAGTCTGCGACAATGCCGATTCGGCTTGGCTCGCCTTCGGAACTGGCACTATTCGCAGTCAGCTGGAGGAGGCGCCGCCGCCTTATAAACAGAACCGAGCGCGTTCGAGGTGGGAGTGCACAGTCCTCCCTTCTATGGTTCTAGGCTGGGACCTCCACTCAACAGAAGAAGGCTGAGGGAGAGGCTCCGCCCCCTTCGACAAAACGGAGCGCGTTTGAGGTGGGAGTGCCCAGTCCTATCCCTGTCGTGGTTCTAGGCTGGCTGGGACCTGCACTCAACAAAACAAGGCCGATGGATCTGCGGCTCACGCGTCCACCTCGAGACTTAACTCGCGTCAAGGCGCCCTTAACGCACCAAGCAAATTTAATAACTATTCAGTTTCGCTGAATGAAATGTTACACAGCCGAAATGAATGAGAAAATAGCAGTTGTAGACCTGCAGAAATCGTTTTGTTAAGTTTCACGGAGGACGGAGGTTCAATACGAAGGAACAAAAGTTATTTACGCAAAAGATACTCGTAAATGTAAACCATTTCAAGAATTCTGCTCACCAGATTGAAGTCAAACTTACCAAAACGTTATCTGCAGGTATACAACAACTATTAACGCATTCAATTCGTCTTGTAAACGTTTATCGCTTAGGCAAGATCGGCTGCGGCCAGGAGCGGGCCATCGTCAAGAAATAAAAATATAAAATTCTAACGCTAACGCGACAAACGACCCCCTTGGTTTGAACACTTACCTCAAAGTCAAAAAGAATTTAATAATATAAAGCCAGAACTATTGGTGATAGCCAAATCATGAATTTTATTCGCCAGACATCGGGCGCACATAATGTCGCCCAGCGGGCCAGCTGTCAACAACGCGCCTTGACAACCACTGAATCGAACCACCAGCCAAGAATTAAAGGGTTCTAGTTTCACATTTGCCACACACTTACCATTAAATGAAATAGGAATTAAAAATATTAGGTCAAAACTCTCTGTGAGAGCCCAAATCGTGAATTTTATCCGCCTCACATTTAAGACACAAACATGGCGCCGAGCGGGCCAGCTATAAACAATGCCGCCTTGGTGTCCACTCAAACCAACCCAAAATATATTTTGCTAGTTTTATATTTATTAACGACGTAAAATGATGTTGCAGGCCTTTACCAAACAATTATGGGAGCCTCTACGCATTGACAGGAAACACAGAGGCAGACTAATTTTTATCTGTGACTGAAAACATGAATTGAGGACTGACTCTGAGGTTGGCGATCTGTTATTTTTTCGGTAAAAATGAAGTAGGTTTCGAAAGGGCGGTACGGTGGTCACGTGCGAATTTCAGTGGTGTCATCTCTTTCTGGCGCAGTTAACTGAAGCAGAGCTTTGTTTGAACGCATACTTTGGAGGTTTCTCTTTCGCTCCGCTGACGAGTCGAGCAACCAGAACTTCAAATCAAATTTCCAAAATTTCTGTAAGAGCGATTTTGATAAAACTTCGAAATTGAAATAAGAATATACAATTCTATAACTGCTGTAAATTTTATCAAAATCCCTTGGGCCAGATTCTTTTGTCCCATAGGGGTAATGTAAAACAACTGACTAACGTTTCGACTGATTTTAAAAGGCAACTTCGTTGCCTAAAAAAAGGCGGGAACGTCGGAGTACACGGAGTACAGCTGCGGCACCTCGAAGTACACATTTGTTTATTTACCAGTGTAAACATGTTTACATATTTTTATGTCTTGTTTACTTTTCTCTTTAATTTTAATAATTTTTTATTTTTTGTTAACTTTGAAGAAGCCGGTTAATACGACAGTGGGGCTCCTAGCCCTTTTGTCTCTATCGCAAATAAATTTACTTTTACTTCCTTTCCGCGACGACAGTAGCGACGACGACAGTTTTGAGGTCTCTTTTCCCACGCGGTCGCCGGTCCGGCCCGGCCCTGCCCTGCCGCGGGGGATTTCTGCGAAAAATGTCTGAGAATATAATAGTATGCAGAGCGCCAAAAGGATAATGTAATCCTTCGCTCGCTGCTCCGCTCCGCGGCCCTGGTCCGTCCCGCCTGCCTCTCCCCGCCACTGCGCAAGGTTTCGGAATCAATCATGCAAACCCCTTTTCGTATCGCGGGTGCGTGAGCGCAGTTCCCACGATGCAGATTTTGCATTTTCACGTAGCAAAGAGCTGCTTGCTGAGGGAGGTAGGGAGGGCGAATGACCTGCGTGTCGTGTGTGTGTGTGTGTGTGTGTGTGTGTGTGTGTGTGTGTGTGTGTGTGTGTGTGTGTGTGTGTGTGTGTGTGTGTGTGTGTGTGTGTGTGTGTGTATGCGGAGGTGGCGGTGCAGGAGGCTGGCCGGGGCTGGGGCTGCTATGGGGGCCATGCAGAGCGGCGACCACCACAGCTGGGAGCGTATACAGCGATTGCATGTTTCCTGTTCGGGGCGGAGGGGAGGGTCGCATATACCTGCTGCACTCCTTTTGGGTCAGCAGCCTGGTCGAGCCAGCCGAGCCCGTCCCGCCCTGTCAACTCAAGCGGGCCGGGCACACACACGCACACAAGAGTGCTCAGGGGCGCATTCTCAGAGCTGGTGTGATCTTGTTGTTGGGGGTGGTGTGCGAGCCAGGCGCTGGCGAGGCTGATTAAAAAATGGCACCGAATTTTTCTTTTTAATCATTTCCTCCCTTATTTTGTTATTTTATTTTTTAATATTGTAAAATTTGCAGCCGAGTCTTGTTGAAAGGGGCGAGGTTGATTTTAGATGAATGATGATCAGGCATTCCTTCGCCTCGAGTGTAGCACGATGAAACTCCTTCAGTACAGTAACGCGAAACCAACTTGTATGTTATTTCTTTGCAGACATGATATTATTTTATATGATTGTGTTGTCATCACAGGGGGCACATCAGACGCGGCTCGGTTCCGCCCGTAGACTTATTGCTATCGCAAAGAAGAGACTCTCTCTCTCTCGCACACATTCTAGAAGACACTCACTTTGAGACGCTCCTGAAGCAATCTGAACGTTATTTAGACCAGGACTCCCCACCTGTCTGCAGACGCTCGTCCCGCGCCGCGCAGCTTTTGTTCTCGACGCAAATATGTATGATGCCTGATGGACTTGGGCGGGTCGGGGCCGCCGGGCCGGGCCGGGCCGGGCGCCGGGGGCTAGTCAAGTAGCTTAGGATCCATATTCATCTCGGCAAAAAGGAGCGAGGACTGGATGAGAAGGTCTTGGAGACAGTCGTGGTGGTTTGGCAGAAGAAGAAAAAAAAAAGATAAAAAAAGAAAGAATGAGAGAAAGAACTCTGAGCGGGTGCGATCGGGTTCTCCTCTTGGTTGAGGAGGAAGATAGGCTGGCCTGCCAGGGTTCGATGAACTCTGCTAGTCCCGCCCTCTCCTCCGGGGCCCCCGGGCCCCCGGGCCCCCGGGCCCCCGGGCCCCCGGGCCCCCGGGCGGGCCCTAGCCCTAGGCCAGGTAGGCGGCGCTCGCAATCTGCTAGGCAGGATTGGCACAGCCTGGGGCAAGGCGAGTAGGCTGATTCCGCACAGTGTGGTTTCATCTCTCTGTGTCCTTGTCGCACTCATGTGACCCGGCCATACGGAGCGAGAGAGAAGACACTGCGGAACACTGTTCGGAATCAGCCCGAAGGGCCTGCGAGGACCAAGGGCGCTCTTGTGTAGCGTCCTCTCACTCACTCCTAGTGGCCGAGACCCGTGCGTGTGACAAGGACCGCAATACGAAAGCCCTCTGTTCTGAATCTGGCAAAGTGGAGCGAGCGCCACACCGATGCAAACCCCATTCCTCAGTGTTTTTCTTTACATCCGTTCTCGCATTTTTCTTTTTATCTGCTTTTATGGGTTTTTATTGTGGTATGGTGCGAAGCCCCGCGCGGTCAATGATGTCGGCACTGGCTCCGGCAGCTCCGGGCCCGGCTCCGGCCCGGCTCCGGCACGGCTCCGGCTCCGGGGAGCAGCGGACGAGATGCATAACTGAGGAGCAGGGAGGAGATGTCCTCGTCGCGTGACACCTGAAAGCAGAGGGGCGAGCGGGCCCGGCCCGGCCCGGCCCGGCCCGGCCCGGCAGCGCGGCTGTATTATCTGCGCGCAAAGGTCTGACGACTGAGACTGTGACAGATTGCGACGCGCAATGCATTGCGAAATCGCTGGCCGTGTTGTGCCGCAAAATCTCGATCCTCGAAAACTGCGAGGAAAAGGAGGTGTGACTTGAAATCTCTGCAAGATATAGGTCTTTGTGAAAGGGGTTGAAAGACCCGTTTGGTGTTAGAAATGAATGCCTGCGCGGCATTTTGAACCGATTTTGAGGACACTTTCTTTTGAATAACGCCACTGCAAGGCGCTGAGCGAGGGGTCCATCACTCGGGTCAAGAGCGTACACACGATTACCGATTACCGGTGATTACCAGCAGTTTTCGTTGACATTTTCGAAAAAAAAACTTAGAAATTTGTGTAATATTTTGCATATTTTAATGAGGTAAAGCCCTAAACAGCATAAAAAATTACATAAAGAGGAATTTTTGGGATGTGATTACCAGTAATTATCGGACAAAGCGTACACAAGATTACCCGAGTGGTGGACCCCTCGGCGCTGAGGCATATCGTCGCTTTTGCAGGCTTAGAGTACTACTTTATCAGAGCTCCATCGTAAACCGTTCGCAAGTCTCGGAGGGGTAGCGCGTGGGTTGGGACTCCATGTATGCTCGACTGAAGAACTGACGGCATGAGATAGAACTTTTAAAGTGTCATGGAATTGTTTTAGTGACGATCTGAAATAATAGGCCTTGGAACGTTCAGTCGCTCCACTGAAAGTTTTTAAAATTCCACTTTACACATGTCCTAGCTGGAAATGTAACTTTGAAATTGTTTGTGGAACCAGTTGAACGGACGACTTTTTGATCACTCAATGCTTGCCCGATCACAGTCGAACACCCTTACGTCTTTTCGACGTTCGACAGCCTTTCGACGTCGATATTGAGGCCAAACCAAAGGCGATTTGACTTTAAATTTCTACTGTGAAATCCATTTCGAGGGTCCACTTCTGACTGGGGCCGCTCGTTACCGCCACACGTTTACGACGCCAAGTTGACGGTGTACTCCTTCAGCACCGTCACGGCGTCGTTGTCGTTTCTCACCTGGGCAGACACAGCGTGCAGCCTGCAAACATTTGCTTCCAAGTCATTTTCTACGCGCGCGGTCTCGGACCAAGACGGTGGGGGGAGTGTCTCTCTATACATATATACATGAAATGTCCCAAAAGTGGAGAGGAGACGGAAGGAGGTAGGCTGGTGGGGTTGGGTTTGGTATTGTCACCCCCTGCCGCCCCGCCCCGCCCCGCTGGCCCGTCGTGCGTGACACAATACTGCGCCAATACCCCCACCCCACCCCACCCCCCTCCTGTTTGTTGTTGGATGCGATAACCCGGCAGGCCTGCTGCTGCGATGGACCTCGCAGGAATCGGACCTCTGTCTAAAAATCTTATCAGGCTCGTCCCAGGTCCAGCCAATGGTCCAGCCCGTCCAGCCCAGCGGGCCCAGCGGGCCGCAATACTGTAAAGACTTGCAGTACAGTGTGTGCGTGGTGGGTGTAATCGTAGCACAGTGACCCTCTATTTAAAATATGTAAAAAATAAAAAAAAAATTAAAAAAACTATGTACCGTTTAAAAGGATAATTCTTGACGCTGCTGTAATTATTCTAAGCCTTAGGGGCTCAAACGGCTTGAAACCTGATATTGTAATTTTCAAAATATATTGTAAATTTACAACCCGAAAACCTACAATTATTTCTCACAGACCTCAGTGTTGCGGATCTAATCTGCCTACCCAAGTGGCAACGGCAAACGGGATCTTATAGCTGTATCGAATAGGCGAACACTTGTGGCTGGCTGCTCCATAATTGAGCGAACGCGATTTTCTTTGTATTGCGAATAGATCTTTTACTATATAACGATTTAGCAGTGTAGAGGGTATAGGCGCATACAGCCGAGCCGAGTAAAGAAGCTGATGGCACATCAAGATATAGGCAATCCGCTCCTCTCCTCTCGCTGTTCTCTCCTCTCGCTCTCCTCTCGCTCTCCTCCCGCTGTCCTCCTCTCGCTCTCCTCTCGCTCTCCTCTCCGCTCGCTCTCCTCTCCGCTCGCTCTCCTCTTGCTCTCCTCTCGCTGTTCTCTCCTCTCGCTGTTCTCTCCTCTCGCTGTTCTCTCCTCTCGCTGTTCTCTCCTCTCGCTCTCCTCTCGCTCTCCTCTCGCTGTTCTCTCCTCTCGCTCTCCTCTCGCTGTTCTCTCCTCTCGCTTTCCTCTCGCTGTTCTCTCCTTTCGCTCTCCTCTCCTCTCGCTCTCCTCTCCTCTCTCTCTCCTCTCCTCCCGCTCTCCTGTCCTCTCGCTCTCCTCTCCTCCCGCTCTCGCTCTCCTCTCCTCCCGCTCTCACTCTCCTCTCCTCCCGCTCTCCTCCCGCTCTCCTCTCGCTCTCCTCTCGCTCTCCTCGCTCTCCTCTCCCCTCTTTGCTGAAGGTGGAGAGCGTCCAGGACGACCACGGGACGGCTCAGTCAACGGCCAAGATGGCGGCGGCGGCGTGGTGTCCGGCGGCGCGGTGCCGCGCGGGCAGGGCCGCCCTTGAGCCTTGAGCGCCGCCCCGCCCCGCCCCGCCCCGCCCCGCCCCGCCCCGCCACGCCCTGCGGCCGGCGCAGCCCTTCCCTCCCCTAGCCGGCCGGGCCCTCCTACGTCCGCCCACCACCACCACCCCTTGTCGGCCCGCGCACCGCCACGCATCGCCACGCAGCGACGTAGTGGCAACTCAGCGCGAGGCGGGGTGGGGCGGGGGCGGGGCGGGCACACACATGCACCGCAGTGACCGGGGCGGGGCGGAGGCTAGTCCGGCTCACCCCTAATCCATAAAAAACAGAGACTCTCGTCGGAATGGCCGGCTGGGTGGGGCGGGGTGGGGCGGGGCGGGGCAGCCAGCGGGAGGAACAGGGGGGATCCTGATGCTGCGGGGTCCAGCACGGAGTCGCAGTGTGGACGGTAGCGAAATGTACACTGCAAGGAATCTGCTGTGCGCCAAAGTCAAGAGGAAGACAATAAGTTACCGTCAGGTATTGTTTGACAAACTTTGTCTTCACCTTGCGCCCGCTTCTTAGCAAACACGAACTCTGCGTTGTATCACGTTGAAGAAATATATTCGCAGTCCATAAACAGTATAATCACTGTTTGAACTGAAAGTGTATTGGGCCGCATCTGTGGGAGTGGGAAGTTATCGTATACTAATTGCACCTTTATTCTCATGGCCCATTTGTACATCTTTTTCCCCCCTTCTTGGTACTATTTTTTTTACTTTTGACTGCGTAGTCGCGTGCCTAGCCCGGGGGGGACGCAAGGGTAGAACAGCCCTGCCGACACCCATGTAGGCGGGGCGCGGCTGGGCCGGGCACCCGTCCAGGCTGCTACTCAGGAACACCTGGTGGCTGCCCCCGCCCCGCCCCGCCCCACCCCGCCCCACCCCACCCCGCCTCTCGTCTGACTCTACGGGACGGACGCCACCCCACGCAACACTAGGGTCCCACCACCCTTTCAGCCAAAGTCGCAATAATGTACCGTACCAAAAAAAGGGGGGAAAGTGGTTATTGCGACGTCGATTAGTTATGATCAGTATATGTAACAGAAGATATTATACTTTGGTTTGCATCCGTGACCTCTATGCTCTTAACGCGGCGGTTTTGCGGCGGAGTGTACGAATAAATCGGATAGGGCGAGGTCTAGCTGGGCCGGAGCTGAGGCCGGAGCCGAGGCCGGAGCAGAGCGCGGCCCTGCGGGGCTCGGCGGGGCGTCACTGCGACTTCCGGTACCAGCCGGAAATTGCTCTGCTTGGCACCCGAACTCACAGCCTCTAATACTTGGAGCGGGAGGGGCTTTTAGTCGGGAGGGCTCATATAAGCCTCAGGGAGCTGCAGCAGCTCGGTAGACAGACGCGAGTCCCGACCGGAGAGAGGGAATACTTACAGGGAGAGAGTCAACACTCGGAATGAAAAACGTTCCAGGCTTTGAGGATTACTCCGCGGGCCCGCGAGGCGTGTTGCGTGGATGACGTACGTTTAAAAACATAAAAAAAAAAAAGAAGTTCAGTTCACACCTAACATTTTGGGTCGGCGTTGTCTATTGCATTTACCAGTTTTACACTGACGTCAAAAGTACTCAACAAACTCATATTCTGAAGTGTTGAACGCAAGTGTTGTACACTTTTAGATGCTTGGTTAAAAAGCCCATGTATTTTATATGAGGCATCAAGTGCTACACCGATGCTACACAGAAATAATGGCCATCAGAATGAGCCCAACCAAAGTGATGAACAGTGTAGCCCCCAATGAAATGTATGGGCTTTTGTTTCTGAACTAATCATGTAAAAGTGTTCAATACTGTCTTGTATTTCTCACTTAACACTTTCGATTTTCATTGCATCATTTTTTTATTCAACCTACACTGTAAACTTAATTGTGTACTCACACGTACTTTAAGTGCTTGCTTGCAAGCATACACTTAGCAAGAACCATGATTACTTCTTTCCTGCGATCGGAACTGTAATAAGGATTACAATATCTCACTCAGCGCAAAATTCCGTTTCTAACGAGCCTACATATAGGGGTCTGACTAGAAAGGACGTTGTCAGTGGAGTCATATTCATTCACACTGAGCATTCACCTACTATACACACTGTCAGAAATTTCCACGATAATTAGTACGGTTTTCCCCGTTAATTTTTTACCTGGTCCGGACCGTTTTTATTGGGTACGGTTCATCCGTACTACCTGTGATCGTATATTTCACATGGGCCTATATTTCAACTTTTTACGAAGTTTCAAGAAACTGAAACTACGGGAATTGGTCAGGGAAAACACCGTAATTTTTAGATACGGTCGTCTCGTCACCAAACAAAACGGTTCTACCGTGGTATCTGGGGCATGGGGGTACGGAATTTCTAACAGTGCAAGTGTGTGCCTTACAAGTGGCCGTTGCTAGCAGTCGACTTTACAAGCACACACCTGTAAGTGTGTCCTTGCAAGCATGCACATTTAAGTATGTAACTTGAGTTTTCAGTAGAGCGTTTTTATAAACAGTGAAAATATATGGGCAATTTAATTCTGCACGGTGAAAACAATGTCTGATTTTTTGAGAAAAACGGGAAAACTTTGAGGACCTTGGATACTTTGAGGAAAACGCCTTAGATTTTGAGGAAGGCTCCTCAAAAAATAAGGGAAATCTCCACAAATTTTGAGGAGACTTCCTCAAAATCTAAGGCGTTTTCCTCAAAGTATATCCAAGGCCCTGGAAGTTTTCCCTTTTTCCTCAAAAAATCAGACATCGTTTTTACCGTGTGATGGGTTTTACTCGGGGAGGAATCGGCTGCACGGTGTAAACGTGTCACCTCGTTGGCGGCGCTCCCTCCGAACGACTCTCCGGCCGCGGGCCATGCGATACGCAGCGCGTTAAAGGGTTGAAACGCAGCGTGACGCGTGACAAAACAGACGTTTACACGCGCGATGCACCGCCAGGCGCCCCCCGGCCCCCCCCCGGCGGTCGGGCCCAAGATTTTATATAAAGATATATTTATTCGAGGAACGGGGTATAAGCCGAGGGGTGATGGGATGGGATGCACAGGGGATAAAAAATAAAGAAGTGGGCATCGTGTTTTTTTGTTGTCGTTATTGATGTGTTGGTGTGAAGGGTTACGGGCCGCGCGCGTGCCAAAGGGGTAATGGAAGAGGGGAGGCCTGCCTGTGGCGGGGCGGGGCCGGGCGGGGCGGGGCGGGGCGGGGCGGGGCGGGGCGGGGCGGGGCGGGGCGGGGCCGGGCGGGGCCGGGCCGGGAAGGGTTCTGTGTGCGGATATAACTACGCGGCTGCAGGTGCCGTAATGTGTCACGGTGGTGAAAGCAAAACAAAAAGAAAAAAGGATTATCAAAAAAAAAAAATGTGGAGTCGGCGTACGCGGGATGAGGTTAGGTTAGGTTAGGTCGACCCTACCATAACCGCAACCCTTTTTTATTGTGCCGCGTCGCAGGGTCAACCGCTGTACCTGGCGGCTGCGGGCGGGGCACGCTCGGGTCATGCATGTCGTGTTCCTGGAAGTGAGCAGGTGAGGAATCAATACTGACGAGCGAGCCGGTGTTTATCAGAGCGTAATTGAAAACCGATTCGTAATTGTTGGATAATTTCAATTCGCCCCGCGCGTGCGTGGTTAGAGTTTTGGGGCGTTTGATTTTTCACCTGCCTGATTTGGTGTTCGGAGAAGTGTCTGGGATTTTTCGATGCCTTGAAACGCCGGGCTGGCGGCTTCCGAGGCGAGAGGGAAGTTCAGGTCAGTTCAGAAGTATAGGTTCACTGAAGTTTCTCCAAGTTGATGAGAAATTCGTCTCAACTTTGCCAACGTTCATTAAACTCCGTCAAAGAAATTATTTTATCTAAGTTCTCCGAAACTCAAAACTTATTTATCGTCACTCAAGCCCCAAAAATATACTCTGAGGCTATTTTCCCTTTAGTGGGGCGGCGGGGTGGGGGGTCCCGGGGTCCCAGGTTCATTTGTTGTTGTTTCGTCATATCGTTATTCCGTCCTCATCACCATCCATCTTTTCGCCCTTTTTCATTCCCTTATCGTCCTGACCCACCCCGGCGGTGACGGCGGGCCCAACGGGTAGAGCAGCGGAGCGGCGCAAAAGGTATAGAGTCAGTCGGAGATAAGGCAGGCTCGGGGCGTGCCCGGCCCCGGCCCGCTGTCCTCCCCAACCCTTTTCGCATCACTCGGGGCCATCTGACGAGCGATAAAGCCTGTTCCGAGCGGGGGCGGTCAACTCGTCGCATTTCTGTGCACACTGTATTTCTTGTATTTCTCATGTATGTGTCGGTATTTTTTTTTGAATTTTTGACAAGTATTTTGTTGATTTACTTAGTATTCTCATTTACTTCTTCGTATTTTTCGAGAATTTCTTTACTCTCTGACAAATAATTTTGTATTTCTCTGAACAATTTTCGTGTGTTTCTCTCTCTCTCTCTCTGTGTGTGTGTGTGTGTGTGTGTGTCTGTGTGTGTGTTTCAATATTTTGAAGTATTTCTCTGTAGTTTTCGTGTGGTTCGGAGTATTTCTGTGTACGTGTTTTTTTTTCTTTCTTTTCTTTTGAGCTGGCCGACCGTTTTCTTTGCCAAGGCAATTGTTGAGTACGCAGCAAAAGTTTTACCGTGAAGTTTCCGTATGTGCAGGACGCAAGCTGACAAATATCTGTATATCACAAATTTTGTGTTTTCCATCTTCTGCGTGCCTGGCTGGAAGATTTAAAGTCACGCCGAACTTTGATTTTTTAAAAATTAGATTGCGATCATTACATCCTCAATAAGTGCACTGTTTTATCTGAAAATGCGGCCCACATTGCCCACATTACCCTAAAAAGTTTTGGCGGCTTAGAGCTATACCGCCGCGGGGATAAAGCCACCATCAACTGGAAACTTCACGAAAAAAGAATTGCTGTGGCGCCGGCTGTACATCGACCGCTTCCAAAACTAAATTGTTTTCACTGGGCGCTGTCAGAGTCTTCTTGGTGGTGATTTTCTTTTTTTTTTTTATTTACGTGTGATTCTATGAAGAGTGCGCGCAAAGCAAGGAGCGAAACAGCCGAGGACGAAAAGTGTGTGTACAGTACACACAGCTCAGAAAGAGGAAAGGTAAAGCAGATATAAAAAAAAAATCTCTATATAAAAAAGGAAGATGTGTCTGTCGGGAGATGATTTTCCCGTGAGTTTATTTTACGACGTGTTGAGGACCCGGCCGGGCCGGGCCGGTCTCGTCCCATTCATACTCGCCCGCAGGCCGCAGGACTATTAGCAGATCCGCAGCAGGCGAGCTCCTGATCCTGTCCTGTCCTCCTCACCCCTTGCTCTCCTCCTTCATAAGCGCGTGTTTTGTGCCGATTCCCCCCCCCCTTTTTATTATTCTCTCGTTTGCTCTTCCCTTTTTATCTATTAGTATCGAATCGACGGGCTGCGGCCGTAATTTATCGCGCTCTCCACCGCCGCCGCCGGGCCGCGCGCGTGGACTCACCCCCTTACTATTCCTGCTGGTTGACAACTTTCGCTCTGTGCACGGCAAAAACGAGTCCTGGGTTTCCCAGAGGAATTTGCACATTCCCAGGAGGTATCATCTTTCCCAGGGGATGTCCTGGGTTTTCCAGGAAAAACTCCTGGGAAAAGCTGCTTTTTTTTCCAGGACATCCACTGGGATTCCAACTCTCCTGGGGATCCCAGGACTCGTTTTTACCGTGTGAAAGAAGTACACATTTACTGGACTTGTATTTATTATTTGTGAAGAAGTGCAGCAGTATTTATTTATCTTTGCTGAGATTTGTGCATTCATTTGAGCACTTTCGTGCATTATATGTGAGCAAAACCATGAATTTTTGTGCTCAATGTAGTCCGAGTCCAAACCTTGGTCCAACTTTGCAGAAAATAATACATATACAAAAAAAAAACAGTTAGTCTGTAGTACACCACAGGGATTGCTTAACGCAAACGCTATTTTTTTTTCTTTTAATTGCTCACTGTGAAAAATATTTCCGTAGATGTACAATATATTTTGTAATTCTGAGTTTTGAGACTAGTCACTACAACGACTTTACACGTTACGACTTTGTTGGCTCACCAATCGATTCTGAGTTGATACGCATAGTTATAAAAAGTTTACAATATGAATCGTAATTGTACAAGACCTCTCAGGGAAAATTTTCCCGTACCGGTACAAGGATTTCTCACAGTGCTATTTGACTACAGCTTTTTGGCAGAAAACTTTCCTGTGAACACAACAACGCACAGCGCCCTACAAAATTTTTGACGCATTCCCTCCTGCGTCGCTGTTCTTCTGTGTCCACACCCAGGGAAAGGTGTTAGACAGTCACACGTTTTGCTCTTCCCGTGAGAAGGCCGCGGGCGCGACGCTCGCTCGCAGCATTTGGCCGCACATGTGGCAGGGGTACAGATTGACGGCGACCTTCGCGTGCCGCCGGCGGGTGCCTCGACAGCGCCTCTTGACGGCGTCCTGGGCGCGCGCGGCGGGCTGCCCGACACGCACTCCTGCTGTCCTGTCCAGCCGTGTCCGTATCCGCGCAGATCTCTCTCCTGTAGCTCCGTCCTTGTCGCACGTATGGTTGCGGCCCATGCTGGCGATGGCAGGGCCCCATGAGTGCGACAAGGACAGAGGCGCTGTCCGTCCGGCCACTCCGGCCCCGTAGGGCGAGGCGCTGGGTTTGTGTCGTGTCCACGTCACTGCTGACGATATCGGGGGCGAGCACCTCAAAGCGACCGCATTCTGCTCGCGTATTCTGTCCCCTGCTGATGATTAACGTGTCCGCGAGGGCTGAAAGGCAGCGGGGCGGGCCTAAAAGAAGCGGACTTTGTATTTTGTTTGCGCGCGCTGTAATACACTCTGCAGCGCGCCCCGCCCCGCCCCGCCCCGCCTCGCCGCGGAGTCATTGAGCCGCGATGAGAAACTCGGAGGTCTTTGGGGTGAGCAGCGGGACGCCCGCGGGAAATGTAAGAGGTAGACGCGCCACCACAGCCCCACCCCCACCCCCACCCCACCCCACCCCACCCCACCCCACCCCCACCCCACCCCACCTCACCAGGCCCCGTTGCGACCTTTGACGACGACGACGACGACCACGACGACGTTCACATTCATTGGGAGCCGAACACCCTCCTCTTCCCCCGCCCCCTCCATGACCCTCCTGCCGTTCAGCAGGTCGCCCTATTCAGATGAGGAGTCCCTGGCTCTATTGAGCAGTGTAGTCGCGTCCCGTCCGCTCGGCGCCGCTCCCGCCCGATCCCGCCCCCGATCCCTCCCGATCCCGCCCAATCTTCTCCCGTTTCCGCCAGATCCCTCCCTATCCCTCCCGAACCCGCCCGATATCTCCCGATCCTGCCCGATCCCGCCAGATCCCTCCCGATCCCGCCCGATACATCCCGATTCCTCCCGCACGGAAAAACTTCGTCTTGGTTTTCAAGCAGCCCCGGAAACCCTGTGTATTTTCTCCATAAGAGCTGCTTGGTTTTTCCAAAACTGCTTGGAAACTAGGACGCCGTTTTTTCCGTGCCGATCCCGCCCGATCTATCGCCCGCCCGCTCCCGCTCCCACCAAGCCTAGGGTTTAGGTAAAATCGCAAATATTTTTCAACAGTGTATAATAAGACGTGCAATTTCTGAGCAACCAAAATTAACAATGACGATGATATAATGTGCCGTGCCATCTATTTATGAATTCATATCGAATTTAGTTTGTACACTGAAATAAAAGCCCCCTGCGCCGTGCGTATATTTTTTTTCTGTTTTAAAAGGATCGATCCTGATAGTTAACGCTTGGCCCAACGGGGTGGTCGTCTAGTCGTAGAGTGAGTGACGCGGAAAGGGGTGCGGGCTACGCGGTTGGGGCGGGTGGGGCGAGGCGGGGCGGGGCGGGGCGGGGCGGGGCGGGGCGAGTCAGTCGGGCCTAATCACCAAGGGCGGGGCGGGGCGGCGCGGGGTGGGGTGCAGCTGCCAAAGATCCGCACTCACGCGTCCGTCACCCGCCCCGCCCCACCCCACCCCGCCGCGCCCCACCCCGCCCCACCCCGCCCCGCCGGCACGCATGCAAGCCCGCCAGCCACACTGAACCCTTATCGACCCCCATCTTTCCACATCCACGGAAGTATTATAATGACACATTGCGTCGTCTTTTCCCCGGGTCTCCAGTCGGCGGGGCGGGGCGGGGTGGGGTGGGGTGGGGAGGGGTGGGGTGGGTGACCGTGACGGAGACGGAGCACATCGGCGCATCGCGTCTTGCTGTACAGGCCTCCGCGCGGGCGGCCTTGTGTGTCCTGGACAGCCGTCTGATTCCGAAGATCGCTCTCGCGCCCGCTCGCGCCCCCCTCCTTTGTCGCACTCGAGGGGCTCTGCCATCGCCAACATAGGGCGCCGCCATTGGTGAGACAAGGACGGGGGGACGAGAGCGATCTCCGGAATCAGACGGCAGACGCGGGGGGGGGGGGAGGGGGGGGGCGGGCAGGGCGCCCTCATCAAGAACTCTCTCTGATCATGATCATAACGGCCATCAGGGCAGCCAGGGTGCCCCTCGCGCTCGCGCGCTTCCCCGCAACCTGCCGTCAGATTCAGAAGAGCGCTTTTGTATCTCCGTCCTTGTCTCACACGCATGGGTCTCGGCCACGAGGAGTGAGTTAGAGGAGAGGCCACTACAAAACGATCTTTTGAACCCGAGGGATGGCCTGCCCTGCCATGCGAACGCTGGGACTGCAACCTCACTTGCTTTGCTGGAACACACGCTGAAATTCCAAGTATATGAATGTCACTCGCCCATACAGATGAGTGAAAAATATTTGCACACTTACAGGTGTCTGAATAAAAATTCGCTCATTTGCAGTCTCATTGCGTAATGATTACTGTAGAAGCGCGTTTAGATTCGCTTACTGCAACTGCACGTGTGCGCGCTTTCGTTTGCTCATCTACAAGTAGGGATGGAAAGGTCGGAAAAATTGGTAACATTTCCGGAAAAATTTGAAATTTTTCCGAGCTATAAATTTCCTGGAAAAGAATATGGAAAAATATTTTCTTTTGTTTTTATGAACTACTTGTGAAGTGAAATTAGTAATTTAGTGAAAGGAAAAATTTGTTTCAAGTTGTTTGAGGTTCTTTATGATTATGTAGAGGATACACGGTAAAAGCAATGTCTGAATTTATGAGGAAAAAGGGAAAACTTTGAGGAACTTCCGTAATTTGAGGGATTTCCCTCATATTTTGATGAAGGTTCCTCTTTAAAAAAGGCTATATTCCTCTGCACACAAATGTGTCGATGTGGCCTAGCGGGCGGGATGTGGGCGGGCTGCGGGCGGGCCGCGTGCAGGGCGCTGTGGCCAAACCGTAGCGGTGACACCCGCCAGGACGTCTGTCTGGAGACCTCGTCAGAGAAAGGTTTCGCCGTTACAATCGTCATGCCTTTAATGATGCCCCTCTTTACCCACCGTGGGCCGGGCCGGGCCGTGTGGGACACCGCCGAATTGCGGGGCGGGGCGGGGCGGGGCGGGGCGGAGAGGCACGCGAACAGGTATAAGTGGAACCCTTTTTCCGCGTCTGCTGCCAGCGCCGACGACTTCTGTCTGTCTGTCTGTGTGTGTGCGCGCGCGCGCGAGCCCACGGGTACGACTCTTCTTTTTATGATCCCCTCCCCGCTCTCTCTCTCTCTCTGTCTCTCTCGGCGTCTCTCTCTATCTCTCTCTCTACCTCTATCACCACCACTACTCCTTTATTGTGGGTCGACCTTTTTATCGCGTGGGCACGCGGGGCGGGCTCCTTTTTTTTTTTAGTGAGGAAAGGGGAGAAAATGTGTGTGTGTGTGTGTGTGTGAGTGAGAGAGATAGTGAGGTAGGGTTAGGGCGCTGCTTATCCCTGGGGGTTATTTATTTTCCCCCCGCATCACATCTCTATAATATACACCAGTGCGGCTCCTGTATGCGCGCGCGTGCCCCTTATAGGCTGCAGGAGTCGGGGTAGGTCTCAACCCCCCTCTCTCTCTACCCCGCCGCTGCTCTCGCTCGCTCGCGCTCTTCTTGATGAACTACTGCAAGTAATTAAACCCTCCAGCTGGGTGCTCGCGCGGGGACTTTAATACCACACAGCCGCTGGCCTGCCCTGCCCTGCCCCGCCACTTATTGCTCTAGCGAAACTTTTAATTTGTTGACTTGATGGTGTTCGCACGCGCAGCGTGGCTGCTCAGCGGCCGCGACGCGACGCGCCCCCTCCAAATGAGGGCTAAGGAGGAGCGCTTTTAATTTTATCATCAGTACAACTTGCCCGCCCGCGGAAAACTGTCTTTTATTTAATTGTTGTGCTGTTGTTGTTTTTCAAAGTTGCCGTTGATTTTTTTTTCCCTTGCAGAGAGGACGAAGGTGCGTCCTCATGGTCGCACGCACCAGTTGGCCGGTTCCGGCTGATTCTCATGGACACCGAAATCGAGTCCACCGTCCAATCGAGTCGAGCACGATACTGCTGATCCCTTTATTGCTTCACCTCATCGTCATGTAAGTACGTACTTCTCATGTGAGGGCATACCCATCCATCAAGGAACTTGACGGAATGAATATATACGACTCGCCGGTGTTCTGTTTTCCCCTTTGATTACTCTGCCTGTGGAAAACGAATAGAAACCCCCTTAAAAACATTACCGCAACCCCTTTAAACTGTAATGGACAGCGCGGGGACTTGCACGCGCGGTGCAGACGGGGGCGCGCATGTACCCGCGGCCCTGAAGGTTCATACAGTAACTCGGGGGGAGGGGGGGGGGGAGCTATTTCATTTAGATTAGCTAATATTGCGCCCCAGCCCATCTGCCGCGGCCCTACCCGGCCAGCCGACCGGCCCGCGCCGGCCCGCCCAGGTAGGGCCCATCAGCCCCGCACTGAGCTCGCTCAGGCGGCTCATTCCGCATAGTGGTGTGGTCTCTCGTCCTTGTCGCTCTTCATTGGGACCGTCCATCAGGTGCAGGAGAGAGAGAGAGAGAGAGAGAGAGAGAGAGAGAGAGAGAGAGAGAGAGAGAGAGAGAAAGGCGACGACTGTTTGGATATCAGCCGGCTGGCCCTGGCCGAGCCGCGCTGCGCCGCGGTCCTCACGGGCGCCACCACGCGCGAACCGCGAGGGAGAAACAACTCTGAATTTTTCGTACTCCTCGTAATTGATAAAAATCTAGAAAAATTTAACAAAATTCAGAGAGACTCCAAATTAACCCAGAAAAAAATCGTAAAAATTTCACAAAAAAATTAGATAAAAAAATACAAGCAAAATAAAAAGCAAAGCAAAGTAAGAATTCTGAAAAAAAAAATTTAAAAAAAATGTACACTGAAATTCCGAGTCGTTTCCCCCCCGGCGCGATCCTGGCGTGTGAAGAGGTGCCGCCCCGCCCCGCCCCGCCCCGCCCCGCCCCGCCCCGTGCGGTGTAATTACGCCACATCAGGGCTGCTTGCTATGCATTGAGGGGGCGGGGCGGGGCGGGGCGGGGCCCTGGGAGCGCAGCGCGGTGAGACGCGACGTCGCCCTATGCACCGCGAGGAGGCTCTGACGACGCTCTCCTCGCTCTCGCTCTCTCGCACCTCTACGGCGACGCCCATTCGTGCGAGAGAGACAGCAAGTCGAGGAAGGCGGAATAGGTCGGCAGGATCATCAGGAAGGAAGGATGTGCAGCGCGGCGAACAGGAGTCGCGGCGCATCCTTTAAGTCAACGTTATGAGAAAGCCCGAACCCATCAAAAATTAATAACCAGGTATAGACGCACGTTAAAACCGCTGCGTGAAGCTGAGCAGCCAAAAGTACGCCTCTCGGCGGCCTGCGGCCTGCGGCGTGTCAAAGCTGGAAGTTAAGTATTTAAAACCTTTCCTATGGTTGGCTAGCCTGTATGCTGCTCTCATCTCCCGCCTGGCGCCTTCCGCCTCCTTTCTGACAGGGCTGAGGGCTGAGCATTTAAGTTTTAAGTTGAAGTTAAATTTCAAGTCTATAGCTCACCCAATATTGATTAAAAGGGGAAAAAGACAGTATGCACTGAAAATCTACGAGTCATAATTCTCGCCCCCATACGAGTGAGAATTTGAGGGCAATTTTATTACTCTCTGGAGGGTAAGAATTTTTTTCCTCGCCCTTTTTGAGAAAGAATTTTGAGACCTCGCCCAAAATAAAGTGAGAATTCGTGCTCAAATTAAAAGAGGTTAAAAAATCCTTACTCAAATAGAGCGAGGCTCAAAAATTTCTCGCTCGAAAAGAGTGAGGTGTTGCTCGGGCCAGTCGAACACTTGCAAGTCATGCTCAGCTACCGTGTAAAACACGTGCAAGGGCAAAAACGTTAAACAGTTGTCAGTCCACAAAGCTATCGAGTTTGCGCTCTTCACCAGACTTATTGAGAGAACTGAGTCACAAACGACCCCGGAGGCACCTACTTTCGAGACCTTATTTCAACCACTGCCATAATAATTGCACGTGATAAACTTTGGTTACAAAGTTGGAGAGCTCCAAGAGAGTCGGATAAGCCCCGTGAAGCGACCCTGCGAGCCGAGCAGTGGTTCCGGTTTTCTTCCTAAACGTTCGCACGCACCGGGTGAGAGCGGCTGGGGCTGGCTGTGCTCGGCGCGGCCCGGCCTGGGCGCCGTCAAACACACCGCCAGCATAATAACCCTATCCGCTAGATTAGTAGGTTGTGACGGCGGCGGGGCGGGGTGTCCTGGGCGTGTTCCTGAAGCCGTTTTGCTCTTTATTTCACGTGTAATTTCGATGTCGTTTGTCGCGGTGGGCCAGCGCTGTCCTCACACACGTGAGGGGGTTGGCGGGGTGGGGCGGGGTGGGGCGGGGCGGGGTGGGGTGGGGCAGCCCCGCACCGCTGCGCTGCGGTTCCCTTCTTCTTTCGCCCGTTTCCCGACCATTCCTACCCAAAAACCGATCCGTAACGGAAGTGATCGACTCACAACGCAAACTCCGCCGCCCCGCCCCGCCCCCTCCCCGTCTTGTTTACAAAATTATTGATCGGCTTTTGTTCGCCTGTAATTGGACGGTTGGCCGGCCAAGACACACGCATCGCGCTCGGGTTTCACTCTCGCGCTCCTGAAAGGCCCCAGCGGAGTGCCCCCTATCTGGTCTCTCTCTCTCTCTCTCTCTCTCTCTCTCTCTCTCTCTCTCTCTCTCTCTCTCTCTCTCTCTCTCTCTCTCTCTCTCTCTCTCGTCCTTCTCGAGCTCCCCATCTCTTGCCCCTGGTTCAAAGGGGGTATACATTTTCCATAACAACTCCCCACTGCCAATCTTTGAGTCGAATTCACTGAGGAAGTGGAAAACAAAGCTCGATACTTATTCGCACAAAAAGAGCTCAACATTGAAAACAAACAGATTTGAATTCGCTTATTTTAATGGCATCTCGTTTGTGTAACACCCATCATCAACACACCTCTTTTTAAAAAAAGAAAAAATGTCAAACAGGGGGAAAAAAATACACTTGCATGATGAATTCGAGTGAACGAATATGCACACTTAGGTGAGTAAGTATACTTCACACACAACGAAGTGTGTCACGAATGCCATGATGAATTCGAGTGAACGAATATGCACACTTAGGTGAGTAAGTATACTTCACACACAACGAAGTGTGTCACGAATGCCTGGATTGGAAATCGCCGTATTCCTCTGTCCGCGAGTGACGTTATTCGTTCTCTTGTATAATATTTCCAGTAGTGTATACCCCTGCCGACTTATTCCGAAGAAGAGCGCTTTCCTCGCCCTGTCTCTCTCGCACTGATGGGTTTCACCGAATAGGTGCGAGAGAGACAGAGCGAGGAGAGCGCTCTTCGGAACAAAGTCGTCTGCCTCGTCCTGCCGGGCCGGGCCGGGCCGGGCCGGGCCGGGCCGGGCCGGGCCGGGCCGGGCCGGGCTGTCTGTATGACGCATGCGGTCCCTCCCGGCTGCAGCCCTTCCCTCCCTGTGGGCCGGTCTGGTCACGTGACCGCGCGCCGTACCGCTGACCAATGGGGGCGGGGCGGCGGTGCAGCGTCCTGCGGCCCTGCGGCCCGGACCCAATCAATAACGACTCGCAGTGGATGTGGATGGCCCGCGGCATCCCTCAGCCCGAGCTGAGCCTCAGTGCAGCGCGCGGGGGCGGCGCGGGGGCGGCGCGGGGGCGGCGCGGGGGCGGGCGCGTCCATCATCCCCTTTCTCTCCCCCAATCTTAGTCTTCTCTAGTTTCGTTTGTCAACGTCGCATCCACCTCGCTCCCTTCTTTCTCTCTCTCTCTCTCTCTCTCTCTCTCTCTCTCTCTCTCTCTCTCTCTCTCTCTCTCTCTCTGTCTCTCTCTCTCTCTCTCTCTCTCTCTCACCCTCTCTCCCCCACCCATCTGCCCGTATGGCGCGGTGGACCTCCTCTCCCTCCGCGCTGCCCGCACGGCGGCTGTTCTCTCCTCTGCCCCACTGTGCATCCTGTGTGTACAAAACTCAGGCTTGAAAGGGATCGAAAATGTTGGCATCACGGTAAAAACGGTGTCTGATTTTTTGAGGAAAAGGGGTAAACTCTGAGGAACTTCCCTACCTTGAGGGAAACCCCTCAGATTTTGAGGGAGACTCCTCAAAAGATACGGGAAATCTCCACAAATTTTGAGGGGATTTCCTCAAAATCGAAGGAGTTTTTCTCAAAGTATACAAGGTCCTCAAAGTTTTCCCTTTTAAAAACTCAGACATAGTTTTTACCGTGATGGGGACAGATGACACCCGCGCTGCTCCGGCTAGAAAGTTTTCAACACCGACGCGAATGCTTATGTTACTCAATGTCGAGGGGGTATTCACTCACAAAATCTGTGACCCGACTAGTACGCGTATTACGCTCCGAAATTGTACAGATTGAGCCAAAAACAGGCAAAACAGCCCAAAACGACACAAAAATAGGGAAAATAAGGAGAATTTTGGCCATTGCGCTCCTCTTACGCAGACTATTTCGCCTTTATTACGGAGAGTGACCCAACTATTACGCGGGTGCATACCCCCTCGCTCAGTGTCCTTGACCAGGAAAAACTTGTCACCATAGCCTTCGATACGTTATATTCCCCAGGCTTCAAAACGAGGGGTAAATAACTCCGAATTTTGATGTACACCACTAATTCAAAATTCACACTAATTCAAACTAATTCACGCGAATTCAAAACGAGTTCAAAACAAATTCAAGCGAATTTAAGGAATGACCTCAGAAAATACACGCATATCTGATCCAAATTATTCTCTCAATTACATGATGAAATAGGATTTTTAGTAAATTATTGTGAATTATTTCGATTTATTCCAAATTATTGGAAATTAGCTTGCAACTGCGCAAAATAATCACAATTATTTTAATTAACTTTTTAAAAAATTTAGAAGCAAATTTTGCTCTGCAATTGAAAAGGTGGCCTGAAAACGTGGAAAATTTTTGCGGCAGTAAACCTCCCGAAGGAGGTTGCGGTTCCCGCCAGGCACAGGGCTTTTACCCCCTGTGGCAGCCAACTGCTTCGGTGTTCCATGGGAACCGGCGCTTTGCTGACTGCGATCCTATCGCGCAATTCGACAGATTTGATCCCCGTACCACCATTGGCCTACCCCTAGAGGTACGAGCGGTGTCAAGAGCGTTAGACTTCCTGATCCCAGTTTCAGAGGCCTTACCTCAGAGGGGTACGCGGGATTCGAACCCACAACCCCGAGTGCCGACACGTAGCCAGAACAGGAAGCGACCCAACGCCCAGAGCCACCGAGCCAACGGCGGTGAGACGTGTTTAACTTCTATTTGACCTGCCATCCAGCTGCGGCCAAAGGGAATGTCAAGCGCGAAAAACACTTTCCCGAGTGGGAGTCGAACTTGGGACCACTCGGTTCGGTGTTGCGCGCTCTACCAACTGAGCCACGACGCCACGATGACTGTACAGTGCGACGGGTTCGAGTTGTATTTGCCCTGTCCTCCTGGATGGGGGCTGCAGGATACGGCAAATACGACTCGAACCCGTCTCACTGTACAGTCATCGTGGCGTCGTGGCACAGTTGGTAGAGCGCGCAATACCGAACCAAGTGGTCCCAAGTTCGACTCCCACTCGGGAAAGTGTTTTTCGCGCTTGACATTCCCTTTGGCCGCAGCTGGATGGCAGGTCAAATAGAAGTTAAACACGTCTCACCGCCGTTGGCTCGGTGGCTCTGGGCGTTGGGTCGCTTCCTGTTCTGGCTACGTGTCGGCACTCGGGGTTGTGGGTTCGAATCCCGCGTACCCCTCTGAGGTAAGGCCTCTGAAACTGGGATCAGGAAGTCTAACGCTCTTGACACCGCTCGTACCTCTAGGGGTAGGCCAATGGTGGTACGGGGATCAAATCTGTCGAATTGCGCGATAGGATCGCAGTCAGCAAAGCGCCGGTTCCCATGGAACACCGAAGCAGTTGGCTGCCACAGGGGGTAAAAGCCCTGTGCCTGGCGGGAACCGCAACCTCCTTCGGGAGGTTTACTGCCGCAAAATTTTTCCATGTTTTCACGCCACCTTTTCAATTGCAGAGCAAAATTTGTTTCTGAACAGTTTTCAAAAATAAATGACATAATTGTGATTATTTTCCGCAGTTGCAAGTTAATTTCCAATAATTTGGAATAAATCGAAATCATTCACAATAATTTACTAAAAATCCTATTTCGTCATGTAATTGAGAGAATAATTTGGATCAGATGTGCGTGTATTTTCTGGGGCATCCCCGAATTTAAAACGAATTCAAGTAAATTCACAAAAAGATCACAATAATTTCAAAAAAAACTTCGCAATAAATTCAAAAAATTCAAAGCTAATTCAAAACGAATTCAATTCAATTCAGACAAATTCAATTCAAATTCACGAAATTTGTACACCGAATTCAGAGTTGTTTACCCCTCGCTTCAAAACGCCTTGAAAAGTATATCTTGAATGCGAATCTTTTCGAGCCGACACTTGAAAAAAATCCGAAAAATTCCCTCTGCCGTTCAGTCTCATCTGTCCAAGTCCCAAACGCGATGCGCTTCGACTGGTTCTGAAAAATCTTCTCCCAAGCATCTGATATGTTGTTCCCCGGTCTTTAAGACTCCTTAAAAAAGTATGTAATGGGTGAAACTTCCCTTTAGTATATCACGACTGCATATCGCTAATTCTGGTGACTGCATCAGAAAAAGGCGGGGAAAAAACGAACATTTAACGAACAGTTCGGACTCTGGGAATTTCATACGTGAAATCGTGTGGCAACCTTGACCACGATTATTTTCACGTCACCTCTTTGGTTAGTTTTTCGAAGAGAGAAGAAAAAGAAAGAAGCTATTTTAGCCATCATTTGTACGATTTATCGTGTATATTTAATTTACCGGTCTACGCCGGTCAGCGACGCTGCTCGCCTCGCGTGGTCGCGCGCTTGGCAGATCAATGCTAAAACGGGCCGCAAGTGACCCGCCGCGCCGCATCAAACTTGCAGAGCACACTGTGAAAAATATTCCTTAGGATTATGGGAAAATTTGCCATGATAAGTTTCGCAAAGCTACAACATCCAGTTGTATTGTTACGACGTTTTTCCCACCCTGTGTCCACTTACACTTAAACTGGCAATGTATACTTTTTCGTACATGTGAAATGTAACAATATAAACATGCAGATTCATGAACAAAATCGTGCCGAATTACGTGGGATATTGCGAATAAATCTTCATAAATTATTATATGCAGAAAACATGCACAAACTTAGACAAATATATGAACAAGATTCTACATAATTCAGCACGACTTTTTAGATAAATCTGCATGTTTATATAGTAACATTTCATTTGTACGAAAAAGTACATTGCCAGTTAGCCTGTAGTTTTCCTGGACGAGTAAGAATTCGCTGTCGTAAATTTGAGAATGAGCTCGTAAATTTACAAGTCTCAAATCACAAATTCCGAAAAGACTCATAAAATTACGAATAATCTCGTCAAAGTGGCACGGACAGTAAGGTTAGCCCCGTGCTGTCCCGCTAAGGTCACCGTGGAGCCGTAGCGATGTGGCCTCGTACGCGCGAGCGAACGTACACAAATTTTTCCACAAAAGCGCCCAAAACTATGGACAGTCCTTTTTTTTTTTTTTTTTTTTTTTTTTTTTGCAGCCAACACAAAATTTGCTTGAACCAATAACAGATACTTAAGGAAAGAAAGTCTGAGTTTAACTCTTTTTATTGGTTTTAGCACTATGTTTATTTCGGCTGTAGTCAAAAATTGTAGTGTCCATATTTTACGATATTTTTAGTTTTATTCTTGGGGCAAAAAAACGTTTCGGCGAGGTCCCTAAATAACCCTGATACTTTTTTCTTTAAAAAAATAAAAATAAGGCTGTTTGGTCCCTAAAAAACTTTGCTGTTCTTATAGATGAGAGTTAGTGAGAGATGAGACTCGCGTGCAGTTGCCATGGTTGCACGCTCCTCTTCCGGGAAGCGTCGTCCTGACTTTGTGGCGTGCACGTCGCGGTGCGTCCGTCGCGACGCTGCCTGAGGCTGCCTCCGCACAGTCTCTCTGTCCTTGTCGCTCCCATGCAGTGCGGCCATGAGGATCGAGAGAGAGGACACTACTGCACGCGCGGTTCGGACTCGCCCTCATTCCCCGCGACGTCCCGTCCCGTCCCGACAGCCGCAGAGCTCCGCTACGCCGGGCCGGACAGCCTATAGTTTCCTCTCAACAAGAAGCCTTTGTTCCACTTTTTGGCGCCTGCGCCGCCTTCCGCTTCTGACCGCTGTGGAGCGGGCTCAGGAGTCCCGAAGTGTGTGTGTTTGTGTGTGTGTGTGTGTGTGTGTGTGTGTGTGTGTGTGTGTGTTGGGGGGGGGGAATCAGTTATACTAAATGTGTAGGACAATTGTTTTTTTTTATTATTATTATTTTTTTTTACTTTAGATTTTTTCCCCCTTTTTTAGGTGACGGAGTTGCCTTCTAATTTTGTTTTGATTTTTCTTTGCGTTTTTCATGGAATTTTTCTGTCACTTCTTTTGATTAATTGTGGTCTCTTTTACCCCCTTTTGACCATTTTTTCTTGATTTTTCGGATTTTTCTGTATCTTTCTTCCTAATTTCTTAAAATGATTTTTCTTTTTTGGGCCGTACAATTATTTTTCGAAAAGATCTCTCCCTCGGGGGGGATGGGGAGAGGGGTAGGTATTCGTGAAAGCCCTGCCTCCGACTGTTCTCCGCGTTCTCCGTACTCCTGTGTACACAGAAACATCGAATCGTCAAATAAAAAAGGGGGAATCCAAGCGAAGTTGACACAAAAAATACACGAAATGGTACCCCGTTTCGTCCGGTTCCAGGAAGCGTAAGTGACGGCATGCACGTGGTTTGCTCGCCTGCCCCGTGGGCCCGGCCGGGTGGCGCCGCGCTGCACACCGCGGGGGCGGGGGGGCGGGGCGGGGGCGGGGGCGGGGCGGGGGCGGGGAGCCACGGCCACGGATGGCTACCTCCCAATGCCCACTACACAAACACGGGCGGCACGTCAGTGGAGAGATGCCTGCCTGCTGGACTCCGGGTGCCGCTCTGCCCCGCCCCGCCCCGCCGCGCCCCGCCGCGTCCTGTCTGATGTGCTGAAAGGGGGGGAAAAGGACGTGCAACGTGCATGGCTACGCCGCGCTGAGGCTGTCCTTGCATCGGCGTATTTTTTTGTTGTTGTTGTTTTTTTCTTTAAATCACTTCGCTAACAAGATGAAATGACGTCGTGACAAGAGGTTTTCCCCTTTTCTATAGAGTGGAGATTTACACAAAAATGTCCGCAGCTTGTGAATTTTTCTTGTATTTCTAGCGCGTAGTTCAATGTGCTTATTTTTCTTCATCGCCATGGGTGTACTTTAGTTTATTTCTTTGAATTCCCATTCGCTTACACTCTTAAAATTGTGAGAAAAGTCTAGGAAATAAATTTTCCTGTCATCTGTAGGTGTGTAACATACTCACACGTTGGGTTGCTGCGGTGACTTTGCCTCACTTTAATTTTAAACTTGATCTTAAGGAGTTTTCCAGTTGTATTACTCCCACCTCCCCCACCAGATATATAAAGACACACGTTGGCGCTTAGGCGTAGGGGTCAGGGATGGGTTGCTGCTTACGGACGGTCCACCGCGCCCCGCCCCTACGGACGCACCCTCCTGCACGCTGGAGAGAGAGAGAGAGAGAGAGAGAGAGAGAGAGAGAGAGAGAGAGTGAGAGAGAGGGCAGTAGGGAGGGAGGAAGAGGGGCGAGCGCAGCAGCGAGAGTGAGGCTGGCGAGGGTTGCGTCGTGCTGCTGGCCAATGCCGGACGACTGCAACCCCCGTCCAATGGGCTGCATCACCCTTCTGGTCACCCTCCTGCTCACCCAGCCTCTCTCTCTCTCTCTCTCTCTCTCTCTCTCTCTCTCTCTCCTCTCTCTCTCTCTCTCTCTCTCTCTCTCACTGCGCTATGGGGTTGTGCCTCCCCCGCTGCTGCCTGCACAGCCTTCCTTTAGGGCGGCCTCTCCAAGCCCTGGCACTTTTTTACTGTTGTCCGGCTCGATGGGGGTGTCGCGCACCCTTCCCCTTCATCTATCACGTGTTTTTTTGTCTCCCCTCTCGCGCGTGTGTGTGTGTGTGTGTCCAGTAGGCTGCTGGAGGCTGGGGCGCCACCACCGCTCGCGCGCCCTGGAGAAAGATGGACGCTCGTTTGGCGTACAAGCGCCAGGCGGCGGACAGTCGGACTGCTATAGGCTGCATTTCTAGCCGCACGACTGCTGTTGTCAAGGAAGTCGGCATCAAAATCCCCACGAATGCACCTGTGTGAAGTTTGAAGAGGGTGTCTGTCCACGCCTGCCATCTTGGCAAAAGCACGGAGAAAAGGATTTTGCTCTCACTACGAACAATTTGTCAATATAGCCAACACTTTCTTGTTCCAGCAACTAAAAAACTGCTGGCATAGCAAAGCGTCTGTTACTACAACAGTACTCCATCAAAACTTCTGTTGTAATAACAGATGCTTTGCTCAGCCAACAGATTTTTAGTTGCTGGAACAAAAACAAAAAAACATTTTTAAGGCCATATTAACAAAACCTTTTTCTCCGTATTTGTGCAGGCCAAGATGTCACCCGTTCACACAGGGGTATTTGTCGCGTGAATTGTGCTGCCTGCTTACTTTGGCAGGACTGATGTGGCGCGCCTCGCCTCCCGCCTCCCGCGCCCGAGCGGCAGTGTACACGCCGATAAGCCGGAGGGTCTGTCGATTGGGCTCCTGTGCGCTCGGACGCGGTAAAATCCACTTCCTGGTTGTTAAGCAGTTTTGGAAAAGCCATGCATTTTTTCATAAGAAAACCGTGGCTGCTTGATAACCAGGACGCAGTTTTCTCCGTGACTCTGACTCTGCAGACTCGCGGAACAGTCGTCGAACCGTATATGCGGACCGCGTACTTTATTTAACTTCTCCACCTCGGTGTTGCGGGTGGAACAATACGCCCGATGACGCGGCCGTCAGGCAACGTGTTACGCGCTGCTGTTGCCTACTTGACTGAAGCTTACAGGCGACGCGCCTCCGCATTGTCTCCGCGCCGCTTTGCTTGCTTGCCTTGCTTCACCTGCTGAAAGAACGCATCATACGAACAAGGAGGAAGAGAGGATGAGAGACAGAGAGTGAAAGTGGTCCGATGTGTATTGTCTGTTTGGAAGCAAAGTCGGGCGGCGCTGAGTCGAGCGGAGCGGGACGGGACGGCGACTGTCGTACCGGCCATTGTCTACTATTGCTGCTCTGAATCGGATCGATACAGACCCGGGCCGGCGTCGCCTGCGGGGTCCTGGACCACGTGGTGCAGCCCGACCACAAGCACAGGCCCAGCCTGACGTGCGCGCGTAGCGTAGTGAGGCACGACTATGCAGCATGTGCTGTATTGTAATACGAAACTTTTACTTCGAAATATCAAACTTTGTCTCAGTTTCTTAGTTTCCTAGGCCTTGGAGAAAAACACTAGTTTTAATGTGTTTTTTCACGGTAAAAACAATTTTTTTTTGAGATGAGGATAACGTTGGGGAGCTCTCTGATAATGAGGAAAATTTTTCGGAGTTTGAGATGCGATTTGAAAACATTACTATTACTCTTTTGAAGATTTTTAGTTTTAATCTCACTAACTTTGTGTGCTTTTTTAAGAATCTCACTTCATAAGATCGAGGTTCCAAAAATATCACCTAAATGAAGCAGGGAGAAAGACCTATCTGTTTAAAAGAGACATCTGACTTCCATTTCTAGTGAATAAGTTGCCTCTCTCTCTCTCTCCTTTTGTAAAGAAACCAAAATAAGCAATTTCAATCTCTCTCTCTCTCTCTCTCTCTCTCTCTCTCTCTCTCTCTCTCTCTCTCTCTCTCTCTCTCTCTCTCTCTCTCTCTGTACTGGACGCAAGTGCCCGCTAAATTGCTATGAACTTTTTTGGGGGGGTACTCAGCTTATGTCGTCCTCTGTCACGATGTGCATCGTGTTCTCTGTGCATGCTGTGTCACGTATTATATTTCATACACATATGAACAAAATTGTGCCGAACTACTCGCATGTAATTCTACAAATTTGTTCATTATTCCGTATCAAGGGTCTACTATCTCCATAATCCTCGTACACCCTTCTAGATTATTATTGATAATCACATAACCATAACGATGTAAAATTTCAAAATATAGACAAATTTTGACAAATATGGAGAGATATTATCAAATTTGACCAAAAGTTGCGTGATTATTTGCCAATAATCAGTAAAATGTGTTAAAGATTAACTCAAATAATCACTGATAATCACCTTAATCGCGACTGATTATAATCTTCGTACGCGGTTTTTCTCGGTGGTAGACCCCTGTTCCGTATAAAATAATGCTCAGAGAAGTACATGGGCTGTGTATTTTAAAAGTTGATGTATATTACTTTCGGGGCGGAGCGATGAGGCCGGGCATGCCGCTCTCCCCTCCCGCCCGCTCTCGTCCATGGCGGTTAACCCTTCCCTCCCGCGGCAGGACCGGGACCGCCTCGCTCTCGCCTCCCCACTCCCCGTAACCCTTCCACTGCAGCCGGCCCCTCCTGGCCCCGCCCGCCAATCAGAGCCGACCCGCGCCAGCACGCGCCGCCATGGCCGGCGCGGCCCAACCACGCGCGGGCGGCGCTCTCACCAAGCGTGAGAATAATGTCACACACTTGCAGGTGTGTTGTGAGGATTCATTCGTACACTTGTGGCCGCTCAAACGTGGAAATATCCTCGAAAAAAATATATATATGCACGCGCTTAAGTGGCTGCATGGGTGCGAATGAATTCTCGCACAACTGCAAGTAGTGTGTGACATTCACACACTTGGGTTACCAGTGCAGGCAAGTGTAGTGTAGTTCTGCGGGAGGAGGAGTCAATCGTACACCGATTTTTCAGATTTTTCTAGTTTTTCGTGATTTTTTTTTTGTGTTTTTTTTTCTGATAGTTTTTCTTCTGATATTTTCTGTATTTTTTTATTTTTTTTAACTGATTTATTCACACTAAATTCTTATGAACTTTTTAAATACGCAACTACAGATTTCTGTGAACATGCTCTATTTACGCATAATTTTGAGCGCAATTATGAAGAAAATTGTTCATAGTTGGCTCATTTTGTTCATAACTGGGCACAAAATTATTCGTAAATAGGGCATGTTTACAGAAATCGGTATAGCTGCGTATAAAAAAAGTTCATAAGATCTAGCGAGTACTGTATGCTGTTCCGCGGCTGCACTCTCTGGACTTATGGGCCCTTATTTCCTCGCACTTTGCCGCCACGTTAGCTCTTTCGTCTTCAATATGCAAATCGCGCGCGGATCCTCTTTGGAGGGGCCGTTGTCACTGCTCTGGGCAGACCCTTGCGCGCGGCGTGGGGATCGCCACGTGCTCGCGAAATAATGCAACGTGCCCCCTGGCGCCCACCCCCCTCCCCCCCTGAGCGGTCGCGGCCTGTCAGACCGAGCAGGGGGCATCAATGTCTAACGGCTTCCCCCCCCCCCCCTCGCTCCCGTCCTTCCAATCCTTCGTTCGCCCCTTTCCTACCATCGAAGCGAACAGGAGCGAATAATTGAAGATCTGCGTGTTTAGTTTAAGAGCCAAGTTGCGTGGGAGTGGGGGGGGGGATGTACCGCGCACGCGCCTTTCTGTGTGACCCAGTTGGGGCGCGGAGGGGCGTGTAGTGCGAGGTGTTTCGTATTTGGCGGATATTCCCAATGATTGTAGAAATTTGTTTCTTGAATGTTTCTGGAGCATCGTCATCTTTTTTCTGAATCACAAGAAACTTTCAGAGGTGTTCACCTCTACCCCTTTATGGTTCGTCTGAGACCAAAAAGTTTTTTTCCCACACCGAAATTTAAAAGGTCTAGGAAAAAAAATTAAGAAATTTCAGGGGGGGGGGGGGAAATGATGGAATTCAGATTGCCGTAAGAAAACAATAATAATTAGGTAGAAATTGTTTCTAGGCTCCAATGTAAAGAATTCTAGAAAAACTCAGGACATTGGCTCATTAAAATTGATAGTCGTTCTCCCTTGGTCAGTCTTCGCTGTCCCACCGCTGCCTGTAACGTGACTGCCGTCGGATTGAAGGACAGGATAGCAGCGATTCCTGGAACGCCCCGCCCCGCCCCGCCCCGCCCCCTCCAGTGCAGGGGCTCCAGGCGTGCCATTGGCCCACGCTTCTGTCACGTGCTGGCCCCGCCTGCCCGTCTCACTGCCTGCCTGATAACACAAATTAATTCTTTATGATACTCCATCCCCCCCTCCCTTTCACTATCTCTCTCTCTCTCTGAAACTGTCCCACCCGTCCCCTCTCTCTCCGCTCTCCTTTCCTCTTTCCTCCCTCTCTCTCCCTCCATTACACGCTGAGTAAACGAGATAAAAAGGCGAGCAGCTAGCAGCGTGCACGACGACGCTTTCAATGACTGTGTAATTATCAAACTTATTTACTTGCGCATAATATTATCCGAATAATTAAAATGTTGGTTCGAGATGTTTCCGAATAAAGTCGGGGGGGCTCTTTGCGCTGCTCGTGATTATAGGGCCTGGCGCGAGGGGGGGGGGGGGCGACTCACTGGACGACGGCGTTGGACTTTTTAACGAGGGCAGGTGGGGGTGCATCCCGTGGACCCGGTCACTGAGAAAAAAAAAATGGTTGTAAATTTAGGACACTGTTTTCGTAATTTGTGATTACAACACAGAGTTGTAAATTTACGAGCACAGTCGTAAATTTAAGACAGGAAATTCTTCCTCGTCAATCAAAGAAAATATAAGTCGACACATACATGGTGTAAAAAAATATCGTAATGATACAACTGAAAGTTGTTCCTTTACGACATATATCATGGAAAATTTTCCCGTAACCCTTACGAATATTTTTCACAGGGGTGAGCCCGTTGGGTGGAGCGGGGCCTGTGTACTTCTTAAGATAAACTTTTTACTCTGCTTTCTTAAAGAACTTTTAGCAGAGATAAAAATACATTCTTATATGGAATTATTTCACTTTTTTTCCTTTTGGTCTGGTCTGTGATTTAAAGTGTCACACCTCAGCGCTCGGCCTAACTGTCGACGCGTCTGTCAGAGTCCGCAGCCGTGCCTCTCTCTCGCTCTCTCTCGCTCTCTCTCTCTCTTTCCCTGTCTCTCTCGTGCCGTGTCGCTGCTTGCTCTCGTTTCGCGACAGTTCCATGCAATTATCCACGCGCGCATAAAGGTGGACTTGTTAGACTGCATTATGCATCTTTTCTTCTCCTTTGCTATATTTTTTTGGGGCTGGGCGTCTCTTTCTGTTTTCTTCCGTTTCGTTTGCCTCCTGTTCTCTCACTGAGAAAAGTAAATGTGTTTTCGATTAGTTTCGGCCGGGCATGCAAAACAGGCGGGCAAGGAGTGGGGGGTATAAGGCAAGCTGCGCGTCACCCCAAACTATAACACGGCTGGATGGACAGGAGACAATCATAATAATAAACTTGCGAACACGAGCGTTTCCCTGGTTCGCGCAAAAAGATCCCCCAATTTTTTTTTCCTCTCTCTCCTCTTTCTTTTCTTTGCCATAAACTATTTCCCCTCTCCTCGGCCGCTGCTCCTTGGGGACACAGTCCCTGCCCCTCGCCCGTATGCAGATCAGGACAAGGGGTCAATTAGAGCGCGGAGCCGCGAACGGACGGCACGGAGCGGATATATAGCGGACCTGCATGCGTGCCAAGTGGACCAGAACGAACGGACGGGAGGCCAAGGAGGCTGTGTTGCCGGCCAAAGGAGGTCCAACGGATTCACACACCGGTCCGGTCACCAATCCCACCGGACGCGAGCCCCTAGGCTCTCTTTATATATGTAAAAAGATATTTTTGTTGTTTTTTTTTCCCTTGCTGCCGGAACATATATACGAATATCGACGACGAGGAAGGAGAAAAAAAAAACCAAGGGTCGTGGGCCGTGGTGATGGCTGGACCCTATGCTGCTGCTCGCGCGCGGCAGCTGCGAGCGTGCCCTGCAGCACCCAGATCCAGAAGCTCGTTTAGTAGTGCCCTCTCACTCACTCCTGGTGGCCGAGACCCGTGCGAGTGACGAGGACGGAGATACGAAAGTGCTCCTCTGAATCTGACGGCTGCCCGACGAGCCGTCGCGCCGCGGAGCCTTTTTTGCATAAAAGAGAGGCGAAAATGTGGAGCACATGTCCGCTGCGCGGAGCGGGCCAGCGCCAACGGCCGGCCTGTCAGGGGACACATCAAAGATCAAACAAATATCTTCGATTTTTTTAAAAGAGGTAACAGTGTTTTTCTTTTCTAATAAAAAATTGTAGTGTGTCTTTACATCTTTTCATTATTTGCCTGTCGCTTCTCGCATTTTCTCTTGACGCCCTTGAAAAAAAAAAAATATATATATATATACCATTGTGAAACTTAACTAGCTGACGAGAAAGAGCATAGTCACCTGCCAGAGTGCGTCCCGTCGACTGACTGTATAACGGATACTCCACCGAGCGTTACACATCACATCTCTCTCTCTCTCTCTCTCTCTCTCTCTCTCTCTCTCTCTCGCTCTCTCTCTCTCTCTCTCTCTCTCTCTCTCTCTCGCTCTCTCTTTCTCTCTCCCCTCCCTCCTACTTATTTTTCCCTTTCTTGCCCTGTAGCCGATGCTGTATACAGAGTACACCGCGAGCCACTCAAAAATTGTTTGAATTTTCGCCTCGTCATTAGAATCTGCTTTGCCACATGCTCGGCGGATGACTTGTCGCACCCGCTGGGGGTGAGTGCCCCCTCCCCCCTCCACCATCCCCCCGCGACCCCCCACGCGTACAGCCACCGCCCAGGGAGACGCAGCCCAGTCACACGCTGCGCTTGGTTTTGGCGCCCCAAGCTGGGATTCCTTAATAAAAAGATAAGGAAGAAAAAAAATTGAAAAATTTTAAATTAACTGCGCACTTGATAAAAGTGAATTTTATAGCGGCGTGACTTTTGATGTAAAAATCGACGCCACCGATCAAAAAAATTAGCTGTAAAATACTGTAATTCTTCCTAACTAATTGTAGTGTTTGTTATTTTTCGTAATTTATATTCGACTTAGAGCAAGAAAAATTAATCGCGCTGGGTTGAAATCTTGCAGTTAAGTTCACTGTAACGCACTTTCGGAATTTTCCCTCAAGATTCAGTGAAGTTTACTGCCGCTTCCTGGGGAATCAGGCGCAGGCTTCTGTCGCGTGTGAATAACAAAGCCACACACACTGTCAGTATACGCGAGGTGCATCCTGATGCGCTTCTCCTCCTCAACCAAAACTCCGTCCACCGCGCACGCGCGACTTTGAGCTACCCCAAGACCTTTTTATTTTTATTTTATTTTCTTTAAGCAGAGGTAAAAAAAAAAACGAGTGGACACGAGGCTCGTGCGGACACTGTACCCCCCTCTCCCTCTCTCTCTCTCTCTCTCTCTCTCTCTCTCTCTCTCTCTCTCTCTCTCTCTCTCTCTCACACACACACACACTTACTCTCTCTCTCTCTATCTCCCTCTCACCCTCTTTTTCTCCCCCCTTTTCCCCCCGTTTTTTCCCCAAATTCGCTCTCATCCGTCCCTAAATAATAGAGGGGCGAAAAAATAAAATAAAATAAAAAAAGCTGGTTGTCGGTGACGCGCGCGTCTGCTCTATACCTGGCAGCTGTCCGCGCGGCGCGCGCGCTGTCCTTCCCCGCCGGGCCGGGCCAGGCCCGGCCGCGTGCATACATTAATAAAAATGCCGGCTGCCGCCATACTGGTCCGCGCCTCGCCCCGCCCCGCCCCGCCCCGCCCATGCTTTTTGCATACATGTCTCTTTTATGTTTTTTTTGGTGGCAGAGCAGAGCAGAGCAGGCGGCTGGTCGGTCGTGGTCCGCCATGGGGGATGATGCTCTGCGGGATGGGATTTTTATTCCGTTCTTTTGACTCGTCGGCTGGGCGGTGCGGGGCGGAGCGGGGCGGGGAGGTCACGGCGTCCTGCCGTCCAGGCGTGCTAAAAAATGCAGCGCGTGTCTCGCGAGGAGCGCGCGCGAGCACAGGAGGGATCGGCCTCGGCTTGGCCGCGGCTCGGCGCGGATAGGGACGGCCACGAGCCGAGGCCAGGGCCAGGGCCGCGCAGCGCGGGGGTTATGTGGGGAGCACGTGGTGACCGGGCCGAGGCCGGGCAAGCGAGCCTGCGCGTGCTACCTTAATTCTTCATCAGGGATTATATATCGGCAGCACACGAAAAAATTTCGGCTGAACTCATTTTTAGCTGTATTGGCGCAGCTAAGATTTGAGCTACGGTGCTTTATACCAGGTGGCTGATGGAGCCCGGGCACTTTTTGTACTATGCAACCCGCCCGCACCGCTCTATCCGGGTCCTACTTGCGGTGAAATGTAGGCTGAGCTGTTATATCCTCATTTTGAAAAAGATTGAGAATTAGCTCGGCATTCGATGCCGCTTCATTGAACCCAGGATATGTCTTTCTTCCAAACTGTGGCACGAAAGTTGCTACAATCTCAGCGCAATTTCTTTTTCTGTTACTCTTTTAGGTGAACAATGGAGGGTTTCGTAAAAATTTTGTTATTAACTCGTTTTTAAAATTTGTCGGACACTTTCACAGCATCACAGCACTGCACCGTTCAAATAGTCTCACAAATTCATGATATTTATTATTTTTCTCGCCAATAACTTTCATTATTTTTCTGTTTTCAAGCGAATTTTTGTGAATTCCTCCCAAACTTTTCAGATCTACGAGGTGTGTAAAAATTTCAGAGTTGTTTTTATACACCTCGTAGATCTGAAAAGTTTGGGAGAAATTCACCAAAAATCGCTTAAAAACAGGAAAAGTTGAAGCAAAAATTAACCAAAATTCAATAAAAATTTCACGAAATTTGTACATTAAAATTCAGAGTTGTCTACCCCTCGCGGTTATGATTATTGCTTTTGCCATATGCAACTGAGGCGCGGTGCTAATATTGCTGCTATGCAAATTTCCGACAGTGTACATCTGGGTGCGCGCCGCCGCGCGCAGCGCACACATGTCGCGGAAGGGCTGGGCTGGGCTGGTCAGCGCAAGAGGCTCCATTCCGTGGCGTGCCGCCCGCCCGTGGGGCGTGGCGGGGTGGGGCGTGAAGGGGTGGCCTGTGGCGGGGCGGGGCGGGGCGGGGGCCGTGCCGTGCCGGCCGGCGCGAGCGCCCCTAAGGGGAAGGGGACACACACACACACACACGCGTGTTCAGGCGCGTGCTGAGAGCTTCTCCAGGGCCGCCACCGGACCCTCACCCTCCCGCCCTGCCCATCGTGTGGCTTCTCTCTCTCTCTCTCTCCCCTCCACCCGTCCCTTTCTTTTTATCTTTTTTCTCTCCTTTTTTTCAACGTAAAAAACCGGTGCCTGACCTCCCCGTGTGCGTGTGTTGCGGAGGAGGGAGGGGGAAGGACTTTTCCCTCGTTTCTTCTCTCTCTCTCTCTCTCTCTCTCTCTCTCTCTCTCTCTCTCTCTCTCTCTCTCTCTTCTTTTTTTCTATTTTTTATTTCTTTTTTCTCCTTTGCACCTAACCCCTCAGCGACACTTGGGCATACGCGCGGGGGTCAGAGATGGGCGTGTGTGTTTGGAGAGCCTTCGCCTTTGCGGCCAGTCATCTTCCGGTCACGCTGGACTATTCTTCCCTCTCCCCCGTTCCTTTCTATCTCTCTCTCTCTGTGCCTTTTATTCTCTCCTCCCTCTCCCTTCTCCCTCATTCCCCTTCCTTCGCCGCCTCCTCACCTGCCACGCCGCCCGCGCTCGCGGGAGACGCCAAAAGACTGAAGTGTCACTAAGTTTTATTTTATTAGTAGCCCAGGCCGCTGGACAGCGCTCCGCCCCGCCCCGCCCCGCCCCGCCCCAAACACAATGGCCTAGCAGGGGCGACCCCACAACGGGGTCGGGTTGTTCGGGGTCGGCTGAGGCATGAGAGAAGGCTCAGGCATGAACGGGCTGGGCTGCCCTCCTGTGCAGCCTTTAGACGAGGGGGGTATTCACAGTATTCACTCTTAAAATCTGTGACCCGACTATTACGTCCATTACGCTATATTACAACGCTCCAAAATTTCATAAAATTTGGCAAATATAGTTTAAAATAAAACACAGCCCACAACCACCCAAAAATGAGTGAAATATTAAGGATTTTTGCTATTACGCTCCTATTACGCCTGTATGACGGAAAGAGTGACCCGACTGTTACGCGAGTGCATACGCCCTCACGTAGAGAGCCGCGAATTCGCCCCACAAGGCGCCGATACCTGTCCAAAACAGGCGGTAAAGTGCACCCTGGCCGCATTTAGGCGTTATTGGAGGAACGTGTTGGCTCCCTTACAAGTTTTTTTTTGCGTCCTAATGGGACAAAAATTTTCTTTGCTCGCATCGGTCGCAATATTTTTGACGCAAACCGATGCGAAACATTTTTTTTTTGCACTCTTAACTTCTTACAAAGAAAATTCCTTGTATTACAAAGAATTCTGTGCAATACAAAGCAAAATTTTCTTTGAAATACAAAGATAAATCTTTGTAATATACTGTACAAAGAAAATTCCTTGTAATACAAAGAAAATTCCTTGTAGAACAAAGGAAAACTCTCTATAATTCAAGGACTTTTTTTGTGTGTCTTACGGTTGCACAGAATTCTTGGTATTCTACGAAAAATTTCGTTGTAGAAAGTTTAGAGTGTACGCGCTTTATTTTATTCAAATCCAGTTTCTTTATACAATTACCACGAGTACAAGTTTTTTGCTAAATTAGTGATTTTTGTTTCCAAAAATACGAAGCTAATTTGAAACAAGAAAAAATATATCAATAGAAAAATCAAGTCATCATTGAAGAAAGTTCATAATTCTCCAGCTGGACGAACTTAAAGTTCGAAGTGACGTGAAATGACAATCCGGAAAACGGTTAGTTTCTGGTATCACCCCCTTGCCGCGTGGCGTCGTCGGCCGCGACGCTGCCAGTGCTCGCGACATGTTGCGAGAAACAATTTGAGAGAGAGAGAGAGAGAGAGAGAGAGAGAGAGAGAGAGAGAGAGAGAGAGAGGGCGGTGGTTGTCCTGGCCGGCACCGCATTAGGAACCCGGCCTCCTGGTCGGCCTGCTCGGGGGAGGAGGCGGCGGCGGCCGGGCCGGGAACGACCAGACTGATGCATCTGCAATTATTTCGCCCCCGTCAGGCCGTCGCCGTCTCGCCCCGCTTTTGGCGAAGATGTGGGGAGAGAGGGAGCGAGAGATACAGAGAGAAGAGGGGGAGGAAGAGAGCGAGAGAGAGAGGAATCGAGTGAAAAGAAAAGTAGAATTACGGAGCAAGTGCAAAAGCGGGAGCGGGGTGTGGCGGGGCGGGGCGGGGCGGGGCGTGGCGGGGCGGGGCGGGGCGGGGCGGGGCGGGCGGATCCTGCAGCCTTTGAGGACTGACCGTACACCGTCGTCCCGCGTTACCTGGGCCTGGCCTGCTTTGCCGGCCTCACAATCAGCCCCGCCGGGGGCCAGGCACATAGTGCAGCGGCCCGCCCGCCCCGCCCCGCCCCGCCCCGCCCCGCCCCGCCCCGCCCGGCAGGCAGCCCAACCTGACCCCTAAAGGCTATTCAATAGGCAGGACTGCTGTGGTGCAGCTCGGGAAGGCTTGGCCGGGCCGGGCCGGGCAGCCGCGCGTCTGATTCCGAAGATCGCTCTCGCGTCCCTCCGTCCTTGTCGCACCTATGGCGGTGCCCTATGTTGGGTATGGCAGGGCCCCATGAGTGCGACGAAGACGGCATGCGCGGGAGCGACCCCCGGAGCGAGACGGCACTGCCGCAGGCAGCTGCGCGCTGCTCTGCTTTATGCGCGTCCTGGTTGCGTCGCGCTGGCGCGCTGGACACCGGGGTCCTGACCTGGGTCCCCTCATCCTCGTCCTCCTCGTCTTTTGCTTTCCTTCGATTTGCATCGTATTGACGCAGCTTTGCGTTGCGCGCGGCGGGTCGCGCGGGTCAGACTTGACACACACGGCCTGCTGGACGTGGACCCGAGTACACGGGACGAGAGGACCCGGCCCCGCCCGGCCCGGACCTATCCGATCGGATGGATGAGGCTCTCTCGGATCCCTGCGGATGATGTGGATGGACTGAAGGGGATGGGGATGAGGGTCACCGGGCCGGCGGCGCGGCGGCTGCCCTGCTGTTGCATCTGATGACAGTAGGGAGACGTCCGTCAACTCCTGGGGGGAGGGGGGAGGGGGGAGTTCTTTTCAAAGCCGATGATGCCAGAGGCCGTGCGGTCGTCCGTTGCGTCGGCGCGCGCGGGGGCGTGTGCTCCGAGGAGGGCGGCCCCCATATATAGAAGAGTGTGCCCTCTCACTCACTCCTTGTGACCGAGACCCATGCCCGCCCCGTGCGCGTGACAAGGACGGGGAAGCGCGTTCTTCTGAATCTGCTGGCGGCAGGTGACAGTCGTGTGCGGTGGGCCAAAGATTACTCTCGCATCTCCGCCCTTGTCGCACTCACGGGGCCCTGCTATACCCGCCATAGGTGCGACAAGGATGACAAGGGCACGAGAGCGGCCGTCGGTATCATATACGGCCGCGACAGACCAGAGAAAATGGGGGAAAAAGAGAGAAAGAAAGAATCAAGAAGAGACAGATCTACATACGTGCGGGACAGAGAGGTTGCTACCTCAGAGAAAAGCCGGGGCGCGCGTGCGTGTGTGTGTATGAGTGTGTGCTCCCGTGATTACCTTGACGATGACGCAGTCGTGCATGCTGGTGTGTGTGTGTGTGTGTGTGTGTGTGTGTGTGTGTGTGTGTGTGTGTGAGAGAGAGAGAGAGAGAGAGAGAGAGAGAGAGAGAGAGAGAGAGAGAGAGAGAGAGAGAGAGAGAGAGAGAGAGAGAGAGAGAGAGAGAGAGAGAGAGAGAGAGAGAGAGAGGGAGAGCTAGCTAGGGAGAGAGAGAGAGGAGCGGTCCGTCTGCGCCTGCCGTATGATTGCGTGTCGCCCGCACCGCGTGCGGGTTGGTGCTCATCATGAGAGTCATGAGCACGGTGGAAAAGAGAGGTGTGCTTTTCGCAGAAAGTCTAAACTTTGCACTGGGGCACATGGAAAATCTTTCTCTGCCCGCGCGCCGCACAGCCGAACCGACGGGAAAACAACTGTGAAATTTTGGCAATTCAGGAAAATTAAAAAAAATATTTTGGAAAAATTCCAGCACAAATTCACAAAAAATAAATAAATTTGAAAACCAAAATTCAGATTAATTGCTCCGTCGGCCCAAACCGGGTTACCGCCTTTGCACATCCCCGCGCAGCAGCAAACGCATCGTCCAGCGGCTCCCAGGGCGGGGCGGGGCGGGGCGGGGCGGGGCAGGCGGGACGCCATCGCGACGCCCTGTTTTCATTAGCCGACTGCCCCACCCCGCCCCACCCCACCCCTGCCGCCCCGCCACGCAGTCACAGTATTATAGGAGGGAGGGATAATTAAAACGGAAATGACGCCTCGCGTCGCCGCGCCCCGCCCCGTCCTAGCAGGCCGCGCGCGGGTCGCCGGGCCACGACCCGCACAGGACACTGCAGCAGGACAGCAGGCCGCAGTGTGTCCTGCTGGACCCGCACAGGACACTGCAGCAGGACAGCAGGCCGCAGTGTGTCCTGCTGGACCCGCACATGACACTGCAGCAGGACAGCAGGCCGCAGTGTGTCCTGCTGGACCCGCGCGGGACACTGCAGCAGGACAGCAGGCCGCAGTGTGTCCTGCTGGACCCGCGCGGGACACTGCAGCAGGACAGCAGGCCGCAGTGTGTCCTACAGCAGGCCGCAGTGTGTCCTGCTGGACCCGCACAGGACACTGCAGCAGGACAGCAGGCCGCAGTGTGTCCTGCTGGACCCGCACAGGACACTGCAGCAGGACAGCAGGCCGCAGTGTGTCCTGCTGGACCCGCGCGGGACACTGCAGCAGGACAGCAGGCCGCAGTGTGTCCTGCTGGACCCGCACAGGACACTGCAGCAGGACAGCAGGCCGCAGTGTGCCCTGCTGCTGCTGGCCATGCTGTCCTTGTCAAACCTACAGCAGTGCCGTATGTTGGGGCTGGCAGAGCTCCATGAGAGGGACAAGGACGGAGGCGCGAGCTGCCCTGCCGGGACTCGTTCCCGCTCTCCTTCATCGTCCTCGCCGTGACCGAGGTCCTTGTCTTTTCTCGGACAACACCCTCCAGAAAGTGAGCAGGGACTTTTAAGAAAAAGGGAGGGGGAAAAAATTGGAAAGGGTAAAAAAGTAAAAGAACGTCGTACCAGGAAAAAATAACCCCCACAAAAGAAAATCACGCTCAGCCTGCGAAGAGGCCCGGACCAGTCGCCGCCTGTCGCTCGCAACCCGAACTTTATTCCGTCCCTCGCTGGTCTTTTTCGGTTTGCCTGTCAATACCACGGTAGTTGGGAATACCACCCATAGAAGCAAGAAAGATGTTATCATGGGGATTTTTTTTATACGTTAACTCCTTCACCGACATTTTCGGCTGTGGAAGGAAGGCGAACATAATGAAAACAGGATGAATTTATATTCACCTCCTTGGCGAAAAAAAAAAGTGGATGAAGGAGTAATGCTTCGAACAATAAGTTCTCATGGAAAACATTTAAGAGTCTTTCGCATCTTTTTCAAATATCCCCAATTCGTTTGATTTGACCGCAGCGTTCGTGAGCAAACTGATAACCCGGAAAACCCTAAAGAAAAAAAGAAAAGGAAAACCCGAAAAACAAAAAAAAACAAAAGGACGGTTACCTAATGCAAATTCTCTTCGTGGAAGGGTACGGCACGGCTATTAAGGGTCACGCCGTGTGTGTGTGCGTGTGTGTGTGAGGGGACTTTTTGGGAGGTTTTCCCCGGATAGGACTGCAGCAGCAGGCTGGCCGGAGTGTTGGTCGCGCTGCTCGCTGCACTGCGGGCCGGGGAGACCCTTCCATTCCCTTCCCTTCCAAGCCCATCCTCCTATCCTTTCCTCCTCCTCCTCCCCCTCTCCCCTCCCCCTCTCCCTCTCCCCACCCCCTCTCCCCTCTCCCCTCCCCCTCTCCCCTCCTCTCTACCACCGCACCCGCCCGGCCCTTCCTCTTATAATTCCCCCCAAAAAGGGCGGGGTAGCCGAAACGGTTTCCGCGTTTGCGTGCAAGCCTGTGCGTCGAGTGTGTGTGTGTATGTGTGTGTGTGTGTGTGTGTGTGGACGTGGTCGCGCAACGGCCGTGGAAGGGTAGGGGGGAGTGAGGGGTAGAGGGCCGGGGGGTGAGGTGGGGGGTGGGGGTAGGCCGGGTGGAGGGTGGGGGGAAGGGATGGGGGCGAATGCAACGCTGCAGCAGCACAGACTCGCAACCCCAAAACTGTTGGATCTTATGCAAGGAGGGTGACCCATTGGGTGACCCTAGAGTTGACCCCTAGGGGTGACCGGGCGAAGATGGAGGGGGGATTCGCTCTCTCTCTCTCTCTCTCTCTCTCTCTCTCTCTCTCTCTCTCTCTCTCTCTCTCTCTCTCTCTCTCTCTCTCTCTCTCCCTCTCTCTCTCTCTCTCTCTCTCTCTCTCTCTCTCTCTCTCTCTCTCTCTCTCTCTCCCCCCCCCCCCCTGCGTGTATGTGTGTGTGCACGAGGGTGCAGCGAGCTCTGTGTGGTGCGTTTCCCTTATTTCGCTCTTTTCCTCAACATTTCCGGAAAGGGGAGAATGAGAGAGAGAGAAAGAGAGAGAAAAGGGGCAGGGCAGGGCGGGGGGTGGCGCGGAGCGGAGCGCTCCGAGGGCGGCGGGCGCCAAGGTTTCCTCCGGCAGCGCTCTGCTGCTTGCTGATGCTACTGCTGCAATTTTATTGCAAAGAAACAAGAGGGGTTAAATGCGTTGGCCAACCGCATTGCATTCATTCTGCGGCCGTATGATTTGAGAAGAGCTGCTGCCGATGCGAAAAGGGTCAATGAAAGGATAGAGGATGACAATAATAATCACACCCTTATACTTCTTGTGATTTCACAGAAACAAAAAGTAAAAGGGAAAAGAAAACGACGAGAAACAAAACGTCTTTGACGTCTTGGTTTGAAATGCCGAAAAAGAAGAAAAAAAAATGTCACGTAGCCAAGCTGAAATTATGCCGGAGACCCGATCGCTCGGTAAGGAGGAAACAGGAAGAGAGGCGATTGGGTGACGAGGGGTCTGTTGGGATAGCAGATGGGGACGGGGCAACGAGAGAGAGAAGGAGAGAGAGAGAAGGAGAGAGACAGAGACAGACCTTTCAGACCAGGTTGGCCTAGGTAAACATTTTGCATCTCGGAGGGGCAGAGCTGCCATAAACAATCCCAGAACGTGAAGCAGCCAGAAGCGTGGGAGGAAGACAATGCAGATGAGAAATTTACGGCGCTATATAGCCGGTTACAGGGGAGGTGAACTCGATGTGACGTCAAAATAATGTCATTGTTAGGTAATTGTTACTGTTGCCGTTTTATTGCGACGTTACATATTTTTTGGTGCGCAACGACGTTTGCTAAGATTAAAGGAAGGACTTTAAACAGAAAATTAATAATAATAAGAAGAGTGCAGTCACCTTTTTTTTTCCTTTTTCAAAAGAGTGACATGTTACTTTTGTCATCAAAGCAGAAACGAGTGGGAGAAAGGAAGGGGGGGGGCAATAGGGAGAGACTGCCCCTTATTGAAGGAGGCGGTGAGGCGGTTCGGGAGGTGGGGGCGATGAATATTCCAGGGCCCGCGGGCGGGGCAGGGCGGGGCGGGGCCCCTCGCGGCCGTGGTTGGCTCCCTGGCTCGCCGGCTCGCCTATGGTCGCCTATGGCCGCCTATGGCCTCGCCGGATGGACGGGTAATGCCTCCTTCACCCCGAAAAGCGGCAATTTCCATTCAAATGACAGGGTACAAACGGCTGAGAGCCCAGCTCAGCTCGGCCAGCGAGCGGCGCCCCAACCCTGCCCCTCCACGCGCGGGCCCGGGCCGGGGCCTCGGGGGCCGCCGTTAAATTACGAGTGATTTCGAGGAAACTGTCGCATTGTGATGGCACGCCTACGGTGGTTAAAATCTTTTTCAGGCTGTGTTAGATACTCGAAGGAAAAATCGAGGCTTTCCCGTACTTCACCGATTTGGGAAAGCTTCTTCACTGTTAAAAAACTGTACAGAAATTCCCGCGTGGCGGAGATTTCGGTTTTCTAATTTCTTACAGTCAAATATGGCATCTTTCACAAATTTACAGGCTAGCTTCTCCTTTTCTTTTACTATGAGGGACAAGTCTCATGAATCGTAAACAATCCTAATTTTTTCATTGATTTTTTTCCGAGCTTTAATTTTAAAAACTGTTGTAAATTTACAATTATTGTTTTTTTTCAGTGAAAGGTATGCACTGTGTACTCGCTCGTGGGATGGGGTGGGAGCGGGTAGGGTGAGGGGTGGAGAGGCTGGCCAGTCTGATTGGGGTGGCAGTGGCGTGGTTCGCCCTCCTCTCACCGGAGGGCGCGGCGGTGCGGGGTGCGGGCGCACTAGGCCAGTGCTGCCGGTAGACTGATTCGGACTTTCCAACCTACGTCCTTGTCGCACTCATTGGGCACTGCCATTGGGTGGGAGTGAGAAGACCGCGGATGTTGGCAAAATGGTGACGAGGACGAGGAATTCACGTGATATCCAAGAACAATAACTTTTACTTCAAAAATGCTTTGACATATGACTATACTATTGACCATTCCGTGCAACATAGTAGTAATATCTGTTTGGCAGCAAAATGCAGGGGGAAAAAATTCACGTGGAAAAATAGTTGAAAATCTCGTGGACACATCCTCGTCCACGAGATAATTTCCACCAATCCACGTGGAATCCACGTGACGTTCCTCTTTGGCACCGCTATTGGGAGAGAGAGAGAGAGAGAGAGAGAGAGAGAGAGAGAGAGAGAGAGAGAGAGAGAGAGAGAGAGAGAGAGAGAGAGAGAGAGAAAGGACCACGCCTACCTCCCATTGGCCGATGTGTGGAAACAGCGGTGGGGGGAAAAAATCTGAATTTTTTGTGTACGCATTTTGTGAATTTTCGTAAATTTTTGTGAATTTTTGTTCAAAATTTTTGAATTTTTACTTGAATTTTTCCCGTATTATAGTGAATTTTCCTTTATTTTTCCTGAATTTTCCTAAATCTTTGTAAAATTTTAATTGTTTTCGAAATTTTTCTGAATGTTTCTGAACTTTCCTGAATTACGAGGTGTGGTGCGGCCCGTGCGTGTAGTGGGACTCAGCTGGACAAGCTCTTTACCTCCTTACGCTTTGTCGCAATTAGTGTCCAGTGCACTGCGGAGTGCCTCATTGGCTCGTGCTGTCCGCACCAGGTCAACGACCTCACCCAAAGCCCGTGTGTGGCCTCGGCCTCGACTTGAGCATAGAGAAACGAGTGTTCGCGTGCGAGAGAAAGAGACAGAAGAGAGAGAGAGAGAGAGAGAGAGAGAGAGAGAGAGAGAGAGAGAGAGAGAGAGAGAGAGAGGGGGGGGCGCTTGTCTATTTTCCTTAATCGGGATGACCCGAGCTTTCATCCCTCTTATTCTTTTAAAGTCATAAGTGAATCGTTCAAAGATAGACGAAACAATAACACTTTTACTATTATGTTTTTCAAGGCAAAATTTATGCCTTTTTTTTTTTTTTTTTTTTTTTTTTTCGAGACAATTTTCCCTGTGAAAATTTTTGGGGAGAGTTCCTCAATGTGTGGAACAATAATTTTCCATAAAAAGGAATTTTATTCTCCTCCCAAAAATTGGGAGGCTTTACTGCTGAGTTAAAACTTGGCTTGTCATGAACAAGTGTCTACTTCCATGATCCTCGTAAACCCCCCTAGATGATTAATGATAATCACATAATCATGTAAAATGTCCTAATTTTGACAAATTTTTACTAATATGGAGAAATATTATCAAATTTGACCAAAAATTGCTTGATTACTGGCCAATAATCTGTAAATATGTTACAGATAAACTCAAATAATCATTGATAATCACCATACTCGTTACTGATTATAATCTTCGTACGCGATTTTTTCAAGTGGTAGACCCTTGGTCATAAAACTTGACATGAAGGGCCGGTCACATAATTTAAAGCGTGCTTAAGCCTGAGAATTCTCAAATCCCGAGAATTCTCCTGAAAACCACATGCACTGCTTTTTCACTGTTGTTCGCTGTCCTCTGTGCGCTAATAATGCCGCCGCATGGCACCGCCACGGTGAAATTAACACTCTTACAAGTGTAAGACATTCGCACTCCTGGATCTCTCTGCGCGCGCACCCGCGCACCCGCGCACAGGTATGTTTACCCTGGAGGGGGCCCGCGGATGACAAAACGAATCGCCTTAACTTCCTCCCCCTCCATGGCCAGGTCCACAATGACTCGGCGAAACGGATCCCCCCCCCCCCCACACACACACACGTGATCCCCATGCCCGAGGTGATCCTCGTCCCGCTGGACATGCTAACAACCCCCGTGCACAAAAGGGTTGTGCTCCCGGGCGGAGGCCCCTAGCCCATAGGAGCCCAGGTGCACGTATTGTACCTCACAATGTGCCCGCCCGGTCCGGCACAAACGCATGCACGGAGCGCAACCAAAACATTTGCCGCGAGTGAAAGAGAGAGAGAGAGAGAAAACTACGGACGGAGTGCAGAAATGCATGCATATCGGGGTGGAATGTGTGTAAGCGAGAGAGACAGATGAGCCCGGGCCGGGTCCGGGTCGGGCTGGACAGTGGAGGGGTTAGGTTAGGGTTTCACGGGGTGTTGCAATGCAGAGATGATGACCGTGGGAGCAGTGCTGCTGGGCCGCAGAGACTGATTCAGAAGAGCGCCCTCCTTGCTCTGTCTCTCTCGTGCTCATGAGGTGCACCGTACAGGTACGAGAGAGACAGTGTGAATCAGTCAGCTGGATGTGCGAGCGGAAGGGATGCACGCGGCGCAGCGGCTGGCGACAAATTGAAGCGGAAATGATTGATACGAATCTCGGCTGATGTGCGTCGTGTATCGTAAGGTTCGGGCCAGTGTCCAGCACAGCCGCTTTTCCTTCATTTAAGACGCATTATTTTACTCATTCGCACGAAAAAAATAAATCAGTTTGGTGTTTATCAAATAGGTTAATTTAGCACCCGAGCTAAAAACTTGGCTGTAGGAAACAAAAAAAATTGCAATACAGCTAAGTGGGATTAGTTGTTCAGATAGCTGTACAGGTAAAAATTTGCACAGGTGCTAAATAAATTGGCTGAGTCTATTTAGGTATTTTTTTTTGCTCGAGAGCCCCTAAACTTTGCTAGGCAAACTTTTTTTTTGCGTGCGTTCGAGGGGCGTCTTCGTACCTCCGCGGAATTTTTTTTCGGGAGTGTGAACGTCGCCCAATTGTGGCCTATACGTCGTGCGGTGTCTTCGGAAGTGTTTCTCGGCAGTATGGGGTCGCTCGTCGTGAGTGTGTGGCTGGAGGCGGTGGCGGGGGGCGGGTCCAGGAGGGGCCCAGAAGGGGTCCGGGGGCCTCGAGCCTCGAGTCCAGAGGGCAACGACCCCTCCTGGTGGGGCTCAGAGGACTGTGCCGGCGGGATTACAAGCCGCGGTGCGTAGCGCAGGCCGGGCCTGGCAGCGGCAGTGGAAGCTGCAGGTACCCGCCCGGCGGGGCGGGGCGTGGTGGGGTGGGGCCCACTGGCCTGCGGGGCCCTACAGGTGGACCAGGCTGCTGCAGCTAGCGGGGTGGGGCGGGCCGGCAAGGAGCCCCTGGCCCGCCCCACCCCACCCCGCCTCACCCCGCCCCACCTCACCCGGCGAGTGGGGAACGCCAGGATCAGCCGCTTATGTGGAAGGCACCGACGTGGAAGGGAAGGGGGTGAGCCAGTGACCCGGAGGCGGGCATCCCCGGGCGTGCTGGAGCCTGTGCAGAGGGTGCAGGGTAGGTAGGGTGTCTCGGATTAGCCCCGCCCGCGGACTTTCCATTTAAAATAAAAAGACGACCCTGTCCACCGTCAGGGCCCTTTCCTTCCTCGAGCTGGAGGTGGCCAAGTCGTGGAGGTTGGAGGTGGCGGAGGCGTGTCGGGTAGGGGAAGCACACTGGAAGCAAAAGTGTGCGAATGTCGCACTCTTGCTCTTGCTGGCTGGTGTGCAAATTTTAATCCACCTAACCCTACTATGCTGTGTGATTTTTTTTTTTTTTTTTTTTTTTTTTTTCGGAAGATTGTCACTCTTAGTCATTCAAGTGTTTCAATGGAAATTCACACTCGTGCAACATCGGCGACATTCGCACACAAGGTTACATGAAGACGTATTGACTTGAGAGAACCAGGCGCCTGTAAATGCTCAGGCTCAATGCTCACCAACAGATGACAGCGACATTCGTACACGCTCACTTGGATCGTCAGTGCGAAGGGTGCGAGCGACTGTCATTTTATTTATTTTGCTAATTTTTTTCTAATTTGTAAACCAACTTTTATCCTTTTTTTGACCATGTCTAAAAATAAATTGTAATCTATTTTTGTACTTGTTTACCATGTTAATTTTACCTATATTTTACCAATGTCGCTTTGTGTTTAATTTTTCACAGTGCGCGAAAGGATACGCCATCATGGGGCGGATTGTGCACACGCCTGGGGTGCTGCGGGCGCGGACGGGCCGTCCCTGTCGCCCTGTCGGGCTCGCTGGGGTGCTTGACCTACCCCGCCCCGCCCCGCCCCGCCCCGCCGAGCAAGGAAGGCGCCCAGCAAGGCCGGGTGGGAGGCGGGTGTCATCGGCTGGTTAAACCCACACGGCCGGTTCATGCGAAGTGGTGAGTGACTCTTCCTCAAGCCTAACCTGCCCTCACCTCACCCCACCCCACCCCACCCCACCCCACCTCACCTCACCTCACCTCACCTCACCTCACCTCACCTCACCTCACCTCACCTCACCTCACCTCACCTCACCTCACCTCACCTCACCTCACCTCGCCTCGACTGGGACTCGAAGTGACACCAGCCGACTGATTCAGAAGATCGCTCTCATCTCTCCGTCCTTGTTGTACCAACAACGGTGGCCCATGCTGGCCATGGTAGTGCGACGAGGACAGCGGTATTAAAGCGATCTTCGGAATCGCTCGGCAGCTTAACAGACTGCGTGTCTACGGCCGAGAGAGAACGAGAGAGAGAGAGAGGGAGGAGAGAAAGGGGGAGGAAACGGAGGGGTACAAATCCACGCGAGAAGGCCCTTCTCCCTTCTTTCCCAGGAGAGGGGCTTAGCACTCCTTTCAGATGAGTCTCCAAACCGACTCTGAATTTTCATCTACAAAACTGACGCGGATTTGTTTTAGAATCAATTTATTTTTATCTCGTTAAAAGTAAAAGAAAAATTCTTAAATTGTCCGGAATTTTGTTGACTTTTATTTTAAACTGACTAATAATGTTGCAACGGCGTTGAAAAAATCTTAGGAACTTGTGAACTTTCCGAAACCACCATCGTAAAGAGTGTCCCTCCACATAAAAGCACTGTTTGTTAAGTGTTGTCTTTCCATCTTTTCTACACATTCGCCGGACAATTCGACACTCAGCGGAACACACCTCTTCATCTTCAGTCCAACCGATAGTGTTACCAGATCCGAAACACAGACGCAGTAGGTACGAAAGCTGGTCGTATCTGAGCACACACTGTGAAAAATATTCGTAAGCAGGGTTACGGGGAAATTTTCCATGACTATTGTCGTAAAGTTACAACTTCCAGTTGTGTTGTCACGATAACTTTTTACACCATATATCGACTTAATTTTCTTTGACGAGTATGAATTTGCTGTCGTAAATTTACGACTGCGCTTGTAAATTTACAACTTTGTGTCTAACAAATTACAAAAAAAAGTCGCAAATTTACTAGTACTTTTTCCGAGTGCAGGTAGACCAGACCCAGATATATGTCGGCCTCCATTTACAGTGTTAATTTACCGCCGTCCTTTGCGTAACCCCTCTGCCCCTACTCCAGCCCCCTTCACACCACCTGCCCCCTTACCCCTTCAAACTTACCACCGCCCGAGGGGAAAACAAAACTCTACCATTTTTATACTCTTCAAAATTCAGAACAGGGCAGAAAAATATTAAAACGAAAAATTCAGAAGAACTTAATTATTTTTTAAAAATAGAAAACTTTACAAAAAGTCGTGGAATATGCAAGCATAGCTTACAAAAATTTAGAAAAATTCACGATAATTGAGAGAAAAAATGTGCACCATGATTCAGAGTTGTTTTCCCCTCGCCCCCGACCCCTTACCCTTGCCCCCTTTCCCCTACCGCCTTCCCCCACTACCCCTGCCCCCCTCCCCCCTACCCCCGCTGCCCTTGGCGGAAACGCCTCGCGGGGTCGCGGCTCTGCTCTGCTCCAGCTCCCGCAGCGCTGCCGCGACTGATGCCGAAGATACTAGTATCCCCGTCCTTGTCGCACCTATGTCGGCGTCCTATGCCGGGATGGTAGGGCTCCATGAGTGCGACAAGGACGGAGACGCAAGAGCGATCTTCGGAATCCGCTGGCTGGGCGCGCGGGGCGCGCGGGGCGGGCCGCCGCCCTTCTCAGATGCCGACCACCCCTTCTCTTATGGTGTTCACCACCCCCGGGCCAGGCGCCCCTCCCTCCCCCCACCGGGGCGGCGGGGGCAGCTCTCGGCCAGCAGCGTGGGGCTACGGGGGCGGCGGGGGCGGCGGGGGCGGCGGGGGCGGCGGGGGCGGCAGGCTGTGGCCGGGGCTTCTGAGGGTGTAAGGAAGCAGCAGAGGTTGTTATGAGCGAACAAAACAGTGAGGGCCGGAGAATAACGACCTGCGGGAGGGGAGGGGGAGGGGCTAACGGGTTGCGATCGATGCGCTGCGCGCCTTCTCTCTCTCTCTCTCTCTCTCTCTCTCTCTCTCTCTCTCTCTCTCTCTCTCTCTCTCTCTCTCTCTCTCTCTCTCTCTCTTCCCACGCAGCCGCGCCCTACCGCGGGTCTTTGCTTCTCGTCCTCGTTTAGCACGATGAGATGATAAAAAGAAAGAAACTGTATCATCCTGTTAGCATAGAATGCTGCCAGAGACAGCACTGTTGGTTTGTGTAGTTATGACGCGTGTCGCACGCGTGCGGCGCACCGGGCGAGTGGAAACAATTCTGAAATTATAGAAAAATTCAAATTTGTATAGAAAACTATAGAAATACTCCTGTAAAAAATAGAGAAAAATTTAGAAAAATTCTGGTAAAATTCAAGCAAAATTTCCACAAAAATTCACAAAATTTGTACACCAAAATTCAGAGTGGTTTCTCCCCCGGCACCGGGATGGTGTAGTGGTATGACACTTTTTTAGTCAGTTTACTTTGACTTTTCTCGTGAAAGTGGAAAAATAATTTGCTCGGCCAGTAAAAAGTAAAAATAAAAGCAGTCTGTTGGTAGAGAGAACTCTACACACGTGGAGGCGGCGCTGCTGGCTACTGCACGTGGGCAGCGGAAGCGTCACGGCACAGCCGTGCACTGAGAGAAATGTTTCATTGCAGCCATAAAAAATTGTTCGATCGATTCCATTTGGTCATGGGCATCAAATTTTTAGTCACAGCAACTAAACCTTTGGTTAGAGCAACCAAAATTTCGGTTACAGCAACTAAAATGTTGATGCCTATTACTAACCGGGACCGACCGAACAAAATTTGATTATGGGTTTCAAAATTTTGATGGCTACAACGAAACATTTCTCTCAGTGTGTCACAGGCTCTACCGCCACGACTCTCCAACGTGACCGTGATAACGCCTGAAGGCCAGGCAGCGTGCAGTGCAGTCACAAGGTACAGGTTACTATGTGAAAAATCGTTTATAGCAAAGTAAAGTAAAAGTAGAGGACGATCCCGTGGAAAATAAGTTTCCTACTCACTTGTACTGACCATGAGACTCTGTGCTTAAACGCGTCCTGCTCTCCCCCTTATCAAAACACTTTGCGAACCGATCCTGACGGATTGACCAAACGCTCCGTAAATGTTGCTGCCTTTTTTCCCAGTCAGGTGTCTTGCACGAGCGCTGCATACCGTGTTCACGCCCTTCACGCCGGCGCAAAGTTACGATCTGTTTTGTATCGGGTTCCCCGAAAACATTAAAAAAAAAAAATTAAAAACATAAATGAAATAAATTTTAGAAGATAAGAGAAAGTGTCATCATGCATTTGAGGCACGTACTCACCTGCGCGAGTCACGCCTGGTTAAAGGTTCGCATGAGCAGAACGGTAGTTTCACTGCAAAGTTCGAGCACTATAAGCCGAAGCCGCGAACTCTGCAAATCCAAGTGACGAACTGTTCGACAGTTATAACTGTAGAACTAAAAAGTTCTGCAGTTGCAAGTGCACCTTTCTGACTAAGATGGAAAATATTTTTTCCGAGGACACCATCATCTTCGTCTTGAAATTCTCTTTCAAACGAGTATATGGTTGATAGGGTTGCGGCTTAAATTGAAACGGCTACGAGTCCTTAAATGAAATTTTGGGAATTCGTATTCTTTTGCGTACCCTTTTCAATTTAAGCCGCAACCCTATCAACCATATACTCGTTTGAAAGAGAATTTCAAGACACAGATGATGGTGTCCTCGGAAAAAATATTTTCCATCTTAGTCAGTAAGGTGCACTTGCAACTGCAGAACTTTTTAGTTCTACAGTTATAACTGTCGAACAGTTCGTCACTTGGATTTGCAGGGAAAGCGTGCGGGTGGCTTGCTCGCGCTTCCATGGGAGGAGGTTCGAGCCGATGACGTGGTGCGCGGATCAGGGCGAGACGGGGCGTGGCGGGGCGTGGTGGTGTGGGGCCAGGAGGGCCGGGTACTGGGCCGGAGACGCGGCGCGTGCCCCAGGCGCCCCCCGGCGCCCCCCGGCGCCCCACACGTGAATGGGTTGAACATCGATTCCCTTCCCTGGCGGGCTGCTGGGCGGCCGCGTGCCGCCGGGCCGGGCGGTGGTGGCCCTGCCCTTTACGCCATGTGTGTGTGTGTGTGTTAGCGTGTGTGTGCGTACGTGAGCGTGTGTGTAGGAGGAGACGTGTTGGTTGGCGTAGGTTAGGAGTGGTATGAATCGGCCCGCCACCGCGCCGCGCCGGTCCGTGGCGAGCCGCACAGGGCGCTGCGCCGGGGCGCGGCGGGGCGGGGCGGGGCGGGGCGGGGCGGGGTGGGGCGGGGCGGGGCGCGCTGCCGGGTGTGGTGGGGGAAGGGGAGGAGCCTAGAGCTGTGCTCCAGCCGTAGCGCGCGCTCCGCGCTGCGGGAGGGTGTGTGTGTGTGTGTGTGTGTGTGTGTAGGGGTGCCGCTGCCGCCGCCCGCCGCCGCCAGTGTCAGAGTGTCAGTGTCTCGCCAGCCACGGGGAGGGACGGTCGCCTCGCAGCCTGTCGACGACAATGTCCTCTCTGGAGCACGTCATGTTGAGTCGGGACCAACGCGAGTGACAAGTGCGTGCGCGCGCGCGCCAGCGTGTGAGTGAGGGAGTGTGTGTGACCGAGTGCTGTGGACGAACACCGGACAAGAAATCGACAGTGGATAACATACGCCGAGGAAATCGTTTTTGTTTTTGTTTAAATACGCTGTTTAACCTCAAGATTTTTGTATTATTGTTCTTCGAACCACCTCATCGCCGACGACTACGATATGGCCCTGTCTATGTACCAGGATGCATCGCCCACCACAGGTTAGTATTGACACCTTTGACTTCAAATTATGTTTATGTTTGTGTTTTGTGTGGGGTTTGGGGTCTGCTGGATTTACCATCTGTCTTGCACTCGTTCACCTTAACTACGATGGGGTAGTGATGCGTTTATTCGTTCCTACTTGTCTGCCGCTGAGCCTTTGATGATAGTGGAGGAGTTTTCTGTCGCGATTTTTGCAATGCGAATTTCGTCAATGAATCGGAATCCATTTACTCCACTGCAAGGACCGTGGGTGTTTAGGGGAAAGTGGGGGAGAAGTTAGTTAGACTCTAATTTGATTGTCAACTCAATGTGCAATCTTCTGGTGATAGGTTGCTGTCATGACCGTTGGGGCACGCAGGGGGTAGGCCCGGCCCGGCTACTCGGAGCACGTCCGGATGCGCGGGTGGGGGCGAGAGGGGAATACTATTCGGTTATAACATCTCACTCGCACCTACGGTTTTGGACGCGTCCTGGGTAGCCAGCCGGACCTAACTTATTGAGAACTCTTGGTGGACGCCGTTGCCATGTCCTCACTCGTCATATATTTCTATGAAAATACAAGAAATAGTATATGAAAAATGCAAGGAAATGCGTGGGAATACCAAGTAGTTCAAGAAAATGCTTACCAAAAGTACACGAAAAATTCAGTAAATACTTGAGAAATACGAAGTAAGCGTACACAGAAATACATTATTTTGGCCACCCCTCGTTAGTCATGGGCAGCACCGTCAAATTTCTCAGTTTAAAGCAGCGTGAGGACCAGGGTCGTCTTGTTGAACCGCACCAGCCGTTGGATTCCGAGGATGAGGGTAGTTCAAATAGTTCTCGCGCCTCCGTCCTTGTCGCACTCATTAGGCCCCGTCACCCCGTCACTCCCAACATAGGGCGCCACCAGAGGTGCGACAAGGACGGAGGTATGCGTGAGCGATCTTCTGAGCCAGGCAGCTGGCCGGAGCTGGTTGGAGCGAGGGTAGGAGCCGACTGCTGTGAGTGGGACAAAGCCGTGCTTTTTGCCTACATTCAGGCGGATTGTAACTCGTGTTGCCTACCTATCAGGCAGTTTCTTAAGAAGACCTTATGGTGGTGGTGGTGGTGGTGGGGAAACCCCCTCCCCCCCCTCCTGTATCCGCGCCTGAGGAGCCGTCGTCCACCATCTCGAGGGGAACGAGCACGACGAGGACGAGGCCCGTGCGCCACCCCGCCGGGGAGGTGCGCCCCCAGCTCTCGTATCTCCGTCCTTGTCGCACACACAGCGGTCCCCCGTGTTGGGAACGGCAGGGCCCCATGAGTGCGACAAGGACAGAGACGCGAGAGCGATAATCGTAATCAGACGGCAGGGCGGCCAGTTCTAAGGGGCGGCGGCGGCGCGGCTCGGCGCGGCCGTAGGTTGATTCCTCTCAATGGTTGCCGTCTTTCCATCCTTGTCGCACTCGTGCGGTGAGGCCGCTGGAAGCAAGAGAGAGAAACGACACTACTGAACGCCGTACGGAATCGCCCTGCAGGCGGTAGGCCTTCCAAACAAGGCGAGGCGCTAATCCACCCCACCCCACCCTCTCCAGTCTCCATCTCCCGTTTCGAAACTTGCGTATACTTTTGCTGTGTTATTTGCTGCTAGAGTTGTTAAGTTTAATTCCCTTGTTATTTTGTTTTACTGTGTATTTCCGTTATACCTATGTCAATGCGGTGCGTTTTGGCGCATCTCTTTGCACTTGTCTTTTTGGAGCGGGCCAGTATTTCGCGTGTCTCGTTCGCCCCTCTCCTGGACCAAATATAGCGATAAGGCAATTTCCGCGAATGGCGCGGAGCGGAGCGGACGCGCGCCGCCACTCTGGCCTGCTCACCGTGTCGTTTTTCCCCCGAAGTCGCTGCAGGCTGATTCCGAAGATCGCTCTCGTGTCTCCTTCCTTGTCGCACCTATGGCGGTGCCCTATGTGGGGGATGGCGGGGCCCCGTGAGTGCGACAAGGACAGAGGCGCGAGAGCGATCTCCGGAATCTGACGGCTGAGAAGCTCTCTTCTCCTTTTGATATGTGAGCGCGGAGCGTTTGAGCGAGACGGTGTGGAGGGCTTCTGGGAGCCGGCCGGGCTGGCCCGGGCTGGCCTGATCGTCTGCAGTGTCCACCGCCCTAGGGCCGGCAGGGTGGGGTGGGGTGGGTGGGGCGCCCCCGCTGCCCCGTCTAGACGCCCCGCCCCGCCCCGCCCGGCCCACGCATGTATTGCCATGTCCCCGGGGCGATGCCGCCGTCGCCGCGAAGGCCGTCGATCCGTGTCGCCAGACGAAAGCGTGCGCGCGGGCAAGAGAGAGAAAGAGAGTGAGTGAGAGAGAGAGAGTGAGAGAGAGAGAGAGACGCACAGCAGCAGATATTTGAGCAAGTTTGGTGGAGCGCATACCAGCCGGAGGATGCGCGCGAGAGAGAGCGCGAGGGGGTTGCCCCCCCCCCCCCCCCGGGGCGCTGCTGGGGGTGGTGGGAGCTGGTGCGGGTGCTCGGGCTGGTGCTGGTCGGCGCTGGTGCCGGTGCTGGTGCCGGTGCTGGTGCGGGTGCTCGTGCTGGTGCCCGTGCTGGAGCTGGTGCCGGTGCTGGTGCCCGTCCTGGTGCTGGTGCCCGTCCTGGTGCTAGTGCCCGTGCTGGTGCTGGTGCGCGTGCTGGTGCCAGGGTTGCCAGAAAGTCTGGCAAAAAAACGCGCAATACACCTGTGCGTAACGGGACTGTATCCCCGCCTGCCTACTAGGCAACGTCTGTGCACGAGTGCAGGGTAGTGCCTAGCAGGCAGGCGGAGATACAGTCCCGTTACGCACAGGCGTATTGCGCGGTTTTTTGCCTGACTTTTCTGGCAACACTGGCTGGTGGTGGTGCTGGTGCCGGTGACGGTGACGGTGACGGTGCCGGTGCCGGTGCCCTCCCCTGCGCGACCCTGCGGCACCGCGCCCGGCAGACGGCAAATAACATGTTGACGGGCACGTCTGGGTCCATCGTGGGCCGATCTGCCTCAAGGCGCAATGGTGCTGCATTCTGGATGCGGCCGGCTACCCCGCCGCGCCGCGCCCCGCCGCACGGCACCTGGCCGCGGGCGTGCGCGGGGATTGGTGTTGCGCGCCGCCGCGTCTGATTCCGAAGATCGCCCTCGCGCCTCCATCCTTGTCGCACCCATGGGACCCTGCCGTCTCCAACATAGGGCACCGACCTAGGTGTGACAAGGACGGAGGTACCAGAGCGATCTTTCGAAATCAGACGACTGGCCGGAGCGGGAGTGGAGTGCATCCGGAATGCTTCGGCGAGTGACGCGGCCAGTAACCCGCCCCGCCCCGGCAGGGCTGATCAGATGAGATCACGCGCCGGATATTACCTTTTTATTTGTCGCATGCCGATCCGGCTGAGCCGAGCTGCCGCCGCCGCAGTTTGCTCCGGGCGCCGTGAGGCGAGGCAGACGAGGGCGCGAGGGCGCGCGCGCGGCGGGTGCGAACGACGGCCGCGGCGGGGTGGGGCGGGGCGGGGCGGGGCGTCGCGGGGTGGGGTCTCCCTCTCCCTCTCCCTCTCCCTCCCACACCTTGTTAGTTCGGCGATGGGCCGATAGGGCGCGTGCGACAAGGAGAGAATTCGAATGTTTCCGCCGCCGGGCCGGGGCGGGGCGCTCATGCTGGGCTGTGCACAGTGCCGGCCCCTTATCGGTGCTAGGTACTGGGGGTCCGTTGGCTGTGGGGTGGTGGTGTACGAGACCATTGTCTTTGTGAATGACTGACGGACGGCCCTGTCTGGGACTGCAGCAGCAGCACCAGCAGCAGGGTGCTGGGCTGGCTGGAGGGGCTTTGGGGGAGGTGTCCGTCTCTGTCGCACTTGTGGACGAATGTGCCGCGGCCAGCCGGGGCTGGCGGCCGCTGGACCAAACAGCGCGGGGCCTTATCGGGAGGGTCTCCCGGCCGGCCCGTCGTGGGGCCCTGGGGCGATGGGGTGCGGGGGCTCACGCCCCGGGGCGGGGCGGGGCGGGGCGGGGCGGGGCGGGGCGCGGGCCGCTGTCATTGCACCGGGCGCGGGCTGGGGTGGGCTGTGGCCGCTGTGGCGCCATCTACAGCGGGAGACGGGCATCAGGCGGATAGCCCTAGGTAGTGTGTGGTCCATGGTTGAGGGGTGAATGTTTCAAATGGCATTTCGATCGTCAGAACGTGTCGTTTTGACTTCTTCCATTTCAAAAAGGCAAGTCTTTGGTTGTCATTTTTGCATTTTTTTTCTGATTTTTTTTTCTTTTCTGCAAAGCGAAGTTTTATGTAAATTTTGACTTTTTGCTCGTTGTCCCTTCCGGCGGGTTGGACCGGCCCGGGTGGAGTGGAGTGGCTCCGGATATGCAATGTGTGCCAGCGGGGCGGCCAAAGGTGTTCCTGCCCGCCCGGGCGGCGGCGGGGCGACCCCTGCTGGTCCAGGGCCGCTCCGCGCAGCTCCGACATCCCCGCCGCCTCGCCCGCCTCGCCCTCGCCACAAGCCCCTCCCCCTCCCCCTCCCCCGCCCACCCCGGCACATAGGCTGCTTTTTCTTGCTTTTTCTGCAAAAAAGTAGGGGAAAGGAGGAAAAAAAAAAAAAACCTGGGCTCGGGTTGGTCTCGCGCCGGGTGTGCGCGGTCCTCGGGGCGGGACGGGGTGGGGTGGGGTGTGCCCTCCTGCCTCAGCTGCGTAACCCAGCGATGATGTCCTATTAGGGTGGAGGCGAGCGAGTCGCGCGTGCCCTCCCCCCCCCCCCCTCCCTTTCCCTCCTCACGGGAGGGAAACAAGAAAAGGGGAAAGGGGGGGGGGGGTTAGTATTTCGCGTGAAAGAGCCAAGGCCAGGTAGAAGAAGTGGCGACTCTTCCTACTGCTCCTCGAATCGCGTGTCCGCCGAGATGAGGCTCTTCTTCTCTGCCCGGAAGTCACGCGCGAGCGGGAAAGGCCCGGGGTGGTGTGCGGCGCGTCTGGTCTGCCCGGCGGCAGCGGGGCGAGCGGAGGCACCTGATGTGCGGCGTGGCGGGGCGGGGAGTGGCGGGGCGTGGCGAGGCGGGGCGGCCCATGCGTGTGATGCGCGCCGGAGCGCCCGGGAGGGCGGCAGCCCCTCGCACACGCATGCGTTGCATATGGTCCAACAGGTGGACTTGTTGGCCGCGCGCCGCGCGGGTGGGGCCCGGGGCGCCGGGGGGCGGGGGATCCCCCTGCTCCTCCCCCACCCCCTTCCTACCCCCCAGTCGAGCGTCACGTACTTCCAGGGGTGGGGGTAGGGGGCTGGTCGCGCCCTTGTGCGCGGGTCCTGCGCCGAGTAAGTGTGTAGTAGAGGGGGGAGGGGGGAACTCCGAATAGTGGTCGCACCGTTGCAGTTCGACGGCAGTCAAGGGACTTTGGGCATTGAACTCAAAATTGTTCAGCTCACACACTTTCATGTATGTGAATGAGTCTTTAGTTGGACACATGCTGCTTGCGGACGTATCGGACCTGATACATCTTAAAAAATACATGGGTATTTTAACCGAGCTATGTGAAGTGTTTGGCATTGCGTTCAACGCTGCCGAGATTTGAGTATTGGGTTTCCTATCGTCGAGATAGTATCAGGATTTCAAAATGATAGAATTGTCAGGATATTAGAGTAACAGCTCATGCTCGGCTGGTCGAAAGACTGATCGAAAAGCAGTCGATTTCTCGACCGGATAACTAACCCTTTTCTGTCTTTGTCTCTCTCAGGAGCTGGCGCTATCAAACCCCGTGACAGCCCCCTGGAGTTCAGCCTCGCCCTGGGCGCCAGCCTGGGTGCCAGCCCCGGCCTGGGCTCCCCGCCCGGCGCCTCGCTGGGCGGTCCAGGCGGCCCCGGCGGCCTCTCTGCCGGCCTGCCCCAGGGCCTGCACCCCCTGCTCGCGGCCCAGTCCTCGCTCATGTCGCTGGGCCTGCCGGGGCTCTCGCAGGGCCTGCAGGGGCTGCCCCCGGGCCTGCCCTCCGGCCTGCCTCAGGGCCTCCACCACCAGGGCCTCGCGCCCGGCCTGCTCGCCGCCGGCCTCTTCCCGCCCCTGTTCGGCTGGCCCGCGTCGCCGCAGTCGCCGCCGCCCAGCAACAACAATAACAACATCAACAACAACAGTGTCAAGGCGGCCAGCAAAAAGCGCCCCATGAACAACAACACGAACATGAACAACAACAACGAGGTGTCGAGCACGAGCAGCATCAAGAGGGCGGCGGCGCGCAAGAGGGCGGCGCCCCGGCGAGCGTCGCCCGTGTCGCCCGAGCTGGGCCTGCAGGCCGTGGTGCCGGCGCCGCCGCCGCCGCCCCTGTCGCCGCCCACGTCGGGGTCCTCGCCGCAGAGCAGCGGCAGCGGTGACGCCAAGGCGGACCCGGGGCTCCTCGGCGGCGCGCTCCAGGGCCGCGACAAGGTGTTCACCTGCCTCGTGTGCAACCGGTCGTTCGGCTACAAGCACGTCCTCCAGAACCACGAGCGGACGCACACGGGCGAGAAGCCGTTCGAGTGCGCGCAGTGCCACAAGCGCTTCACCCGCGACCACCACCTCAAGACGCACATGCGGCTGCACACCGGCGAGAAGCCCTACCACTGCTCGCACTGCGACCGCCAGTTCGTGCAGGTCGCCAACCTGCGGCGCCACCTGCGAGTGCACACCGGCGAGAAGCCCTACGCCTGCGAGATGTGCAGCTCGCGGTTCTCGGACTCGAACCAGCTCAAGGCGCACGTGCTCATCCACAAGGGCGAGAAGCCCTTCTCCTGCGAGCAGTGCGGCGGGAGGTTCCGCCGGCGCCACCACATGGAGCACCACAAGTGCCACGGCGGTAGCGACCTGTCGTCGGGCACCCCGCCGCCGCCGCCGTCGTCCGTCCTGGCCGCGGCGCCGGCGGCCGCCCGCCTCCGCCAGCACTACATGGACTTGGGCGGCGAGGACGAGGACCCGCCGCTGTTCGGCGCGCACCTCACGCCGCCGTCGAGCGCCCGCAAGGTGCGCGCGCAGGTGACGCTCCAGGGCCGGCCGCGGGCGCGCGCCCGGGCCTCCAGCCGGCCGCTGCACCTCCCCCGGGACCTGCCCGAGCAGACCGAGCCCGAGGACCTGTCGGTGCGGCGCGGGGTCGAGCACCGCGTCGTCGAGCATCGCGTGCTGGTGGTGCGCGAGCCGAGCCGCAGCCCCGCCACCGCCAGCCTGCCCGCGAGCAGCCCCCGCAGCACGCGCAGCGCGCCCCTCGAGCCCTGGTCGGGCTCGGACCACTTGGACCAGTACGACGAGGAGGACGACGAAGACGACCTCGTGGACGCGACGTTCCTAAATCAGCGGCACAGGCGTCAGATGGTGTGAAGAGAGAAGTTTTGTCTTGTTTTTATCATTCCTATTTTACCCCTCCCTCTCCCAGTCCTGTTCATTCCCAACACATCGACTTTTAAAAAGAAGAAATTTCTTTTATATTTTTCCTCCCTTACCCCTTCGCCCCATTTTCCCTAATTTAGATTTTAAATTTTGGCCACCAGGCCGCTCACGACTACGGGTAAATGCCTTTGGCATCAGTCACTTAGGGTTAAGTTTATGTGTAATAAATTTTGTTGATTTAACAAATAGGTATTATCTGTTTCCAATTTAGATTAAAAATGTTTGAGGTCTCCTCATTATTGTTTTGATTGGTTAATTTTTATTATGGATTATTATTATGATTATAACTGTGACTACCTTCATTATTTTGTTCTGGTTCATGTTCCTGTCTGTTTGCCGTGCCATACTGGTGTGATGGTTGTGCCCATGGGAGGCTACGTTCTCAATGGGGAGTAGGCTGTTTTATTAATGATTTAATGATTTTAAGTGTCATTACCATTTCATCGTCTTTTTATTGTTTGTCGTGTTTTATTGTGTATTGTCACTAGTTTTTTTTCTCTCTTTGTGTCTTGTTTGTTGAACAGTGATATTAGAGGTAGTAGTCTATATGAATCTTTTTTGTTTGGTGATCTCTGATCACGATATGGTTGTGCGTGGAGGCGGTCCTCCGGGTCCACTGCTGGTAAGACTGACTAGCATTCCAAGCAGGGTCTCAGAATGGTTCGGGAACGACGTGATGCATGCCAAAATATGTATGTGATCCCTTCATGTCAAGACTTCACCTGCGGGAAACATTTCTGAGAATACAATACTTTAGTCTTGCAATTTATATCACAATGAGATGGTAATAAAGAAAATATATGTTCAGCAAAAAAAAAAAAAAAAAAAAAAAAAAAAAAAGCATTTGGTCCTTTCTACACTGCAGTGTTCACACATATTTATGGGGAAAAAAAAAAATTGTAGTCTTTTGTAAATGAAATGGCTCACAAGTAAAAAAATCTGAATTATCCCACAAAGTGCAGTGAATAAAAAGGAAAAGAAAATAGTGAAAGTGGGAGGGGTGAGGAAAAAAACAGGTATATCGGCGAATGCATGTGGGAAGGAATGAGGAACTTGCACTGACCTCACGCACACACACACACACACTTACGCGGCAAGGCACCGTGTCCATGAGAGCCGCTCAACAACAAAAGGGTTCAGAGCACCTGTCTCGTCGATGGTCCAGGCACAAAGCACTTACACACACACACACACACACTCACACACGGGGACAATGTAGCCTGTTGCTCTAGCTCTGTGCAAACAGGCCTGCCACACAACCCTTCTGCGCGTAGCCTGGCCCGGCTCCGTACCCCTTTTATTCTCTGCGCTGGGCGGGGTGGGGGTGGGGGGGGGGACCACACACGCGCGCACTCGCGGGAGAGGGGCGAGGAAGGGTTGACGAAGGGGTTAGTTGTGGTGGGGACGCTCGATTTGGCACTGGCACACACACGCGCAATAAAGTATAATGTATTAAAAAAAAACACATTAGGGGGATGAAAGGGTAAAGCATTCGATGAATGAGAAAAAAAAAATCTATTGGCGTTGTAGTCAATAGAGGGAAAAAGATGTTCCTCACTACTTGTTTGCTGTTGTAATTGGCGACTGATCGGTTCCGTATCGCCGAGGACGGCCGGGCGGGGCGGGGAGGGTGGGGGTCAAGCGACCGCCTGGTCTGATCCGGAACGGGAAGGAAAGGGGTGGCCGCCGAGTGGACTTCACACTGTTGGAGAGGCGCATTTTATATAAATCGATGGAAAAACAGCATTGCATATTACTCTTTCTTTTAAACATTCAAGTACCAAAAAAAAAAATCAACTTGAAGATTGCGTCTTGCCGTGATAAACGACGCTAAGTTATTTCACACAGCACTTTAACTCAATCACGGTGGCGACGAAAATTCGAATTTTAGACTGCGATGCTCACATTAAGTAAGATTCCAAAATATCACTCAACATTAGAGTCATAAGTCAAAGGGAACTCGGTTTCCCATAATCATCGCTCAAACAAACAAATTTTATTTTTTAAGCATCGTATGAGTTCAGCAGTACTTCAACCGAATCCCTTAATTTTGTACAGAAATGTACAGGTTTCGTGATTTAATCTGCTGCTTTCAAATCCAGTCGGATTTGATTTTTTTATTTATTCTTAATTTTACTTTGAAGTGCACGAGGTTGTTGCCGGTTGTTGCCTTTCCCCTAAGCGGTCCCATTTTCCATTTCGAAGTAAAGCAGAGCACAGCGGTGCCGGGGAGCAGGGCGGAACGGGGCGGGGCGGGGCGGGGCGGGGCGGGGCGGGGCGGGGCGGGGCGGAGCGGGGCGGGGCGTGGCGGGGCGGGGCGGGGGCGCACCGCGGGGGGCGCGGCCAGCAGCGGCCAGCAGGGTCATTCCACACAGCGGTGTCTGTCCTTGTCGCACTCACAGGGCACGGCCATGAGGTGCTAGAGAAAGAGAGAGAGAGAGGGAGAATCGTTCGAAGCAGCCTGCAGGGCAGGACAGAGACGGATGGTACCGCCCGCACAGCCTCGCCCCGGGCGGGGCCCAGGCCGTCAGTGAGTGCGAGAGAGACGGACGGCCCCGCCTGCGGCTGGACCATACCCACCCCGCCAGGCGCAGCGGCGCAGCCAGCCAGGTCAATAGGGAAAGAGATAGGAATAATCGTATCGGCAGGCTTTTGTGCAGTGAAGGCCAGGCCAGGCAAGTCTATGCAGAGCAGCGTGAATGCAGCGCGCCGTGAGGGGGCGGGGCGGGGCGGGGCGGGGCGGGGCGGGGCGCTCACCCCTCTGTACGCACACCATGGCAGTTCGAGTACGTAATGGGGGGCGGTTCGCAGAAGGGCAGTTCCTGGATAAAGCGGAAGTATAAAGGTCGAGTCTCGAATTTGGTCTCAGCGAACAACGAAGGGTAGTTTGCGATAGTTTGAGGCCTAAAGTGTTTTTTTTTCTTTTTTTTTCCCTCTCCAATAAAAGCGCGCGGCTTGAATGCGAAGCCTCGGGGTCCGGTTTACTGCTCCGTGACAGAGCCTCGGTTAACAAGCGAAAGTTCAGCATTTTGATGGGGGCTCATTGCTGAGTGACGCGTAAACTTTTTAGGCAACGAACGGAGTTGCCCTCTAAAATCGCTCGAAAACGTTCGTGTTTTGTTGTTTCATATGGCCCCTTAGCGCAGAAAATAAACTGACGAGGGGAATTTTATGATACTAAGCATACCTAAACACACTAAACCCTTATGCACTTTGTTGTACATAAGCCTTGCAGGATTTTAAACAACCATATATGGTTGCATAATTATAATCATTATGCACAATTTTTACTGCATAAATATGCTTAACTCTGTTCCTTATGCACAAATTTGAGCAGAATTATCATGGAATTATGCACAAAGTTACGCATAAAATTTTGTGCACAACTATGGTTGTCTAAAATTGTGCATAACGCTGAGAAAATCGCGCATATGGGTTTAGTGTGCATAATTTAATCTTGTACATTCGATTCTGAAGTCTAGTTTAAATCTGTCTTGAATTTTGTAAAAAAAAATACGATTTCACGAAATCCTGGTAGACAACGGAGTTTCTATAACTAAAATAAAATATGGTGAGTATTGAATAAGACTGTAAGTAAGAAGACCGACTGGTTTTGTTTAGTTTACGGTAGTCAAGATAGTGGCTAAATAATTCTAAGTTTGAATTGATAAGGCGGGTTTCAAGTTCAAGTAATGAATACTCTCCGACAGTTCATCGACAGGAGCAGGAGAAAAAAAGCTCCCCTTCTGACGGCAAAAAGTAGGCGGCGAGGTCACGGCCGGAGGAGAGCGTCAACAATAACCTCCCCTCCACCGGGCGCACGGATGGGGCGAACCGGGGCCCTACCTAATACCGCTGGTACGCGAAGGACCAGCGGGCAAGCGCGCCGCGGCCGCGACGGGGGTGCGCTATCTATTGGGAAAACGCGGAGTTAAGGCGTTGTTTACACAAAATGGTACACGTAAATGTACATCATTTCAAGAATTCTGCTCACCAGATCGAAGTCAAACTTACCAAACCGTTTTCCGCAGGTATAAAACTACTATTTACGCATTCAGTTCGCCTTGTCAACGTTTCGATAACTTTAAAAAATAATTTAAAGTCGCGAGGTGGGCACATCAGCCACCGGCAATGGCGGACATGCTTGGCCTGCTTTCGCGTTGTTGACACAACATGCCAACCAAATAAAATGAAAAAAATCACTGCTCTCATAACGTTACGATTGGAACTCATTCTTTGAGGCACACATTTAGTTGGCAGAACCGGGGCAAGTTTCAGTAAAACTGAAGTAGTTTTAAAGAAGGCAGTACGGTGGTCACGTGCGAATTTCAGTGGTGTTATCTCATTCTTGCGCTCGAAACTAAAGGCTGGCTTTGTTTGAACGCAGACTTTAGAGGTTTCTCTTTCGCTCCGTGTTGGCTCGTCTCGGCCTACCCCCTCCACGAAAAAATATCCCCTTCCCCTGTTCATTTTGCCTGACGAGTCGAGCATTACCATAGAAACTCGAATTTCAATTCAAATTTACAAAATTTCTGCAATACAGATTTCAACTAGACTTCAGAATCGAATGTACTAGATTACATTCTAAATGTATGCTTAATATCATCGAATTCCCTTCAGCAGATTTTTTTCTGTCGTAAGGGGCCATATGAAACAAAACACGCACGTTTTCCAGCGATTTTAGAAGGCAACTCCGTTGCCTAAAAAAATAAAAAAAAATGATTGAATCTTACACTCTCACTGTAAATTGGTTGGCGTCTTTAGACGCCAAAATTTTGGCGTCCTCTGAGAACGCCAAATTTTGGCGTTGAAAGACGCCAATATTTGGCGTTTTTCTTCTCAGAACGCTAAATATTGGCGTCTTTGAACGCCAAGATTTGGCGTTCTCAGAGGACGCCATTATTTTGGCGTCTAAAGACGCCAACCAGTTTACAGTGCTGTTATCGCTGACCCCTGTTGCTCGTCCCGGCCGCGCCCCGCAGTCACTTGCAATTCCTGCTGGCGTCGTCGTCGTCGTCGTCGTCGTCGTCGTCGTCGTCGTCGTCGTCTCTCTCTCTCTCTCTCTCTCTCTCTCTCTCTCTCTCTCTCTCTCTCTCTCTCTCTCTCTCTCTCTCTCCCCCCCCCCCCCGCCCCATGAGTGCGACAAGGAGAGGCAGACAGAGACATGCAACCTCAGTGCGGAATCAGCCTACTTTGGTCCTGCGCGGGCGGCGAGGCCGTTGCCCTGCTGGTGTTATGTCATTGTTTCGCATAACCCAAAAGCAGAGCAGGTCGCGTAGCGTCGCACTGCCCACCGGCTGCGGCCGTAAATCACTGCTGCAGGAAGGAAAGGAAATAATCGCACGATGCGGTGCAACAGAGAGAGAGAGAGAGAGAGAGAGAGAGAGAGAGAGAGAGAGAGAGAGAGAGAGAGAGGCGTGGTGTGGCGTGGACACCGAGGTAAACGCATTTCTGCAAAGTGCAGAGCAGTACTGCGCGGGTCAGGTCGCTTCTCTCTCTCTCTCTCTCTCTCTCTCTCTCTCTCTCTCTCTCTCTCTCTCTCTCTCTCTCTCTCTCTCTCTCTGTCTCTCTGTCTCTCTCTCTCTCTCTGTCTCTCTCTGTCTCTCTCTCTCTGTCTCTCTCTCTCTTTTCTGCGGGTGCGGCAGAGCAACGCAGCTCGGAGTCATGCAAAAGAGGAGCCTTCAGGCACAATGCGCATTATGGAGCGCGAGCAAAATGGGAGCGGAGCGGAGGGGGGGGGGAGAGAGAGAGAGAGAGAGAGAGAGAGAGAGAGAGAGAGAGAGAGAGAGAGAACCAGCAGGAAGGCAGCTAAGCGCCAAACATTGCCCGGGCAGCAGGGGTGTGACGTGACCTGCCCTGCCCCGAGGGGTCCTTCACTATAAATTCAAGCGTACACCGACTTTTCTGATTTTTCTGGTTTTTAGTTATTTTCCTTGATTTTTAATGAGATTTTCCAGATTTTTTCTTGATTTTGTTTTCTTGATTTTTCTTTTGTTCTGATTTTTAGTGAGTTTATACTTTAGGTTATGCACTGATTTTCTTTTTGTAGTTGTTGGAGTGAAGGACCCCTTGCCCTGCCCTGCCCTGCCCTGCCGCGTCTCACACAGCCTGTTAAAAGTTGTTTCCCACTCTGACGCTGCATCGCCTGGGCGCCGCCGTGTGTGTTATGCTCAAGCTCTGGAAAATGCACTCAGCGAACGACCCCGTATACTTATTTGCATATTTTATTATATTTCTTTTGATTTTGCCACTAGTCTTGGTCATGTTCAGTCAATGAATTAATGTATTGCATAGGGGTGCACTGGAATTCCAAGTGTGCGAATGTCGCTCACCTGCAGATGAGTGAATTTATTCGCCCACTGACAGGTGAGTGAAAAATAATTGCACACTTGCGCAGGTGTGCAATAAAAATTTATTCACTTGCAGGTATGCGAATTAGCATCAGCGCACGTACATATAGTTCGCTGACCTGGAAGTGTTCGAATTTTCTTTCGCTCATCGAGATGTGCACACCTACGCACACCTACAAGTGAGCGAATATTTTTTTCACTCACCTACATAAGTAAGCAAATAAATTTTGTGAGTGGCATTCGTATGCTTGGATTTTCAGTGTTTCATTGAAAACTCTGTTGACTGATAAGGAATTGACGATATTTTAGTGGTGTTTTCACAAAATCGCCGGGTTAACAAAAAAACAAAATAATATGGCGGGATAGTAGTATTTTCTTTTTTTTAAATAGAGAAATCAGTGTTCAGCTGAGCTAAAATTACTCGAAAGTACCTCTCTCTACCCGCTTCTCTACCTCTGTTTGGCTGAGCATTATTTCAATTTAGAGTACGGACTTGAAAAGCGACAACGGTTGTTCAAAGGCAGCGGCACACTGCAGTTGACGGACGGCGGGCGGGCCGGCTAATAAGCTCGTTTACGCTCTGCTGCCGAGTCCTTCATGACGGAAAATAAGCAGAGTAATGCAAGGCGCAAACGACCTGTCGGGAAAAAAGAAAGAGGAAAGAAATTAATCACGTAAAACAGAATCAACAACTAAAATCATTCAGGGGGTAAAAGCAGCAAAAGGAAATTAATACCCGCATAGGATGGCCTGTGTCTGCGGGGCGTGGCGGGCCGGCGAGAGCGCGGAAAAAAATGACTTTGTTGTCAGGATCAATTTTTGTCGATAGGCAAAATTCGATAGCTGAAATCGAGAATCCGATACCCATATCCAGGAGCTGGTTGTCACGACCGGGCACTAGTACGAATGGAACAAACTCCAGCTTAGTTGTCATCGTACAAGTGTCCGGTCGTGACAACCAGCTCCTCGCTGTGGGTATCGGATTCTCGATTTCAGCTATCGAATTTTGCCTATCGACAAAAATTGATCCTCACAATGAAGTCATTTATTTTTTCCGAGAGCGCCCGAGAAATGTTGACGGCAGGGCAAATCGTGTCTCATGAGATCTCTCTTCTCTCTTCCCCTCCAGAGCTTGGTCCGGTCCGGTCCGGCTGGGCGCGTCCACACCGGGTCCCGCCGCACCTGGCCATGCCCGCGCTGAAGGTTTGCGCGGCGGACATCCAGTCCAGGACTAATTAGGGGGTGGGGGTGAGGGAGGGGCGCTTGGTTCTAATTGGTGGAGAGAGGTGTCCCGGCCGCCCAGCCCGGTGGGGGCGGAGCGCGGAGCGGGTGGCGCTCTCTCTCTCGCTCTCGCTCTCGCTCTCTCTCTCTCGCTCCCTTCTCCCACCCTTTTCCCCACCCTCTCTCTTTCTCTTTCTCCTGTCGCTCGACGCTCTTTGGGTGTTCCTGGCGGGTCCCCTTTTTAAAACCCGCTCACCACTTTTGTTGTTTCTCTGGCGTCGGATATCAATCCCCCCACCCCCTTTCTCTAGCCTTTGGGATCCTCTCTCTCCCTCCCCTCCCTCTTCCTTCTCCTCGCTCCATCCTCTCTCTATATCTCCTTGCCGATAGTCGGCATTTGTTACGCCTCCGGCCCCGAGAAATTAAAGTGATAATAACCAGTAGCCATACTTGACGTTAGACATTGTAATAATATTTGTTTTATCGTTTTTATTAATCATATTTTTTTCCATTTTTTTTTAATTTTTGAAAAAGCGAAAGAATAATGAACAACGATTTTATTTGTTTGAAGAGGGGGGGGGGGGGCGCAATATAACGAAAAAAATAAACATCGTGGCACCGGAGGCGGACCTTGCGCATGCGTTAGTTAATTCTTTAAGCTCGCAGCTGCATGCAGAAAATTTCAGAGATAGAGAGAGAGAGAGAGAGAGAGAGAGAGAGAGAGAGAGAGAGAGAGAGAGAGAGAGAGAGAGAGAGAGAGAGGAAAAGAGAAAAGGGGGCTGCTGTGTGGATCCTGTCGCTCTCCCGCCTCCTTTCAGCGAGAGCGTCGAGTCGAGCTCTGCTAATTTCCGGCGTATATAATTGAATCGGGCCGATTAGAGGCCTTGGAGGAGTGCCTCTGGAGGGAACGCCCCGCCCCGCCCCGCCGCGCCCCGCCGCGCCCCGCCGCGCCCCGCCGCGCCCAGGTCCGGTGTCACCACCGGGGCCATCCTCTCGGCAGCGCGCAGGTGAAAAGCACACGGGATTTAATTAATGCAGACGAGAGAACCACTCACCCCCGCTATACCACTCCCCTCCGGTTCCCTTTTCCCTCTTTCTCTCTGTACCTTATATATACCAATCTCGAGGGTTGCTTTTAGTCGTTTCACTAGCAGTGGCCGAGCAAACTGGAGCAAACCTCTCTCCTTCCCCCCCCCCACCCCCCTATCCTTCCGCCACTCCACCTCTGCCGCGGGCGGGACGTTTTCGAAAGCGCGCGCCCCACCAAGCAGCGAACGACGCCTTCTACGATTACCTTTTTCTGTAGTCCCTATACACTTGTGAAAAATAGTCGTGGGCTTACGGGAAAATTTTCCACAGAGTGTATAGTCGTAAAATTACAATTACAAATCGCTGAATTACAAACACAACCTACCCGACTGAGAATCCAATTGCGAGAACCGAGGGGTAAACAACTCTGAATTCGGTGTACAAATTGCGTGAATTTGAATTGAATTTGTCTAAATTGAATTGAATTCGTTTTGAATAAGCTTTGAATTTTTTGAATTTATTGCAAAGTGAAATTATCGTGATCTTTTTGTGAATTTACTTGAATTCGTTTTAAATTCGGGGATGCCCCAGAAAATACACGCACATCTGACCCAAATTATTCTCTCAATTTCATGATTAAATAGGATTTTTAGTAAATTATTGTGAATCATTTCTATTTATTTCAAATTATTGGAAATTAACTTGCAATAATGCAAAATAATCACAATTATTTCAATTATTTTTTAAAACTTTTCAGAAACAAATTTTGCTCTGCAATTGAAAGGGTGGCGTGAAAACATGGAAAATTTTTGCGGCAGTAAACCTCCCGAAGGAGGTTGCGGTTCCCGCCAGGCACAGGGCTTTAACCCCCTGTGGCAGCCAACTGCTTCGGTGTTCCATGGGAACCGGCGCTTTGCTGACTGCGATCCTATCGCGCAATTCGACAGATTTGATCCCCGTACCACCATTGGCCTACCCCTAGAGGTACGAGCGGTGTCAAGAGCGTTAGACTTCCTGATCCCAGTTTCAGAGGCCTTACCTCAGAGGGGTACGCGGGATTCGAACCCACAACCCCGAGTGCCGACACGTAGCCAGAACAGGAAGCGACCCAACGCCCAGAGCCACCGAGCCAACGGCGGTGAGACGTGTTTAACTTCTATTTGACCTGCCATCCAGCTGCGGCCAAAGGGAATGTCAAGCGCGAAAAACACTTTCCCGAGTGGGAGTCGAACTTGGGACCACTCGGTTCGGTGTTGCGCGCTCTACCAACTGAGCCACGACGCCACGATGGCTGTATAGTGCGACGGGTTCGAGTTGTATTTGCCGCGTATCCTGCAGCCTCCAGCCAGGAGGACAGGGCAAATACAACTCGAACCCGTCGCACTGTACAGTCATCGTGGCGTCGTGGCTCAGTTGGTAGAGCGCGCAACACCGAACCGAGTGGTCCGAAGTTCGACTCCCACTCGGGAAAGTGTTTTTCGCGCTTGACATTCCCTTTGGCCGCAGCTGGATGGCAGGTCAAATAGAAGTTAAACACGTCTCACCGCCGTTGGCTCGGTGGCTCTGGGCGTTGGGTCGCTTCCTGTTCTGGCTACGTGTCGGCACTCGGGGTTGTGGGTTCGAATCCCGCGTACCCCTCTGAGGTAAGGCCTCTGAAACTGGGATCAGGAAGTCTAACGCTCTTGACACCGCTCGTACCTCTAGGGGTAGGCCAATGGTGGTACGGGGATCAAATCTGTCGAATTGCGCGATAGGATCGCAGTCAGCAAAGCGCCGGTTCCCATGGAACACCGAAGCAGTTGGCTGCCACAGGGGGTAAAAGCCCTGTGCCTGGCGGGAACCGCAACCTCCTTCGGGAGGTTTACTGCCGCAAAAATTTTCCATGTTCTCACGCCACCCTTTCAATTGCAGAGAAAAATTTGTTTCTCAAAAGTTTAAAAAATAATTGAAATAATTGTGATTATTTTGCATTATTGCAAGTTAATTTCCAATAATTTGAAATAAATAGAAATCATTCACAATCATTAACTAAAAATCCTATTTGATCATGTAATTGAGAGAATAATTTGGATCAGATGTGCGTGTATTTTCTGAGGTCATTCCTTAAATTCGCTTGAATTTGTTTTGAATTCGTTTTGAATTCGCGTGAATTAGTTTTGAATTCGCGTGAATTAGTTTTGAATTCGCGTGAATTAGTTTTGAATTCGCGTGAATTCGTTTTGAATTCGCGTGAATTCGTTTGAATTAGTGTGAATTTTGAATTAGTGGTGTCCATCAAAATTCGGAGTTATTTACCCCTCGGCGAGAACACTGAAAAATATCCTCTCTTAAATTTACGACATTTTTTGTAATTTTGATTTACAAAGTAAGTCGTAAATTTACGACTGGCCGTTCTTGCTCGTCGGTCAATTCCAAGACGATAGGGAGTGCTTGAAAATTTACAATTTCAAATTGAAATTTTACGACTTTTAATCATGGAAAATTTTCCTTTAACGCTTAGGAGTATTTTTCACAGTGAATGCATGGTTTGTCGTAAATTTACAGCATTTTTATTAAACCGTATAGTTTACAATTACAAAATACCAGGTGGCTGACGGACCCTGGCCACTTTTGTACTATGCAACCCGCCCGCACCGCTCCATCCGGGACTGCATACCCATCAGGCGCCGGGGACCGGCTCCAAGCGCGGACGCTCCGCTCCGCTCCAACACTGTTGTTGCAGCCTTGGTGCAGCCATCGCCCCGAAAGGGCCCTCTCGCGGTTCGCAGCGGGGCGTTACGCGGGGGGAGGCTCGCGGTTTCGCGGGAGTAACCCGCGAGTTCGCGGGTAAAGCTCGCGGGTAAAGCTCACGGTCCGCGGGTCCTGATGCGGGGGAAGGGGGTGGGGGGGAAGGTCGCGGTCCGTGGATCCTACTCGCGGGTAGCTCGCAGTCCGCGAAAAGGACCCACGGAAGATCCACGGTTCGCGAGATACCCCCGCGCGGCTGGACCCGCGGCCCACGAGCTTTCCCCGCGGACTCGCGGGTTACTCCCGCTAAACAGTGAACCTCCCCCCTGTAACGCCCCGCCGTAGACCGCGCGAACTGCCAGAGGGCCCTTTCGGGGCGTTGGCTGCAACAACAGTGGCGGAGCGGAGCGTCCGCGCTTATTGGAGCCGGTCCCCGGCGCCTGATGGTATGCAGTCCCGGATGGAGCGTTGCGGGCGGGTTGCGTAGTACAAAAAGTGCCCGGGGTCCGTCAACCACCTGAAGGCTCTCATGAGGTTTTTATAGTTTTCATATTGAATGGAAGTGAAAAGCAGTGAATACGGTGCACATTCACGGTAATACGTAGAAATGAGCCACGTGGGCAATCCGAGGGGTCCTAAATTCTATCAGGTTTGTGCGCACGATTGTTTTAGATTGGCAGATTCCTAGTTAAAAGTTCAGATACAAACGCCTGTGAGTATAGGCGCAAATGGTACTATTTTCACTATGTTGGCGGGCAAAAAGCCTCAAAAAGCATCCCTTTTAAACCAAAGAATCTTTTAAAGATTTTCGTTGATTAGTAAATGCTCCTTAATGTAAACCAGATTGTCCAAAATGATACACCCTCGAACTAAATTCTGTTGTTGCTCCGTGACATTCCCTGTAATTTACAGTGGGATATTATTTTCCCAAACTTTGGTCGTTAACGCCACCGTGCAGCGCACTAGATCCTACTGTAATTTCAGCGGTGAAAATCACCGCAAGCTTTTCCACCGCCCGTGTAATTACACGTCTTTTATGCGAAAGAGAGCGGTGGAGAGCGGCGCGGGGCAAAAGGGATCGTGACGGAGTAGCCTCGCTGCTCCTGCAGCCCGCCCCGCCCCGCCCCGCCCCGCAGGCTCTTGTACCGTTTTGAAAGGGAACAGCATGAGGAGAGGAAAGAGTCTCTACGAGTTAATTCTGCGCTCTCTTCTTCGCAGCAGCACTGCTTGCACGCCTGGAAAAAAATTACACACCGTTTTGATAATCGAATCAGGTTGATTGGCACAGTAATTTGATAGCTGTGGTATCGAAAATCCGGAATCAGTTGTCCTGCTGTATGAAAAATATGTTTGTAGAAATCAGGAAAATTTTGACAAAGGGACGAATGTCCAAAATGACAAAAGTTACAAGAGGGGGGAAAATAGGCTTGCAAGTGATCTGTAAGATAGACAGTTTAACCTACCACTCTAAATTTTATATATTATATTCCTTTTATGATGTGTTAAATTTTGTCTTTAACGGCGTGTAGTTATCATGCATAGAAAAAGAGATAAGGGACATTCGTCAATTTGAATTTATAGATAAATTATGACAAAGAGACGAATGTCCACAGAAATTTTGACAAAGGGACGAATGTCCACAGAAATTTTGACAAAGGGACGAATGTCCACAGAAATTTTGACAAAGGGGCGAATGTCCACAGAAATTTTGACAAAGGGACGAATGTCCATAAAACATTGTAGCAGCGTAGAAAACATCTGTTTTAAGAGACATCTCAATTACCAATCACCAATACTGTGTCGTTTACTCACTAACAGAGAAGCCACAATATTCGTAAATGGGATGGCTGTTAAAATATATGTTCTCTACGCTGCTAAAATGATTTATGGAGATTCGTTCCTTTGTCAAAATTTCTGTGGACATTCGTCCCTTTGTCAAAATTTCTGTGGACATTCGCCCCTTTGTCAAAATTTCTGTGGACATTCGTCCCTTAGTCAAAATTTTTGTGGACATTCGTCTCTTTGTCAAAATGTACATGGACATACGACATTTTCACCAACATCTATATCTACGGATCTATTTCAGATATTGACGTGCCGTTTGTTTCTATTTAAGTATCACTTAATAATGTATCATTTCTCTAACAAAACTAAATTTGACAAAAATGTGGACATTCGTCCCTTTGTCAAAATCCTCCTGAAATGTACTTAATGTATTTGGTAATTTACCTTTTACGAAACAAGCCGTACAAGGTACAAGTGCCGGGTGCGGAAGGAAAGTCAAATCGGGAATCATCTTGTGCAAACACCAGCCGCGGGGGATAAGTTTCATAAAGGGGCATTAATATGCGATGGAGTGTCCTTATTATTATTTATGTCCCTGCTCTTTCACCTTAATTAGCTGCCAAAAGGATAAGGAGGAGGAGAGAGAGAGACAGGCAGAATCCGAGATCGAGGAAAGGAGAGTGAGAGGAAGAGAGAGAGAGAGAGAGAGAGAGAGAGAGAGAGAGAGAGAGAGAGAAGAGGAGACGGCGCTTAACTTACCTGTTCGCTGCTATAGAGGACACACGAAGCAACGCCAAGAGTCCATGACCAAATCTGTCCTCTTCCTCTCTCCCCGTATTCGCCCCCTCCCTCTCTCTCTCTCTCTCTCTCTCTCTCTCTCTCTCTCTCCTCTCTCTCTCTCTCTCACTCCCCCCCCCCCCCCTGTCCCTCTTTTCGGCTCTCGACCCGCGCAGTCGATGGACGCTTGGTAATGAATGCAATTAAAAAGTTGGTTGGTAGCATGATCTAGAGGAAGCATGACGGGGCGTGGCGGGGCGGGGCGGGGCGGGGCGGGGCGGGGCGGGTGTAGCCGGCGCTGCTACAAGCGCCCCCGCAGCCCACCTCCGGGCCGGGCCGGGGCGCCGCCAGCTCTCCCGAGTCCTTCTTACCCCATTTTCAAAGTTGCCCGTCCTCCTCTTCCTCCTCCACCTCTTCCTCCAGTGCTGCTCGCTCCTCGAGCCAGAAGGGTGAGGCGACTTGCTCGGGGGTGGTGCGCGCGCCGGCCGGGGTTGGGTGTAGCGGGGCGGGGCGGGGCGGGGCGGGGCGGGGCGGGGCGGGGCGGGGCGGGGCGGGGCGGGGCGGGGCGGGGCGGGGCGGGGCGGGGCGGGGCGGGCGCGAGGCTGGGGCGCTGCTGCTGTAGGGTACGCAGGAATAACAGCATAATCAGACGGGGCCCGTGCCCAGCAGCAGCCGCCGCGCCGCCGCGCCCCGTGGTCCTTCCCCCCGCCCCGCCCCGCCCCGCCCCGCCACGTGTAAACTCCATTCGCCCATCATGAGGCTGCCTAATCCAGGCGAAAATTCATTGTATCCCCCCCCCTCCCCCGGCTCAAATCATGCAGAACATTGACAGTTGTAAAATCTAATCAAAATTGAGAATAAAGTTGCAGAAAAATCCGCAACATAGTGAAAAAAAAGGGAAGAAAATATCGAAAACAATTGAGAGAGGTCAGAATTATTGAGAAAAGAAATCGAAATTCATTAAAAAGTGACAGAAGTTTACATTATTTTCTAGAAAATTCAAAAGAAAAATTAAGGCAAGAAATTAAAACAAAGAAAAAATGTAAAGGCAAAAAAAAAAAAAATCATTGTTCGCATTTTTTAATTTTTTTTAAATTGATTCCGCCCCCGCAAGGCGTGGCAGTAGAGTGGAAGGGCGTCAGTTATCCAACAGCAGAAAACAGTGTGCAGTGTACGGCTCAACCCCCTATGCGCATCAAAAATTAATGATTTTGTCTAGACCTAATGAAACGTGCGGAGAAGGGCATCAGTCATCCAACAGGAGAAAACAGTGTGCAGTGTACGGCTCAACCCCTTATGCGCATCAAAAATTAATGTTTTTGTCTAATAGACCTAATGAAACGTGCGGAGTACCAGTGCTGAGTCATGTATAAATTTACTATTGACGAAGGTGTGTGCACAATAAAACTTCGTGGATAAATCGACCTAAATCGGCCTGAATCTGCATTATTCTGAACAAATTTGTCCGCCACAGTTGTGCATGTATCAGTTTCCATTGTCATGTTTTGAAAAAAAAATTGGACAAACATTTATTTTGCAGGCAGACCTGCAACACTGCATGCTACAGAGAGCACATCTATACTGGTTGTAAAAATTTTGTAAACTACATCTGCATTTCGCGGGATCTGACTTCTCTCATTAGTCAGGACACACACACGACGCCCGCATTTCGGCTATAGGCAAACTCACACAAACTGCTCAACATTTTTCTGTTACTTCCCGCAAACTCCCCAAACTCACTCACTCACTCACTCACTCACTCACTCACTCACTCACTCACTCACTCACTCACTCACTCACTCACTCACTCACTCACTCACTCACTCACTCACTCACTCACTCACTCACTCACTCGAACCAGTCATCAGAAATGAAATGAGGAAAAGAAGTGGCCCAAAAAATTAGCTAATATAATTAATATTTTCACTAATAACGATCTCCTGATCCCCCGGCCACGCCACGCCACGCCACGCCCCGTGAGGCTCGGCTCGCGCGCGCGCCCCACCAATTACGGCAGCATGAGGGCAGCTCCACGGAGGGCTGACGGTGAGCAAGCAGAGCGGCAGCAGGACGTACTACACGGGGGCGGCCGGGACCCGCCCCGCCCCGCCCCGCCCCGCCCCGCCCCGCCCCGCCCCGCCCCGCCCCGCCCCGCCCCGCCCCGCCCCACGCCGCCTCGCGCGCGCGCGCCTGCAAAATGGCGGAAGGGAAGGGATGGGAAAGGGAAAGGGCGAAGCTCGTCCGCTCATCTTCTCCTCTCCCTGCCCGATCGATGTCGCGCCGTCTCTCTCGCACTCGCGGCTCGCCCCGCCCCGCCACTGTCTTCTACAGGAGGAGAGAGGACCTCTCACTGTCGCCTCCTTACGCCCCAGTGTGCCGCCAGGAAAGTATGGGCAATGAGTTGAGCACTCCGCGAGGGGGAAGAAACTCTGAATTTTCATGATCAAATTTTGTGAATTTTACTCAATTGAATTCTTGTGCTTTTTTTAGTTTTCCCTAAAATTCTGTGAGGATTAGTAATTTTTTTGTAAATTTTCCTAAATTTTGCAAATTTTTTTATTTTAAATACATTTTCTGATTTTGTGAAATACGATGTGTATAGAAATTTCAGAGTTGTTTCCCCGTCTGTACTTCAGGACGAGGGCGGGCTGTACCTGTTCCCGCCCGCGGTAGGCAGCGCGTGCTCACCTGTGCCTACCTACATTGCCGGCGCCTGTCTCGTACTATACTGTGTTTGGTTAACTTATTGCCTACTCGCCAGGCAACAGAGCCCGCCAACAAACGAGTCCCGCTGACGAGGTCGTGCCGGGGGCGCGGCGGAACCTGCCGAGGTCACTCTTCTCTCTCTCTCTCTCTCTCTCTCTCTCTCTCTCTCTCTCTCTCTCTCTCTCTCTCTCTCTCTCTCTCTCTCTCTCTCTCTCTCTCTCACTCACTCACTCACTCACTCACTCACTCACTCTCACTCTCGCTCGCACTCCCTGTTTCGGGGAATGTGAGAGAGATTCCGTCCGACTCTCAAAACGAGACAATGATTTCCTGTGGGAGGACCGCAGGACCGCAGGACTGCAGGAGGGCTGCTGGGCTGAGGCCCGGCCCGGCGGCACTCCGTGGTGTAGTGGGCAGAATTACACCACTGTACTGCCGTTTCCCTGGGAGGAAGGGCGTTTCAAGGGAGTACAGAGTACACTATTTTGTTCCAGGCGTTCCAACGAAGAGTAGCAGTAGTAGAGCGTTCCATGTGTCTGTGTTCCGCGGGAGTTTCAACCCTGACCGCGGCGCTTTCCTGTAGAGTGATCCCGCACGGTGGATTCGTCTCTCTATCCTTGTTGCACTCGTGGGGCGAGGCCTGAAGGAGCGAGAGAGCGCGACATCACCCCGCTGCCCTGCACACCATGGCCATGCGGGAGTTTCAACCGTGTCCGCGGCGCTTTCCTGTAGAGTGATCCCGCTCGGTGGATTCGTCTCTCTATCCTTGTTGCACTCGTGGGGCGAGGCTTGAAGGAGCGAGAGAGCGCGACATCACCCCGCTGCCCTGCACACCATGGCCATGCGGGAGTTTCAACCCTGTCCGCGGCGCTTTCCTGTAGAGTGATCCCGCTCGGTGGATTCGTCTCTCTATCCTTGTTGCACTCGTGGGGCGAGGCTTGAAGGAGCGAGAGAGCGCGACATCACCCCGCTGCCCTGCACACCATGGCCATGCGGGAGTTTCAACCCTGTCCGCGGCGCTTTCCTGTAGAGTGATCCCGCTCGGTGGATTCGTCTCTCTATCCTTGTTGCACTCGTGGGGCGAGGCCTGAAGGAGCGAGAGAGCGCGACATCACCCCGGTGCCCTGCACACCATGGCCATGCGGGAGTTTCAACCCTGTCCGCGGCGCTTTCCTGTAGAGTGATCCCGCTCGGTGGATTCGTCTCTCTATCCTTGTTGCACTCGTGGGGCGAGGCCTGAAGGAGCGAGAGAGCGCGACATCACCCCGGTGCCCTGCACACCATGGCCATGCCCAAAGGCCGCGGGAGGCGCGCGCCGCCGCCGCGCCGGGTGGGTGGTGTGTGCGCGCGGGAGAGAGAGGGAGGGAGAGAGAGAGAGAGAGAGAGAGAGAGAGAGAGAGAGAGAGAGAGAGAGAGCGAGAGAGAGAGAGAGACCGCGTAGCACATGTGTGAGTGTGTCAAGGACGTTTTTTTCCCTCAATTTTTTTTTGCATGCTCCCCCAGGCCCCGACCCGCCCGCCGCACAAGCTCACCCTCTTTCCGCATTTTTGTAAAAGACGGGGGTGAGACGCAACAATATATAGACCGTACATGGCGAATCAACACGCTGCACCCGGCGGCCTGGGCCCGGGGGGTGGGGGGAGAACTGGCACCACCCGCCCCCACCCCCCACCCCCCTGCGAGCCAGACAGCTGATCGTCGACGCAATCTCCCCCGCCCCCTTTTCCCTCCCCCTTCAGCACGCGACTAGCCCGTACGAGGATCTCTCTCTCTCTCTCTCTCTCTGACACACTCGGTGGGGGCGTGCCGAGCCCCCCGTCCACGCGTGGTCGGGCCGGGTGGGTCTCTAACCCTGCCGCCTGATTCCGAAGATCGCTTTCGTACCTCCGTCCTTGTCGCACCTGCTGTGGTGCCCTATGTTGGCGATGGCAGGGCCCCAAGAGTGCGACAAGGAGGGAGGCACGAGAGCGATCTTCTGAATGAGACGGCTGCCGGTAGGGCCCGAGGGCAGGGGTGCCCTGGGGTGCCCTGCCCATATACAGTCGAGCGGTAGTTTGTCCTCGTAACCCTGTTCTTTGTGACGAGCGTCTCGTGGGCGTGGAGAATGTGCCTCAGTCGCGCCCAAGGGCCAGCCTGCTCGTGCCCTGTGCTCTCAGAGGAGACATTGAGGCACCGGCCTAAGGGTACACCCTTTAAGTACGTAAATAAATAAATAAATAAATAGATAAATAAATAAGTAAATAAATAAATAAATAAAGGTTACCGTGCTCTGGAGGTAACCGGGGTATAGAGGTGTAAAAACGTTCTGAAAAAGAAAATGTTCCTTATCATTTTCATAGGACCCGCATCACGCGGAGGTCTCATTTAATTTGAATCGTGTGCGGTACGAATGAGGATTTACGAGGTGCGATGGAGGTTGTGTGTTAGCTAATACAAGCGATCTCTGTCCACTACTTGGGCGCGAGTCACGCAGTTTGGGTCCTGCGGGGGATATTGTTACCACGCGGCGACCACCTTTACCTTCACTCGGCGGGAAACTTTCTCATCGCCGTAGGGGTAGTTATGAAACTTTGAACAATTTGCACCCTCGTATGCACCTTACGTGACGCGATACGAGAAAGTGTGCTCGATCTTTTAAATAATTTTTCTGTTGTATGTAGGTGAGTGAGTGCGCGCAGCAGTGCCGAGCCGAGCCGGCTGCAGAACCCCTGAGCTGTCGAATGCGCCGCGCCACTGCTGATCCGTCCGACAACAAAACAAACCCGCCCGCGGCCCGACCCGGCGGACTCTCTGCTCGTTGAAGTTTCCACAAAACCGAAAACTCCGGTGCCAACGCGTTGGGGATTTTTTTTTATTATGATTTCGCCTTATATCAGCGTGAATAGAGGTATATGTAGGAAGTCCCCCCCCCCTTTTTCAAAAAAAAATAGAGAGTGGATGGAATAGGAGGAGGAGGTTTAGAAAAAGGGTGGCGAGTGCAAGAGAGACGGACTGAGTGTAAAAAAGTGGGACAGCGGGCATGTGCTACGGTGCACGCGTGCGGCCCTCTCCCCGCGCGCGCCGCGGAGACGAGGCGGCGGCAGCCCTCTTTTTACCTTTGCCAGGCTAGGACCACGCGCCCAAGTAATTTTTCCCCCTTTTGCACCGTTCCTTCTATATATTTTTTTTTTTTGATTCCACCACCCTCCCCTTTTCACTCGGAAAGGTTTAAAAAAGGGATGAGATGGAAGCGTGAGAGAGAAGGAGCAAGAGAGAGATAATGGTATAAAAAGAAAGGAAAAAAAAATTGGCGAGGAAGACAAATTTCTGGAGACGGCAGCAGCAGCAGCAGCAGCAGCAGCAACAGACACCATCTGCAGCATCCCCGCGGAGGAGGAGCAGGCCGGGTTGTTGTATCACCTATGTAGGTCAGCTGAGCCCGGTGCAGCGGTGCAGCGCCACGCGCCTGGGGGAGGGGGAGGGGCAGGGAGGGACCAGGGGGGGACCAGGGAGCTCCTGATTAGCCACGCACGCCGCTGCACCTTTGCTGCGGCGGCCAAACTTAAATTTTTACTGCCGCGCGCCGCTCACGCGGGAATCGGCCGCTCGTTCCAGATCTGTATCGTGCGCGCTGATTTATGCAGGCTGCTGCTACTGCTGCTTCTTTCGATACGATGCTTTTTTTATGCTCTTCATTTTTTTTTCCGCACCCGCAAAAACACAGTCGTTGTCCACCACCACACAATGTTCGTTACCATGCACGCGGATACTTTTTTTCCCCCTTTATGTTTTATTGCGGAAGCCCGCGAGAGGAAGTGCACACCTGTCCCCTTGAAGTGTCAAAAGTCCTAGGAAAATTGACGCACTTTCTTGTGTATGTGTATCGTAATTTAAATTTACACAGACCCAATAAAAAAACTGTTTTTGGCGGGGTGCAAGAACATTTACTTATAGCATGGTGAAATTTTCTTTGGTCCACGTTCAATATGGGGCTGGCGCTTGGTCAAGCTAAGCGCAGAGTGCGCTAGTGAGCGAACAGATCAACTTTAGGCGGGCCGGTTCAAACTGCGTTTCGGGTGTGGGCGCTGGGCGAGCAGCATAGCAGCTACATCCGAATTGCAAAGACTGCTTACAACCTGCAACACCAAAATAACTCGGATTTCATTGTAATTACCTGTCACACTGCTCAGAGACATAATCCGAGGGTAAGAAATGGTCCTTGCAAACCAGGGAGAACGGGTAGGTTTGAAGAACTCTCTCTTAATGGCGATGGTCCATTTCTTCCGCCTTTCTTCGTCTATGGGAAACTTGTGTGCATGCGTCCTTTTCTTACACCCGAATGCAGCGCACTGACTGCTCATTTCCAAGTAATCGCCCGTTTTATATGCCGCTGTTTGACATCTGTCACTATGGGAAAACGCGGTCTCGACATTCAAATTGGTCTGCTGGCTCACTAGCGCTCCATGCGGCCGCAACTTGCAAGCGCCAGCCCCATGGGATTGAGCTAAGCTCACGTTCTTGTACCAAGAACGGGATTTTTTTGGGGTTCACCTATCAGTGCCTGACACTTACACGCATCTTCATAATGTTCGACATTCACAAAACTACATGTGTGCCGTTCACACAATTCAAAATGTGTGAAACTCTTACGCATATACACGTGTATATGCACTGAAATGTAATTTTTTCCCTGCTATTTTTTTTTTTTTTTTTTTTTTTTTTTTTTTTTAAAGTTTTCTGTCTTGAGGCCCGTCCGTACACACTTTGCGCTCGCGGAATAAGGACTACTACCACTTGCGACACCGATAGGGTTACATTAATGTATGCACGCGCGAGAAGGCCTGGGGTGGCGCGGCGTGGGGTGGCGTCCCGAGGGGTGGCGGCGCGCGGGGTAGCGTGGCGTGGGGTGGCGTGGCGTGGGGTGGCGTGGCGTGGGGTGGCGTGGCGTGGGGTGAGCGCACCCACCCCCACACTCATCTCGCAGCGATATGCAAAAACAGCGGAGCGCCGACCGGCGTCGTCTCCTCCTAACCCCTTCCTCACGAGCAGCGCAGGTTTTTTTTTTTTTCTTCGTCTCGCTCTTTCTCTCTTACTCTTTCTTCCTCTCTGTACCTCCCTCTCTCTTCCTCTCGCCCTCTCCATTCTTTATTCTTTCCCTTTATTGCATAGCGCTGTCTTTCGAACCGAGACAGATTAAGTTTAGAGTTCCCCCCGCAGCAGTTTGCAGCGCCGCTGATGGTATAGTGTGCCTCTGCAGCTCCAAGTCCTGCCACCCTTGTGCGCTTAACCACTAATTTTGGTAAAAGTGACTTTCAATATAATTCCTAATCGTTAGAGAAAGCCCCGTCCTCCGTAATCAACAGAAATTTCCTTTAAAAAATTGTAATATCATTCGCAAACTAATCTTTTTTTTTAAAAGGTGGGTGTTGAAGGGCCAATAATGGTGCAGTCCGTCCCCGTTGGAAACTTTAATTACGGGCGCGCATTTTCAGCCCCTCTGTAGGCCGGCTCTACTCGTTTCTCACTCACCTATTGCTTTGACTTCGAACGCGTGTACCTCGAAAGAGGGCTGCTTCCTCTTGCAATGTACTTTTTTTTCGTGAAGGGCCCCTCCTAACCCCTCCTCTGCTGCAACAATTGAAAATCGGATTTAAACCAGTCTACCCTTGAATCTTTCTCTCTTCGTAGACATTTTACCCAGAGGGTCGTCAACTCCGCTTGGCCGTGTGCAGAGGAATATGGAATATTACAGGTATTATTGGTAATATTGCACCAATTTTACAGTACTGGCGTCATAATCCTGGGAAAATGTGTAATATCAACGTAATATTACCTGTAATATGGGTAATACAAATGTAATATTTGAGATAATATCATCTCGTGTACGGAGGAATATTGGAGTTGATGACCCTTTGATTTTACCCAAGCTTCTATGGGTTGTAATGTGTCCTGGAAAAAACTTTGGAAAAGTTATCCCTGCAGCCGTGGCGGCGCCTCTCCCAGCCTCGTCAGACTCCTCGCCTCGCCTCGCCTCGAGCTGATCTGCATGCGGGAACCCTTTGGGAGGCGGGCGGTGCTGAGGACGCGCAGCGGCGCAGCGCCGGGGAAAGAGTTAATATTGATCTGCATTTTTTCATCCCTTTCCTTCACCCCCGCGCCGGCCCAGCAGCGGCACCCCACGGCTCTCTCTCTCTCTCTCTCTCTCTCTCTCTCTCTCTCTCTCTCTCTCTCTCCTCTCTCTCTCTCTCTCTCTCTCTCTCTCTCTCTCTCTCTGCGCACGGCGTCCCTGACGACTTTTTTTTTCTTTACAACCCCAGGGCTCCTCTCATAGCCAACCCTTCCCTTTTTTTTTTTTAAGCCTTTCGCGGGGAGCGTTGCACTCCCGCGTTGCCAAGCAACTCCTCTTAGCAGCGCGCTGTGCCTCTCGCCCCGCACCTCTCATCTCCGGGTCGGGCTCGCCCCCTTTCTCTCTTACTCATTCAGTCTCTCTCTCTCTTCCCATGCTTCCTCTCTTTCTCCCTCCCTCTCTCTTTCTGTTTCTAAGGCCTCTTGGTCCTGTTCCGCCCCTGGCCCCGGCCCAGCCCGGCCCAGCCCGGCTCGCGAAGGCCTTGGAGTACCGTGTCACGCAGCACCGCTTCGTCGGCTTCACGGTCTTTATGATACACACCGGAGGACCTGAAAAACGAATACCGTGCTGTGCCAAGTAACTCAAGCGGCAGCGTGGGCTTGGTCCGAGGGGTATATCATTCATACAAAATGTGAACAATTTTTTTTTTTTTACTTTTGCTTTCTTTTATTTTCTTTTTTCTTTTCCTTTTTCAAGGAAAGTTTCGGTTACTTTTTGAGAAGCTTTATTAAATCTTTTCCCTTTATTTCTGAAATTTTTCAGTTTATTTTCAGTTTTTTTGTTCATTTGTTCTCGATTTTCCTGATTTTTCTGTACCTATTTTCTAGATACTACATTTTTTTTTTTAATTTTTTTAAAAAGGTTTTTTGGGGGCCGTAGGTACAATGACTTGTAGACACATCCTGGTCCAGCAGTTCATGTTTCATGCGGAAAGAAAAGCGAGTTTTCACAATTTGGAAAGTGTTTGCAAGTTAAACGCTGCTGTTCAGCCCTTGTAAGGAGTAAGGACAGTTCAACAAAGTTCAAGTTCAACACAGTTTTAGGTGGTTTGTGCCAGTTCCGCACACTACTCGACACTTGTAGGCGATGTGCCCGATGAGCTCTGTTGAACCACACTTACATGTAGGGGATGTACCACGGTTGAGCAGTAAAATCAATAACACTTGTAGGTGATGAGCCGCAGTTTAGCATACTGTTCAACACGTGCAAGCCTGATCCGACTGAGTAAAGACCTCGTGCAAGAGTCGTGGGTGCCAGTTGAAAATTGTACTGAACGCTGACTTGAGTCAGCTGAACACTTTTGGCTCCAACAGCGCCGGCGTGGAGGAGTGCGGTGGTTCGGGCCGACCCGGCGCGTGACAGGTGCTCGATGGCCGGGATTCACGAGAGATCCGCGCTCAAACTCGTCTAATTGCTTATGGCTGAAAGAATCTCTCCACGTGGGGCCAGGGGGGGGGGGGGAGGGGTGCGGAGCCGAACGCCCGCTAACGCCCCTCCCCTGCCCCCACCCCCACCCTCTCCAAATCTCTCGTAGCCAAGCTGTGCTCTGTGCCCTTCTTCCGTGTTTCCCTCCACTCCCTGAGCGCGCGCTAAAGGGCTTGCTCGCGGGGCGGGGCGGGGCGGGGCGGGGCGGGGCGGGGCGGGGCGGGGCGTGGCGGGGCGGGGCGCGCTGACAGCAGCTACCGGGGGCCTTCCACGCTGCTGAAAGGCACGCCCCGGTATGAATGGCAAATATCCGAGCCAAACGTTGTCCTGCCCCATCAGCAACCTGCCCCCGCCCCCCACCCCCTCGCCCCTCCCCTCCCCCTCCCTCACCCTCCTGCCTCCTTGTTTTGACATGGAGAGCACGGGGAACAGGGGGCTGGGTGCGATATCTTATTACCGAAACCAAAATTGATTAGATTGCTTAAAAACTAATTAAACTTGGTCCCAAAAAAGGAGGAAATCGTGTGACTGGAATAAAAAAATGGGTTAATTTATGGAAAGTCCGAATTAGAGGGAGGAGAGAAATAAAGACGGTAGGCGGCGCCCCCGCGTACCTCGCGGCAGAACTCTCTCTCTCTCTCTCTCTCTCTCTCTCCCTCTCTCTCATTCTCCCCGTCTCTGTTCTTCTCTATCTATTTATTTTTTTCCCCCATCTCTTTCTAAAGCCATAAAAAAGTTCTCTACTACGCAGCACTTGGACGTTTGCCTTCCCTGAATGCATTTTTTATGTCTAATTATTCATGTGGGTGTCGGGACTATTTATAAGAATGTACAGCTATCTCCCCGGTCTCGGCCGCACGCCCTGCGAGCCCAACCCCCCTGTCCTTTCTCTCTCTCTCTCCGCCCTTCCTTCTGCTGCCCAAAAATCTTCTTCTCCTCCCGGCCTCTGCCTCTCTCTCTTTTCCTCCCTCCCTCTCTCTTTCTCTGCTTCCTCGCGCTCGCTCCTTGGCTCCGCACTCTCTCCCTCTCTCCTAATCTACGGCCTCTCGGTCCGCGGCGCTGCTTCAACCCCCTCCCCCCCCCCCCCGCCGCGCACCCCTTCCCTTTCTTTATTACAAACACCCCACGCAATTCCAACCCCACAGCCCGGCCCTGCCCTGCCTCGCCCGCCTCGCCTGCTCCTCTCACCCCACACCCCTTTTTTTTCCAGTTTACATTTCATCCCTGGTTAATTACTAGTCTTTTTTTCTTCCCTTCCTTCCTTCTCCTCCTCCTCCTCCTTCCTTTCCCGCGGGGTCTCTCTCTCTTTCTCGCTCTTTCACGCGCCTTTGCTCTCTCTCTCTTTCGCTCTTTCTCGGTCTCTCACGGCACAGCAGCAGCAGCAGCGCGCATAAAAAACGAGTCGAACCCTTCCCTCCCCTCGTCTTTTGCCTCGTGCCTCGCGCGTGGTAGCGGCGCTGGGCGGGGAGGGCCTTAAGGGAAGGGGCTAGCAGGGCTAGGAGGCGCCAGCGGGCCGAGGCTCGCATTATAAAGAAGGGAAAAAAACACCGAGCGCGGGGCGGGGCGCAGTGGGGCTGCGATTAAAAGAACGTATTCAGCAGCAACGGTTCCTCGAAGTAAGGAGAGAAAAAGGAAGAAAAAAGGAGAGAAGGGTTGGACTTTTAAATGGGGGGAAAAAATGTTTTCTTCGAATTTTTCGAGTGCGCACGGTAAAAATAGTTTCTTGTATTTCAAGATCTGTCTTGAATGACCATTGGTATTCTCCATAAGACCCAAGAAAGATCTTGGAATACAAGAAACTATTTTTACCATGCGGTACTCGGACCGCGCTGAGCTAGATTTTATATCTTGTTTTCATATTTCAGTATGTTAGCAAGTCGAAGCTGCGCGGTGCACCAAAATCTTATTGTCGCCGAGCGGGGTCGCAGGAGGGAAGGGTCCGGCCATCACTCGGTCCGGGAGCGTACTCCTACCAATTTCCACTATCAACAGTTCTTAGTGAAAAACAAAATGTAAGCATGCTTGCATTTTTTTCCCAAGGAAAAACGCCAAAAAAAAACAAAAACGAAATAACAACATGGGAATAAGGTATTTATTGAATGTGATTACCCAGTGGTAAAACCGGACATAGTGCACACACACATGATTACCAGAGTTGCCCCCATCCCCCACCCCCACCCCCACCCCCCACCCCACCTCCAACCCTCTCAGGCTTCAAATCGTGCGCCGAAAAGTATAAATGTCTTGTATCCAAAAATTTGTCGAGCCGACACTAAAATGGAGTTAGATCATTTTTTGGGAGCGTCCTGAGCAGCAGATCCAACCGGATCCGGTGAGTGACGCTACCGCCCCCGCTGATGATGCGGACGCCCCCGCCCCCACCGCCCACCTCACCACGGGGGAGAGGAGAGATAGCACGACATAAAAGGGCTGTAATTATCAGGCCAAAGATCTGGGCTGATTTTGACTCGACAGCACCCCAGAGACGAGAGGAGGGGAAGGCTTCATGTCACGTCGGGGCGTATAAAAAAAGGAAAAGAAGAAAAAAAGAAGAAGAAAAAGCGTGTTTTTACGCTGAAATTGCACAAACTGTTCTCTGTAGCGTAAAGTTTTCAACCGACACTCATTCACAGGCTTATGGCTGGAGCGTACACATGAGTATGTTAGCACATGAGCGCACATGAGGTTTAAAAGGATAAACTTAAATTTTATTTGTCAAATTGAAAATTGTGAATTATAGACACTCTTGAACAAAACTAGAACAGCTAAAGTTTAAAACCGTAAAATTTTCTACAAACAAAAACTAAGTGTTCGTCAGCTCTGGAGTCAAAATTCCAAATTTTCTGTTCTAAATTAATTTTTTAGAGCGAGGCGGATCTGGGCGGATCGACATCGCTCTCTTAGAGTCATTTTGACAACGTTTCCGGCGATGTCCCCGACTCATTTAAACCAACGACACTATCGCATTGCTCTTCTTTTTTTTTTTTTTTTTTGCTATGAAGAAATACTTTGCTCAAAATGGGTGAGAAATATATTATTACAATTATCTTCACAGTATGGGTTGAACGCTTTTGATTACAGTGCTACACGCACCAACCTGTAACAGTTATAAGAAGCTAACGTACATTTCTGTGCATAATATATGAGCGTATGTATTTCGTTATAACATCGTACTCCCTTTAAAATAATAATAATAATAATAATAATAATAATAATAATAATAATAATAATAATAATAATAATAATAATAATAATAATAATAATAATAATATAAAAAAATCGCGTATGGTCCCCCTTGAATTTACCGGTAATTTCAATAAATCGCCATGGGCGATAACCTCACAAGGTCTTATCGTTGAAGGTTTGCGACGGGCAGAGTGACAGGACGGGGCGGGGCGCTGCGGGGCGGGGCGGGGTGGGGCGGGGTGGGGCGGGGTGGGTCGGGGCGGGGTGGGGCGGGGCGGGGCGGGCAGGCAGCGCTGGGCACGGCACGGCGATACCGACCTTGGCGGACTCCTGTTTCAGACGGCAAAGGTGTTAAATTTCCAACAGGGTCGGATCTGGTCGGATCGGGTCGGGTCGCCTTTGGGTCCTGGCCGAGACACTGATAGCGGCTCTCCTGCTGGCGGGCGAGGCCAACTCAACTGGCCATATTGTTCGGCACGGCCGGAATAAGGGAGAAACAAGAAATTTAAGGAGAGAGAGAGAGAGAGAGATGAAAGTAAATGAAAGTTCGAGAAGGGGGTGGGGTCGGGGGGAGGTTCTTGTGAATAACAAAACCATCGATATAGAGGAGCAGGGCCCAAATTACAGGAGACGCAAGTGAAAATACCCGTAGGTCATGGCTATCAGTGAAATACACTCGCGTCCTCTCCTGATATCATTACGAAAGGAAGCATCTCCTACTTGCAGATGCTGTAGCCAGGGAGGCGGGCTTTCCCCTGGAGGCAAACAGACGGGTACGCCTCTTGACTTGACCTGAGAGAACCTGCCCTGCCTTTCGCAAAAGGTTTACCGTCGTGCGTCGTGCCGAGCTGCTTCGATAAGGCGATAAACATGCTGTATTCGTCGAACAGACCCTAATAAATAATTTTAATTTACTCTCAAAGACATTCTACCACTTCAATAACTTTACAGAGAAATCTTGTAAAAGTCGTTGTATTTGTCGCGTAATTTAGTTACTAGGTAAACAAGTCGGGTCGCAATTATCGTTTGAAATTACGAAGCTGCCACAATAATTGTGCGCTTGGTAAAATCACACAGGAATAAAAAGTTCTAAAATGACTCATTAGAAAGTATTTAACGGGGATTATGAAAGTGGTAGACCCCTGACGCATTAGTAGGAGATAAGGAGCGCATCGAGCTCCTGCACTGGAAAGGTACTAAGTCACATTTCTCGCCCGTAATGAGTGGAGTATTTTTTCATCGCTCAGTAAAAGTGACTTTCGCTAAAACTACTCAAATCTAGTATTTTCTGGAATTTTAAATATCGCTCCGGAAGAGTGACATTTGATGATTTGACTCAAAAAGAGTCATCAAAGTGACTCTAATAGAGCGATGTTCATGCATGTCGCTCTCCCAGGAGCATGAAAATTTGGTACAGAAAAGTCGCTCTTCCAAGATCGAAAAAGGCGACTCCTCCATTTTCAGTGTGTACGCTTAAATAAGGGCGTACGGACTCGTACGCTTCAAGAACGGCGTACAACTACGCTTTAGTTTTACCAAAGGTCTGCCACTTCTATAATCCTCGTACACCCCTCTATCTGATTATTAATAATCACATAATCATAATCATGTAAAATTTCCAAAAATTGACAAATTTTGACAAATATGGAGAAATATTATCAAACTTGACCATAAGTTGTGTGATTTCTGGCCAATAATCAATAAATATGTTAAAGATAAACTCAAATAATCATTGATAATCAACATAATCGTGACTAATTATAATCCTCGTACGCGATTTTTCAAAGTGGTAGACCCTTGAGTTTTACCCGTGCACTGTCGCCGGGACGCCCGGTTCAGTGCAGAGTGTGCGTTTGTGGGGAGCGAGGCGGGCGGTGTTGTATGGAGCGCCCGAAGGGGGCGTTCCCGTGCTGTTGCGCCCTTGGTGGTGCGCTACCAGGCGCGGGAAAATAGGAGGAGGGGGGAGGGGGGGGGGCTGCCATTGTCAAGCCTGTACCGCCACGTTTGTTCGTCGGGTTGTTCTGGCCAGCCGTGACCACACGCCACGGTCCCACCTCTCCCCACCGCCAGATGATATATTCCTTTCAGTGTTAATGGGTTGCCTTTGGGAAACCCCTTGCCTTGCACACTGATCCTTGTCAAGAATTCCCTCGTATTTCGAAAGATCCGTGCGGCTGCTTGTTGCTGCGGGGAGCCTAAAAAGAAAATTTGTTAGCCAGTTGCCGAGGATTTTGTTCGCAATACAAAGATGATCGAGGGGTCCCTCTCACACTCCAAGAGGGTGCAGGTACAAAGAGTTTCCCGGGAGAAAATTTTACCTGACCAATATCTGAACTCTCCTGAGAAAAAAACGTCAAGGCTGCAATCGGACTGAGTATCCCTGATTCAGCGAAATCCATACTGACATTCAGATGACTCCGAAGAACCTTTACCTTGTGTTTTCCTGGCATTTAGAAGGAGTGATATCAGATGTTTTCAGGTGCACGTGAATTTTATCGACATTTACTGAATATAAAACATCGTCCATTCCTCAGGTTTTTTCAGTTTGGAAAATACATGAGAAATTAGCTGAGTTTAAACGAACTGCGAGTGACTTCTACACTCAGCATCTCTGCAGTAACATACAGGTACTGGGCGGCAACTGACACCACCTGAACTTTACCCGACGTCACTAGTTCAGTTTTTAATTGTCAGTATTTTATGTCACTGCATAAAGCTGGGAAATAATAGAGATACATCCAACACCCCGAAGTGCCTCTCTTCGGTGGAAAGTCGTTAAATTGCAGGTACAAAACGGGAACTGACAATATCTGGAGTTCAGCCGACCTCAGAAATTCAGTAACTCTCAGTTATTTTCTCTCTCTGAATGTAGTTGAAAATTATCGGGATACAGCCAACATCTTTCGAGGTCTCAAATCAGCTTTTCGAGGCCAAATACCAGCAGAATGTGCAGTTGCGCTCAGCTAAAGTCATCTCTGTCAACTCGTAGTCAGGCACTCTCAGCTCACCTGCACGTCTAAGAGTCAGCAAACCTCACTTCAACCCTCAGCAGTCTTAATCCATCAGTAGTTTCATGTCAAAAAGCCAACAGAAACACCTCTGAAACACAGCTATTTACGCCTTGCCAGCGAACATTTTCAGTAGTCCTCAGTCGGTCCTCAGTCCTAGTTCAGCTCTAAATCAGCTTAACCCCAGTAAAGTTCAGATACTGGTCGGGTAAAATTTTCTCCCGGGTTCGTGAGTATTCGCGAGTATTGACGAGTATCCGCGAGTGTTCACGAGTATTGGCGAGTATCATGCTATTTTTTCTTGATGTTTTTCGCGAGGAATCGCGAGCCGAGGGGGAATGCACTCGCGTATTAGTCGGGTCCGAGGTCGGGTCGCTCTATCCCGTAATAAAGGCCTAATAGTGTGCGTAAATAGTAGCGTGATGGCCAAAATTCTCCATATTTTACTATTTTTTGGGTCGTCTTAGGCTGTTTTGCCCGTTTTTGCTTGGCTTTGGCCATATCTGCAAATTTTCGGAGCGTAATACATCGTAATAGACGGAGTAGTCGGGTCACAGCAGAGCATTCATGCCGCTGTCAAACTTTGCACCGTAAATCTGAGAGTCGTGATTTTGACTGAAATTGAGTGACGTATTTTACGTCACTCAAAAGGAGTGAGGAAATTCCATAGCACTCATTTAGAGTGATAAGCATTGGCACGGACGTCACACTGGTAAAACTAAGGCGTAACTGTACGCTTGAATGAAGCATGCAGTTACGCTTGAAGACGTTACGCTTGAAATGAAGCGTACGAAATAAATTCTCCCACACATTTAGATAGGACGAATAGGAGTGGATCGACCTGTTACGCTTGATTTCAAGCGTAATCTCAGTACGCTTGAAAACGGGGCGTAAGGCTACGCTTTAGTTTTACCAGTGCACTCAAATATCGCGAGTTAGCTTGATATCACTCGTTTTGAGTCATCTCGTTTACAGTTCATTCCAACGAAACGACTGAAAAGGAGTTGATATTAACAATATCACTCTGCCAGGAGCGATAAAATTTGCGTCACCAATATCGTGGCTCTCCTGAGAGCGAGAATGCTCACTCCTCGATTTTCAGTACGCAAACAAAAGTGTTGTTAAACGACATCCGACGCCCGACAGTGCGATGGACTTTCCGCAACCATCGCACTTAAATGGGGCAGGAGGGAAAGCATCACCTTTTTTCAGACAATAAGATAAAACCGATTCTCGGATTGTCAGATCTTAAAAAGAGGGTATATATAGGGAGATGGCACGGCACGCTTTTGCTCCCAGCATGGCGCAAGCACGATAAAAACGATGTCTGATTTTTTGAGGAAAAGGGGAGAATTTTGTGGGACACCCTCATTTTGAGGAGAAACTCCTCAGATTTTGAGGAAGTCCGCTCGAAAAATGAGGCAATTCGCCTTATATTTCGAGGAGACTTCCTCAAAATCTGAGGAGTTCTGAGGGACTTCCTCAAAATTTGCCCTTTTCCCTAAAAAAAATCAGACATTGTTTTTACCGTGCGGACAGGGGCAGAACGGTCTCGCTGCTCTGTCTTCATGGTTGTCGCAACGCGCAGCGGCTCAAGATTCTGAGGTTGGCGCTGCCTCTAGGTCCTCCTCGTCGGCGCCCCGCCCCGCCTCGCCCCGCCCCGCCCCGCCCCACCCCGCCCTCCGCCTCACCCCACCCCGCCCTGCTGCGCGCTGCGTTCCTCTCGCCTTTTGAGGCTCCCGTTAAATTAATTTGCCCAGGCTAAACAATGGCTGCGCGTCCGAGCTGGGCGGCCAGCACCCCCTCAGCTCTCTGTGTGCCTCCCCCGCGCATTCTACTAATGGAAGTCGTTTGCGAAGGAGAGAAAGAGAGAGGGGAGGAGAGATGAAGGAGGGAGAGAGAGTGAGTGAGTGAGAGAGAGAGAGAGAGAGAGAGAGAGAGAGAGAGAGAGAGAGAGAGAGAGAGAGGCAAAAAAAAGGGCTCCCACTCCTTTTTATGCATACATTAAGGCTGACTGATGTATTAGTCTCCAGCACCCTGCGTTGCCGCCGCTCCCCCGCGAAGAAGCGCCACCGCCAGTATGCGCCGCGGGGTGGGGCGGGGCGGGGCGGGGCGGCCAACCCGTGCCGGGCGGGGCCGAGAAGTGCTTCCTAGAGCGAAAAAAATAACATTTAGTAGAAAGAAGAAAAAAAGCAGCTACGCTTGGCGGGGCGGGCGCGGGCGCAAGGCTTTGCCGGCCGGGGCCGGGCCGGGATGTAATTTCACCTCAACTTCATTGTGCCCCGTGCAAGGGTGGCGGTCTGTGCGCTGCGCGCGGCGCCAGCGGGGCTGCGCGCGCAATTTGAAGGAGTAAAGAAAAAAAATCCGAATCATTGGATACCAAAAGTTATTTATGAGTTCCCTTTTTTTTTTCATAATTTCTGGTGTGTGCCGCCGCCTTAAACGCTGTGCCCGGCGCAACTCGAGACGGGCACGACGACTGAGGTAATCCGCGGCCGCCGAATCCGCCGTTCGGGTAAATCCGTAGGAAGTAATCGGAAAGGTAAACCGCGGGCTAACTCAGGGGTGATTCGGGAAAAATCAAGATCAAGGTAATCCCGGTGTAAGGTGGCCGGTGACCCGAGGTAAACCAGTGGTAGAACGAGAATATACAAAGTATTTCGGGGGTTGGACGGGGGGTAATCCGGGGTAATCCAGGTAATTTAGTAGTCCGGCTGATACATAACTTGATAGTTCTCTGTAAAAAATTTCTTGTGATTCCCGAGTACCACCTCGATACAAAGCAATTCTGAAATACCAACTCTTCTTCGTAGTTCGAAATCAGAAATTTCACTATCGTAATATGTAACATTTGTAGACCGGTCGCAATACTGTCGAAGTTCATCATTTTTCGATAACGAAGAAGAGTTATGATTTTCCGAAGGACATTTGTGATTTCCCGAAAAAAAAAAAAGAAGAATCACGAAGAGTTCTGTAAACTTTTTTCTATAAATACTTCATAAATTTTCGAGGTTTTTTTTCTTCATTTTTTTAAACAGTGTTGTTTACCCCTGGGCGTTATGTGTCGCGGACGCGGCGAGTTCCTAGGTTTCCAACCTAGTTTACAATTTTGTATGGTCATTGAGGGAGAATTAACTGTAGATCTCAACATTCAGAAAAATTTAGAAAAATTCTTAGAAGTTTGAAAAAAACAACATATAATACCAGAACGGTTACAATGAAGAAATATTTTCGAAAAAGCAAACAATGCGAAAAAAAATAATTGGCTGGGCTGGGCTGGCTGGGCTGGTTGGGCTGGCTGGCATTGAACAGGTATCTTTACCTACGGGTTAAGCCAACCACAAAAAACTGTCAAAACTCAGAAAAATTTACAAAATGTTTAAAACTATTCACGGTAAAAACTCGTCCAGATTTACAAGAAGCCTAGATTTTCTTTTGTAGAAAATGATTTGAATCCTCTTGTTTTTTCCAAAACTGCTTTGAAAACCTGCTTTTAATTTTTACAAAGTGCAGGAAGAAAAGAAAAAAAAGAAGTTCACGATGCACTACTTGTGCATCGAAATTCCGAGTTGTTTCCCCCGCAGTGGCCATGCACTGACAGAATGCGTTGTGCGTGACAGCGTGACAGCGTGACCGCGTGTGTCACGGGCTCCGCGGCCTGACAGCGCCACAATCCCGCCGCGAGTGGCACTCGACCCGCCCTGTCCGCCTAGAGCAAGCCCAGCGTTAGCCTAACGCTGGCCGGCGCGCGGACAGGACGGGTGTTTCCTCTGCCGTCGTCGGATTCCGAACATGGCGCCCCCGTCCTTGTCGCACTCGTGGGGCCCTGAGGGTGTACCACCACAGGTGCGACCAGGACGGGGGGACGAGAGCGATCTTCGGAATCTGACGGCTGCATGGCGTCGCTGTGAAGGGCGGGACGGGGACGGCCCAGCCTGGCCCAGCCCACTCATGTCAGACATTCAGCCTGATGTCTCATTTCCGCGCGGGACTCAGCGGACCGCGTCAGGAACCGGCGGACAGACGGACGGACAGACAGACAGACAGACAGACAGACAGACTGACTTACTGACTGACTGACTGATAGGCAGGCAGACAGATAGACAGGCAGACAGACAGACAGACAGACAGACAAACGCTCTTGACCTCACAGGATGAGGATCACGATTGTACCCTCCCTCCCCCCCCCCTCCCCCCTCTAGAGCATTGCAAAAACGCGTCTTCTGCTGACATGTTCATGTATACATTTTTTTTAAAAGAAAAAAGTGTAAATTGTCAAACCAAGTAGTGTGCAACTGCTAAGCACCTGGAAATGAGAAACTCTCTGTTTATCACATGCAAGTGTTAAACTTAACTGCTGTGAATCGCAACTACTGTTCAGCTCAATGGCTGTGCACTGGGATTCGGCGCAATCATGAACACTTGCAAGTGCTCAACTACCGAACTGAACACTTACAAGTGCACAGCCATTGAGTTAAAGAGTAATTGCGATTGGATTGCACAGCTCGAGGGGGAAAGCACTAGCGTAATCACTCGTACACCCAGGCACCTAATCAATGCGTAATCACCTGTATTTTAGGCGTAATAACCTGTTTTTAAGGCTTATTATCGATAAAATATTATTTGGAATCACCTTAATATATATGTTAAGCAGTAAAATAACTTAAATAACAAAAAAATTGGTGCAAACATGCATATTACCCGAAGTAATCGCGTAATCACTCGTACACAATTTTCAGGAGTGCTGTCCGCCTCGGCACAGCTGTTAAGTTCAAGACCTGCAGGTAATAAACAGAGAGTTCCAAATTTCCAGATGTTTAGCAGTTACACACTTGGTTTGACAGTGTACATAACATGTGAACGGACGCCGATAGGTGCATATTCTTTGCAAAGTATACCGCGGTATGTATACATCGGTGTACATTTATAAATGCATCCATGGCATAAAGTTAACATAACTTGAAGAAGTATGCATGCCATGTCTACTTTCTTTAAAGAGTACAGACACTGTGAAAAATATCCTCGTAAATTTACGACATTTTTTGTAATTTTGATTTACAAAATATGTCGTAAATTTACGACTGCCCATTCTTGCTCGTCGGTCAATTCCAAGTCGATAGGGAGTGCTTGTAAATTTACAGTTTCAAATTGTAATTTTACGACTTTTATCATGGAAAATTTTCCCGTAACCCTTACGAGTATTTTTCACAGTGGAGTGCCCCTGTGTGATTGGGAGTGGGCGGGCCGAGGCTGCAATCAGGAGCCCCTCCAGGAGGGCCGGGGGTGGCCGGGGGCGCTAGGCCTGTGCGATGGATAAAATTCATCGCAATCGGTCGATGATGCAATTCATCGAAACTTCATTCGATTCGATTGCCGGGAATCGAAAATCGAATTGGCGTTCGATTAATCGATTTGAATCGATGAATCGATTCATCGAAAATTTAATTCATTGATGAATATTTTACCAATTGATTAATTAAAATTGTAGATCAATCGAAAACCAAATTCATAAAAAAATAAAGATTTGTTTAAGTTACATATCTTGAAATTTTCGATTTCAATATGTGTTTTTGGATCGGTAGGGTATCATGCATTGCTAAAAATAGTACAAAGTTAAAATACTTAATCGACTTTAGGTGGAAAAAATATTAAGAGTAGCAAAAACAAAAAAGCCATCACAATAAGCAAAACAGTAATCTCATGGGTGTTTCAAAAAACAATTGTTTGAAGAAAGAAATATAAGATTTACAGCATTAACGTCGGACAAGCAGCACCTGCTGTCTGTCACAACATTTCCACCGCTGCTTAACAGTGTTTCAGATGATGTGCTAGTAAAACATGGACACATATTTTCTGGCAAGGCCTTGCAGGAGGAGTGGATAGGCATTAGTGCGATGACCGATTACTTAATCGATCGATTGCTAAGTCGATGACTGATTTCTTAATCGATGATCGATTACGACAATCGAAATCGAGACATTAAAATTAATCGTCGATGAAAAAAATAATCGATGACGATTTCGATTAATCGAATAATCGCACAGGCCTAGGGGGCGCCGGGCCTTGCGTCCAGCAGGCTGGTGTCCTCTCTCTCTCGCTCCGCATGGCCGTGCCCCATGAGTGCGACAAGGACAGAGAGAAGAAACCGCTGTGCGGAATCACCGTGCTGGCCGCGACGGGGTGCCCTGCCTTACCCGCGTCCTGCAGGGTCATTCCAACCTCTCTCTCTCTCGCTCTCTCTCTCTCTCGCTCTCGCTCTCTCTCGCTCTCTCCCTCTCTCTCCCTCTCTCTCCCTCTGACGTGAGTCCCATGCGTTGTCAGAGTCACCCTGCAGGAACCTGCTAGTCCTGGAGCCTCCAGGAGGTCGTCGAGAAGGCCGTGTGCCAGCAGGGGGCCTCGGACCCCGCCCCCGCAGCTGATTCCGAACGAGCGTTCAGACATATGTCCTCTCCCTTGCTCCTCGGCCGTGCCCTGGCCGTGCCCCACGAGTGCGACGAGGACCAGAGAGACGCAACCGCGCCGTTCGGAATCAGCCTCCTGGTTGAGGCGGGGTGAGCTCACCGGCCCCACTGCCCCATACTCCACCCCGCCCCACCCTGGCTACCCCCAGGCATCCTTCTTTATAGATTTAAGCGGACGCGTATTTTTCTGATTTTTTTTTCATTGATTCTAGTATAAAATGATTTTCCTTGATTTTTCCTTGTTTTTTTCCGTTTTTTTTTTTTGTTAAATTTTTTATGACTTTTTTTTCGGATTTTTAAACTGCTTTTCTTTGAGAGTGTACACTGATTTTTTTTCCAGTGAAGGGCTCCTTGCCCCCCTCGCCCCACCCGAACCCGCCCCAACCCACCCCGCCCCACCCCGCCCCACCCCGCCCCACCCCGCCCCACCACGCCCTCCTGCTCCGGTCTGCTGCGCGGGGCCCGTAGCGTTCGTCATTAACCCTTTCTCCGCCTGTCCCGCCGGTTGGCCCCGGGCTCCCCACCCCTTTCCCAGCGGCCACCGCTCGCCGCTCGGCTCGGCTCGGCTCGGCTCCGCGCGGCTCGGCTCGGCTCGGCTCGGCTCGGCTCGGCTCGGGCCCGTGCTGGGTTGGGAGGGGGGTCTCAGCCCAGCCCGGCACCGGCGCAGGAGACTTGGTAATTACAACATGGCGGCCGATCAAACAGGCGCACAGGGGCGGGACCAGGCGGGACCAGGCGGGGGAGAGGAGGGCACCGCCTTACCCGCCGGGGGAGGGAAAGCCCAACAACCACTCGGGCAAGTCAGCAGGTACTATTTGTTCTAATTGGAATTAAGCTGCGCCCTGTTCCTGTTCCACCTTTTATTCTCCCACCCCGCCCACGTTCTCCGAGCCCCGCCCAAAAAACGACAAATTTTTTTATCACACACAAGGTGATTAGTTCCAAATCGACACATGAGAAGAACAACCGCCTACCTTCGCTACCTGAAAACAAAACCGCATACCTCTACAACCCGGAAACAAAACCGCGTACCTCTGCGACCCGAAAACAAAACCGCTTAAATGACTTTTTTGCCCATTTTGCGATATTGGTGTCATTCAAGAGAGAATTTTTCAGGGATCATTTTGATACCAATATCTCGAAATGTGTAAAAAAGTCATTTAAGGGGTTTTGTTTTCGGGTCGCAGAGGTGCGCGGTTTTGTTTTCGGGTCGAGGAGGTACGCGGTTATGTTTTCAGGCAGCGGAGGTAGGCGGTTGTTCTTCTCATGTGTCGAAATGTGCGAATAATATAGACACCACTGAAAATCTACGAGTCATTATTCTCGCCCACATACGAGTGAGAATTTTTTTCCTCGCCCTTAATGAGAAAGAATTTGAGACCTCGCCTAAATAAAGTGAGAATTCGTGCTCAAATTATGTGAGGTTAAAAAATCCTTACTCAAATAGAGCGAGGCTAAAAAATATCTCGCCCGAAAAGAGTGAGGTTAAAAATTCTCACTCCAATTTAGCATGGAAAAGTGTCCTCTCCCATTTTGGGTGAGAAATTCGATTCCAGGGTTTGCAGTGACTTAGTCAAGGGGGCCACCAGTTAGATTATGGACGTACACAGGATTGCATAATTACAGAGATTACGAAGAAGTTTTGTGGGATTACGGACGGATTACACATGAATTATGTGGAATTTTCGGGGCTAAAACCCCCAGATTTCAAAAAAATATTATAACTTTAGTAAAATTTTTCGAAACTTTGTCAGGGTGTACAAAGGGATTAGAGGTGAATTTTTACATAAGATTACGCGCGTGGTGGCCCCCCTCCCCCTCGCGATCTCTGATGCCGAACTGAAATAACAGCATGTGGTGTTCTCCGTTGCACACTTAGCAGACACGTTTCGAAAACTCCTCATAACGTGGTGTGCATTTAGTCGGTGAGTTCTATTGATTGCGTTAGGCCTGGCGCGTGTGTCCGCGAGTGTGCAAAAATACTATACATTAGTCAACTTTAACATTGTGGAATGTCTACTTTAAACTCGACACCATGTAATTTGCTAAATCACAGATTGAACAAGTAAGTGTGCTACTATAGCACAATTGTTCTAGTGCAGTCTCTGTCTCTCTTTGTCTCTGTCTGTCTCTCTCTCCGTCTCTGTCTCTCCCTCTCCCTCCCCATCCCGGGGTGCCCACCGCACAGCTCCTATGGCTGGTAGGGAATGCCAATATGTACGTTCTTATGCGAGCGCGCGCTCCCCCTCTCCCCCCCTCTCTCTCTCCCTCCCTCCCTCTCTCTCTCTCTCTCTCTCTCTCTCTCTCTCTCTCTCTCTCTCTCTATCTGTGTATGTGTGTGTGTGTGTGACACGGTCTCGACGATTTAGGAATGTTAGCAGACTTCCAATATGTCGAATTAGAGTCAAAGGAAAAAATCTGCAAAATTTTACATTTTTTATTATTACTCGGATTTTGTGAAGTGTGAAGTGTGATAAAGTCTACCCTAACACAAGCCTTTGACAAATCCAGCATGGCATAAATTTTATACTGTTAAACCAAAGTGTGCAACTGTTCAATACTTGGAAGTATGCAACTCTTTGTTCATCATATATGCAAATGTTCAACTCAACAGCTGCGCAATCGCAACTGCTCAGTTCAAATGCTGTACACTGGTAAATGTTCAACACAGTATTTTTGCACTTGCAAGTGTTCAACTGCGCCTGACAACACGTTCCTTGTTGAATACTTGCAAGTGCACAACCACCAAGTTGAGCACTTTTAAGTGCACAGACGTTTCGTTGAACAGTCGCCGTTGCACAGATATTGAGTTCAACACTCGCATTTGATAACTATATAGGGAGTTGCACACCTCCAAGTGTTGAACAATTGCACACTTTTTTTTAACAGTGTACCTAGGCTCACATTTGACAATCAAAGCTAACGTTTTTCTTTACGGTAGCTTAAAAGTTGACTGTTAATTACACGAAAGCTATGATACCACAGCTATTTTTTTCCCCCTCTGTGAACGTGACCACAGACCGCTTCGATATGCGTTGGCACGGACGTCGCCGAGTTCTCTCTCTCTCTCTCTCTCTCTCTCTCTCTCTCTCTCTCTCTCTCTCTCTCTCTCTCTCTCTCTCTCTCTCTCTCTCTCTCTCTCTCTCTCTCTCTCCAAAGATTCTGGCTCACTCTCGCCTCGTCCACCTTGGCCTTCGCCACCGGAGTTATCGCATGTTATGAATGACAGATCAAAAGAGAACGGCAGTAATTTGGTTTCGCTCAGCGTGTACTCCTCGAAATGTAGCGCTCCGGCGAGCTAAGGGGTGAGAAAGGGAAGGGAAAGGGCGAGAAAGAGAAAGAGAGACACAGAGAGAGAGACAGAGAGAGAGAGAGAGAGAGAGAGAGAGAGAGAGAGAGAGAGAGAGAGAGACAGAGAGAGAGAAAGGGGGCAAGAGGAAGTGAGTGCGACTAAAAAACGCCTGCCACCCACGCCAAAAGGAAGAACAAAGCGAGCAGGGAGCGAGCGAGAGGGCAGCTAAGGGTTGGAGAGGAGAGGTGAAGGGGGGGGGGGTGAGGGGAAATGAGAGGGGTGATATAAAAAAGGATTGCGTGGGGTGGTTAGCCGTGGGGTGGCGCGCTGGCGCGCTGGCGCGCGGGGGGTGGCTGCAGGGAGGGGTTGCACTGGGTGCAGGCCGTGCAGGGCCCAGGGCGGCCCAGGGCTTTGTCTCAGCCTGATTAATCAATACGACTACTGCTTGTCTTCTCCGCGGGAGCAGCAGCACGCAGCTCCACCGCTGAGCTCAGCTCAGGGAGGTTTAAAAAATATATATGTATACAAATAAAAAAAGGAAGAAAAAAACTTCTTGGCACAGCGCTACTGCTCGCTGCTCATCTGGGAGGCGCACGGAGGGGGAAGAAAAACACTACAATAATGAGAATGCAGTTTCATTCCTTTTTTTTAATACTTTTTTTTTTAACGCGTTGTGTGATGGAATCCCTTGTCATCCGTTATGCCGAATGCAGAAGTCCGGAGGGAAATAATTACAGCCATTGTCTCTTTTTTTTTATCTTGAGGGTAAGAAAAAAAAAACTCTGGTTAAATATGTATTTCAATGTTGGACGCGAGCTCCTTGTGGGCCGCCAGAGCAGCGGAGGAGAGGGGCAGGCTGCTTGCATGGCCAGGTTCTTGAAGCAGTAGGTTGGAGTTGGAGGGGTTACTTCGCCTTGCACCGCGAAACACGAAACTAGAATGGTATAGTACCACTTCTTCCATCCGCCATCTCAGCCGCTAATGAGGAAATGTAGCATCCTTCTGTATCACCTTGAGCCTCGCGCCACCCCACCTCACCCCACCTAGAGTACTAAATCTGTTAGAGAAAAGCGAGGTCGCGGCGGGAAATATCGCGAATGATTTTCCGTCCCGACGGCAAGTGTTTTTTTCTCTTTTTTTTTTCCCCCATTTTCCTTTTACCTTAAAGCTAGAGGGGAATTTTTGTAAGCGAGCCGACCGTACCTTTAATAGAGAACTACAATCGGCTCGCTTACATTTCACCTCTAACATCAACGGTCTCTAGAAGTTATCCGCAGAAAGCATTCTTCTCTTCAAGGTATGGCGGCCAGAGCGACAGACATGGCATTACTCTAGGACTCTAACCGCACCCCTCCTTCCCCACCCCGCCCCGCCCCGCCCGCTTGTGATCTGTAGCGCTTGTGACCTACGTCCCGCCTCACCCCAGTGTACGTGTACGTTAGTGAAGTTGTGGGGTCCGTGGGCCGTGCCCGTGCCCCTGCCATGCGGACGTAGGCAGGCCCGCGGCACAGGCGTGCGCGGCGGGCCGGTAGCGCGGAGGCTGCCAGGGGGCCAGGGGCGCACCCACCCGCGCGGGGGACACTGGCTGTACCCGACTGTCTTCCGTCTCTCTCACTCTCATCACTGGTAAAACTAAGGCGTAAACTGTACGCTTGAATGAAGCATACAGTTACGTTACGCTTGAAATCAAGCGTACGGAAGAAATTCTCCCATATATGGGAGAATTTAGATAGGACGAATAGGAGCGGATCGACCTATGGTACGCTTGATTTCAAGCGTAATCTCCGTACGCTTGAAAACGGGGAGTAAGGCTACGCCTTAGTTTTACCACCCTGGAAAAACACATGTCACATGTGCACAGTGCACATGTGACCAGTTTAGGTAACATCACGTAATGTTACCATATTTTCGGTAACGTTTGTAATGTGACATCCTCCATGTAATTACTATAGGCAGACATAACACGTGGCACCGGATGTCACATTACACTGCACACTAAATGGAAAGGGACAATTTTGTCCCAAGAAATGTTGCGTTTTTGTGCACACCAATCCCTTTTGACAAATTTGTGTAATCATTTGAGACGATTTGTAATATTTCGGATGCAAATTGTCTCAATTTTGTGGGACAATTTGTCCCCAGAAAACGATGTGTACAAAAACGCAACATTTTCTGGGACAAAATTGTCCCCCTCTATAGAGTGTGGCTGCTCGCTCTGCCGGTTGCTCTCTGCTGGCTGCGTTGCTCTCTGCATGCTGCTAGCTGTATGACAGTACAAGCAGGCTGATACCTTCGTATCATCTGCTAAAAACAGAGAGAGAGGGAGAGAGAGCGAGTCCTAAGTCTTGCGCTTACGCTTCTTAGAGCGCAGATTTACAAGCGGTAAACAGAACTGCTCGACGTTTTAGAGCGCCGCGAAATAAAGAAAGTGGTGGTGGGGGAGGGGGGGGGGTGCGGTGGCCACCCCACCCCACCCCACCCCGCCCCGCCCCGCGCAGCTGCACGCCTGCCTGGCTCCCCGGCCCTCCGCTAATCAGCAGGCTTCCACTCCACCACACAAATATTTGCTCTGCTTCAATTCTTTTTTTTTCCCTCCTTCGCTTTAAACTCGCGCGCGCACAAAACTTTTGCATATCTCCTGGTTTATACATCTTTTCATGTCGCGGCGGGCCGGGGCCCCTGCAGGGGCGCTGGGGCGGCGATAAGGGTGAGGGGGGGGGAGGGGGTGAAAGGGGATAGGGTGGGGAGCGCCCCGTGTAATTTCCTCGTGGTAACATAATTAGAGCATCCTTCTGAAATCCACAAGGTTGAAAAGCAGCAGCAGCAAACTGCTTGCTGGGCTCGGGGCGGCGCGCGCTGAGGAGGGTGACGCGCGGGAGGCGGAAACGGAAACCAACGCCATGCACGCTCATAAAGGATTTCGTATTTTGTCAAGAGGGCGGGATGAAATTAGCAGTGTATTTAATCTCTGTACGCGGCGCCGTGCACTGTGAAAAATATCTTTCTAGATTTACGATATATTTTGTGAATTGCAACTTACGAAAAATGTGGACAAACCGTTCTTGCTCGTAATTGAGTTCAATGAGTTTAACGTCGATAGGTAGTGCTTGCAGTTTTACGATTTGTAAGTGTCATTTTACGGCCAACACTGCAAACCCTGGAATCCAATTTCTCACCCAAAATAGGAGAGGACACTTTTCCATGCTAAATTGGAGTGAGAATTTTTAACCTCACTCTTTTCGGGCGAGATATTTTTTAGCCTCGCTCTATTTGAGTAAGGATTTTTAAATCTCACTGAATTTGAGCATGAATTCTCACTTAATTTGGGCGAGGTCTCAAAATTCTTTCTCATAAAGGGCGAGGAAAAAAATTCTTACTCTCCAGAGAGTAATAAAATTGCCCTCAAATTCTCACTCGTGAGGGGGCGAGAATTATGACTCCTAGATTTTCAGTGAATTTGTTGGAAAATTTTCCCATAAACTGACGACTATTTTTCAAGGGTTCACACCCAATCTTGGTTTTCATTTTACCTGACTTTTCAATGATTTCCAGATTATTATTTGTTTTTTTTAAAGCACTATTTAAGGGGGCAGTAGCGCCATTTACACTATTTTTTGTGCTAAATTTGCCTAAGTTTCCCCATTTTTCAGAGCTCTACTGTTGTTCTTAGAGGTATCTGTGCTTGCTGAGTGGAAAGAGGGTACTTTAAGGGTAATTTAAAAAAAAAAGTTATTGACTTGACTCTTTTTGTCATGGGGTTTATGGTAGACTAAAGGAAACACTGTACATTTGGCTCAAAAGTACACTAAGTCACTGCGCGCAAGGTTTTCCGGTGACCATTCAAAATATCTCAACCAAATTTTAACCACATACATTATACACCCAGGCAAGTAAAATGAACCTCTAGTTTTGAGATATGTCACCTGGAACTATTTTAAAACGTGAAAAGTAACTAGTCTTAAAAAACATATTAAAATTTATTATTATATAAATTTTTTTCACAGACTTCAAATGCTTCAATGCTTAAACCCAAGGGTCATTTTGAGGACCATGACTAGTACTAGCATCACAAAAAATTTCAGGCCAATACCCCAAACCGTTCTCTCAGAATCCTGCGCGCAAGGTCAAAAATTCACAAGTTGAGAAAAACAGCTTTAAAGTTCAATGTTTAGAAAAATTACAGAAACTAACGGCCTGGACCGTTAATACAGCGTTGCACTGCAGAGGCCATACTGAGTAAACGGTTCGGAATTTTGAAAAACCCTCTTAACTGGTTATGTAGAAGGGTCCAAAGGATTTTTTAAGCCAATAAAAAAAAATCGATTTTTTTCAAAAAAAATGACGCTACTGCCCCCTTAAAGCTTACGGTGAATTTCACTGTAAGCTACGGTGAACTTGGCATCACCGTAACTTACGGTGAGTTTTCACCGTAAGCTACGGTGAATGTCACCGTAGATTACGGTCATGCCCCCTGATTCACCGTAAGCTACGGTGAATTTCACTGTAGCTTACGGTGAATGTCACCGTAGCTTGGTGAAATCCACCGTAAGTTACGGTGATGCCAAGTTCACCGTAGCTTACAGTGAAATTCACCGTAAGCTTTTAAGTGTGAGAGAAATAAAAAAAACATGTTTGAATTTTTGAATAACAGGACCTACACGGAACAAGAAAATTCAAAATGGTTTGCTATTATTGCACATCGAGTCACATCTTTGGATTTCCCCCTGACTCTTCGCAAATTTCCTTGACATGTACATGATTTCCAGACCCTTTATGCTTCCCCTGACATTTGCATGACTTCCCCGAGCTCCCTGACCGGTGTGAGCCCTGTTCTTACGCGCGAGGTGCGGAGACGTTGACTCTGCGCTCAATATCCGCGTGCAATAATGTATCCGCACGTTGCGAAAAGTATTATTGCAATGTGTCGTGAGGGCTGCCCTCTGAGATGATCTGTTCGAGTGCGCGGGCGCTTGACCACATGGTGGTCATGCTGCACTCCATCTGTTAAGCGCCCTTAGCCCTTCCGTTATATCCTGCTCGAACTGAACGCCGCGACGACGGGCTCGAGGGTGGCGGGATGGGGCGGGGCGGGGCGAGGCGGGGCGGGGCGGGGCAGTCAGAAATGTCATTTCTCGTCTCTTGTCTTTTGAGACCGTCGATGGTCTTGTCCGGGCGTGCCATTGCCTCCGCCTTCCCGAGTTACTCCAAATCAAAATGGTGGCGGGGCGGGGCGCGGCGGGGCGGGGCGGGGCCGATCGCCGCGGTTTGCAACACAAAAGGAAAATAAATCGTTACGAGGAACGAGGCGGTCCTGCAGCCCCGTCCCGTCGTCTGCCCTGGTCCCGGTCCCGGTCCCGCCCGGCCCGCAGCAGGGTATCCCGAACAGCGTTCAGGAGTGTCCTGTCTCTCTCGCTCCTGAAGGCCGTACTGCATGAGTGCGACAGGGACAGCGAGATGAGGCTGCCTAGCTTGCGGAATCACCCTGCCGGCCCCGGCCCGGCCCGGCCCGGCCCTCCCCGTTAATGAATAACTTTTGGCCGATCGCCTCGCGGATGGCGGAAGTGGAGCGCGCCGCGCGTGACTCTGACTTCCCTCCTCTCTCTCTCTCTCTCTCTCTCTCTCTCTCTCTCTCTCTCTCTCTCTCTCTCTGTCTCTCTCTCTCTCTCTCTCTCTCTCTCTCTCTCTCTCTCTCTCTCTCTCTCTCTCTCTCTCTCTCTCTCTCTCTCTCTCTCTCTCTCTCTCTCTCTCTCTCTCTCCAGCGGGCCACGCCTTCCTCCCGCGAGAAAAGAAAGCAGGCAAGAAACGAGAGCGAGAACAACACTGCAGGGCCAGGGCGGCAGGAGTCGCGGAAAACAAAGCAATCAATTGCTTTGTCCGGAATCTCTTGGATTTCGGTTAACCGCATGCACACGGGGTGGTAAGGTGCCCCCCTCCACACACACCCATACACACACACTTTCTTCGCAAATGTCTCGCGAATTTCTTCAGTAATTGTGAGAGATTGAAGTAGATACGACGTCCGTTATTGCTTATTACCTTTGAGCGTTCGGATACTATCGTACCCACGTTTTTCTTTTAATGTTTTGAAAACCAAGAGACACTGCTTGCAAACCAAAGCATAGCTTCTCTCTTGGTAAACCAAATACTCTCATTATTGGCTCTACGCTTCGCCAAGGCTACGTAGCCCCTCAAGAGTAGCGGGGATCTATCCATTGACCGACAAAGTGGGAAAGTAGCATGGCTGCCATTTGAAGCGACAAACTCCACCTTTACTGGAAAACCTAATGTGACTCATGTCACATGTGCTGGTGTGACCGCGCTTTCGGTATCGTTTTGCGGTGTGACCGAGATTTTGGTCGCGTTTGTGGTGTGACATCCTATATGTTATGCCTGTTACATGGTCGCATCACAAGTGTGACCAAAACTCATGTCGCATCACGTGGTGTGACCAAAACTGGTCACATCAATTGACGTGACACATGTCACATTAGGTTTTTCCAGTGTTTATATTAATTTTCAGATTGCAAGAAGACTTATTTACAGAAAACCAATAGCTCCTTTACATATAAAAGTCACAGTTTTTTGGTGTTTCGTTCTTCTGGGTTATTGTTTTTTTCCCCTTTTCCTTTTTTATGTAAGCTTTTACTTTACCCTTCACATCATCAGTGTTATTTAGGTTGCAGTAGGGAATGAGTGGCCCTGACTCAGTAGGGTATAGCGGGCTGCATCCGCGCCTGCCTACCAGGCAACACCTCAGCACAGGTGCGAGCATGTTGCCTACATACCAGGCACTGTGAAAAATATCCTCGTAAATTTACGATATTTTTTGTAATTTTGATTTACAAAATATGTCGTAAATTTACGACCACCCATTCTTGCTCGTCGGTCAATTCCAAGTCGATAGGGAGTGCTTGTAAATTTACAATTTCAAATTGTAATTTTACGACTTTTATCATGGAAAATTTTCCCGTAACCCTTACGAGTATTTTTCACAGTGGGTGGCTGATAGACCCCGGGCACTTTTTGTACTATGCAACCCGCCCGCACCGCTCCATCCGGGACTGCATACCCAGCAGGCGCCGGGGACCGGCTCCAAGCGCGGACGCTCCGCCACTGTTGTTGCAGCCAACGCCCCGGAAGGGCCCTCTGGCAGTTCGCGCGGTCTACGGCGGAGCATTACAGGGGGGAGGTTCGCTGTTTAGCGGGAGTAACCTGCGAGTCCGCGGGGAAAGCTCGTGGGCCGCGGGTCCAGCCGCGCGGGGGTATCTCGCGAACCGCGGATCCTCCGTGGGTCCTTTCGCGGACTGCGAGCTACCCGCGAGTAGAATCCACGGACCGCGACCTTCCCCCGCGGCAGGACCCGCGGACCGCGAGCTTTCCCCGCTAAACAGCGAAAGTCCCCCCTGTAACGCCCCGCCGTAGACCGCGCGAACTGCCAGAGGGCCCTTCCGGGGCGTTGGCTGCAACAACAGTGGCGGAGCGGTGCGTCCGCGCCCCGAGCCGGTCCCCGGCGCCTGATGGGTATGCAGTCCCGGATGGAGCGGTGCGGGCGGGTTGCATGGTACAAAAAGTGCCCGGGGTTAATCACCCACCTGGTATTGCCTGCCCGTTGCTCTGCCAGCGCTGCACACCATTTATTCTTAGAACCCGCCTGAAAGGCCGCAGTGTAGCAGCCGTGGCATCTGTAAAGATACCTCCTCAGGCTCAGGCATTAGTAACTGATTAATTGTAAGTAATGCGATTAGTTAAAAAAATATACATTTATATTATATTTTTTGACGGAATTTAAACCACGCACATGTAGTGTCTGGGTTAACATAAGAAAGAGTCGTAAAATTATTCGCGGTCAACGTCTACGGTGGTGCGATAACACACACCGCTTGTTCCTAGTCATCGCCCCCAAAAAATCAGAGGGGAATAAAAAAATAAATAAAAAACGTAAATAAATGTAGCTTGTCGTCCCCTTTACGGGGGCGGGTCGCGCAGTCTCTGTCCTTGTCCTGCCCCGCCCCTCCCATACCCTTTACCCCGCCGGTTTGAAATGGCAACAAAATGAAGTGAAAAGCTCTTTTTATCGATATCAGAGCCGATGAGAGGCAAGGCGGGGGAGAGGGTGGTAGATCGCTTGCGCACACGTTAAAAAAAAAAAAAAAATCGAACGAAAAGGGTGGAGCGAGAGTGAGAGAGACAGACGTGGCGTCGTTCCCGGCACGGCTGACAAATCAGTCGGGTGAAGTGAATTTAGACAGGCTTCGGCGGTGGCCGGCCTTTGTTCCGAACAGCGCGAGCGTGGCGCAGGGGTATTGGGGGCGGGGGGAGACCGGGGGCGGGGGAGAGATTCCAAAAATGGGGTAAACTGCACTATTTTGTCGTCCGTGAGGCCGGCACAATGGGAGCGCTGTTATATTTCCGTGAGGGGTGCATGCAGTGAGAGCCGGGGAGGAAGGTGCGGCAGGGTGCTCGGCTCCACGAAGCGCACCTCCGCAGGCTCAAGCTCTGCTCCAGCATGCTGGTACCTGGTACCCGCACCCGCCGAGGGGTCCTGTACTTGAAGTTCAAGCGTACGCCGATTTTTCCTAATTTTTATAGTTTTTCGTGATCTTCTGTGATTTTTGCTGATCATATTCTGATTTTTTTTATGATTTTTGTTTAGAGTGTACACTGACTTATTTTTTTAATTTTTTTAAGTGTAGGACCCCTCGGCCTCGGTACCCGCTACCCGCACACGCCGGTACCTATTACCCCTGGGCGGGGATCATCGTTTGTCCGACAGGACAGAATTCGCCAATTCGCCAAATGTCCAAAGATTTTGTCCTATATCGTTCTGTCCGACACGCCCGACCCGTAAATCCTGATTTTTGTTGTTGTTGTTGTTGTTAATTTTATTTTTTTTTGATCGCAATGTTCGAGATTTTTCCAAGACAAACCCTGCCTACTAGGCAACCTACCACACAGCGGTGTCCGAATGTTGCCCTGGTTGCCCAGTAGGCAGGGTTTGTCTAGAAAAAATTTGCGAGATTGCGAACCCTAATTTTTTTTTGTCCGACAACGTCTTGTCCGACACCTTTTATGTCATCGTAGCATGGCGAGCTGCCTACCTACAAACGGGGCACCACGTGACGCACTTGCGATGCAGCACTTACTGCTTTCTGTTATTCCTCGAGTTGTCTATTCTTTTAATGATTCTTGTTCTTCTTCCAGAGCCTCCTACTTGCTGAGCTTAGGAGTTTGTAGTTAATGATATCATCACATAAAATTTACAGAATAGTAACATTTATTAACACCAGTAAACAACTGAGCAGTGCCTCTGTTGGAAAAGCTTCTAGCTTTTCTAACTGTTTTCTAACTGTTAACAATGTCCTAAAATCATTTCATTTGATGATAAATGATACATTTTACAAAACTAAATTAATATTTAAAGTTTACAAGGTAAATAATTCATACCCACTTAATAATTAGAATGATAAAGCTTCTTGTAAGGTTCTAAACATTTGAATAGTAACTGCAAAGTGTATGCAAACTTCTTTAATCAGTCTTTGGTAATCTAGGACACCATTTAGCCAAGTTACAAAGCTCTAGCCTGAAAAGCTTTCTTTCTTCTGCAGTCTTAATGGCAATGCCATAGCACAATGGTATTACTCAAAATAAATTAACAACCCACAAAGATTTTGAATTTGTGAAGCACCAATGTTAATGATCCAAGAGATAACATGCAACAGTATTTTTTAAAGACTTATGAGTCTTATGAAATCTGGGATTACCATTATTTAATGGATGCAAGGTATTCTTCATGCAGTTTGGCTTGGGCAGCCTGGAGTTTCTGCAACTTCTTCTGTTGACCTTTACTAATTTCTTTACCAGCTGCATCATGAGTAGGCAAGCCCTGAAAATGGAATAAGGAAATGTATTATCTATTACGGAACTTTTGAGTTTATTTCTCGGAACATTTGATTGGGTAAGTAAACTTACAGTTTCGTCAAACTTAGAATATTTGTCAGTTTCTTGGAGGAACATTTCACTCGGAGGTACTTTGCGCTTTGCCTCTTTTAATGCAGCTGCTTGTGCTAATTCAACCTTTTTCCTCTCCTTTTCAGCAGCTTTTGCTTCCTCCAATCTCTGCTTAGCTTCCCTCTCTTTAAGGAGAGTTTCTTTGTCAACAAGCTTTACTCTTGCTGGGGGTACTGCACAAGATAGGATAAATTATAAAGCTGATCCCCATGTTGAGTAAGGTTGATGAATAGACTCCCTTTCACAATTAAAATTCTCACCTTCACGATCTTCAAGGCGAACTCCTACAGTAGGGAGGATATTGTCTCTAAGATTGTCGCACTGTTTCAAGATTTCCACATCTTTTGTTTCTCGGGCTTGAGTTCGGACGCTGTCACGGAATTCTGCTAGTATGCGGACATAGGGCATTACTGTCTCTTCCAGCTGGAAAAAAAAAAAAAATATTACTGTCTGTTTTTAAAAAGTTTAATTCTGTTAACACAGCATTAATTTTTTATTTAGTTTTTTTGATGTTAACATACATTGAAACCAGAATTATCTGCAGAGGCAAGTGGAAAACCTATGCTTGAGTCAGAGGGGAGAGCTCCAAACGTGCGAAGGAGTTCTGTAATGTATAAGGCAATGTCCCGAAGTAGAAGGGTATTGGGAGAAAAATCTTGTGATTTGTCACCTAAGTACAAATTGCAAGAAGAAACCAGGTCTCGAATGGTTTTCAGGGCACCAGCAGTGTCAACATTATCTGAAACAAATAAAAACAATGCCTTTATAACGCGTAAAAACTATGAAGATTTATAACGAGAGGGTGCTGAGTACTAACCACACAGGAAATTATGAACAGAATCCTTAGTTTCTGAAAACTTTTGCTGAAGATCCAGCTCCTTCCTGCTCCACTTTTGGAATGAATCATTGGTAGTCCCTAGGGCAACATTTCTGGATAAGTCCTTGACATTCAGGAAAAATTCCTATGGAAGCAAATAGTGTATTGGACAGGTACAATTTAAAGCATAAAAAATTTGGATACACAGTATAAATAGAAACTTACATTTAACATTCTTTCATAGATGACTGCAACTTCCATTGTGTTTTCACTATAATCTAAAGTATCCTTCCATGAATGCAGAAGGAATGCCAAACGCAATTGCCGAGCACTATGTTTCTTTAATGCATCTTGAATAGTGACAAAGTTCTTCAACGACTTCGACATTTTGCAACCAGAAATAGTTAGATGACCCGAGTGTAAAAAGTAGCGAATCCAACAATCATTGTCAAAGTATGCCTGAAATTCACAAGGACAAAATTTAAAAAAAATAAAAAATAAAAAATAATAATAATAATAATAATAATAATAGTAATAATAATAATAATAATAATCATTGCTTTGGTGAAAAGCTGCTTAAATGATTTTAGCTTCTTTTACCTCAGACTGAGCCAATTCATTGTCATGGTGTGGAAATTTCAAATCAACACCCCCTGTGTGGATATCAATGGAGGATCCCATTATGGCTGAGGCCATGACCGAGCATTCAATGTGCCAGCCTGGTCTACCACTTCCCCAGGGTGAATCCCAAGATGGTTCTCCGGCTTTGGATTTCTTCCAAAGGGCAAAATCAGTGGCAGATTTTTTCTCATTTAATCTGTCTTTGCCCACACTCAAATCACCTACATATTTGAAACAGGTATTGTTCATTGTATAATCTATAAGATCAAATTTTGCACAATATACTATAACACCATATATTGACCTTCGCCATCTTGAAGTTGTTTCTCATCTCCAAATGCTTCAGGTACAAGTTTAGCATAGTGGTGGTTTTCTAGGGAGTCAAATTTGGCAACATCAAAATATACTGAGCCTCCAGCTTCATAAGCTAATCCCCTCTCAATTATTTTTTTGATGTAATCAATAATTTCTGGCACATATTCACTGACTCTGGTTAACACATTGGGCCTCAATACCTACAGGAAAATAATTGTTAAATATAATAGACACTTGAAATAATAACAGAACCCAAAAGATAAAATTATGTGAAACCTACATTGAGGGCGTCCATGTCTTTATGAAATTCACTTTCCCAATGACGAGGGAGATCATGAAAAATTGAATTATCTGTTACTGAGCTGCCTAAAGTTCCATCCAACCAATCAGACAGTGGGTCCTTCGCTACTTGTAGCAAAAGCTGAAAGTAAGAGATAAGTATCAACAAATACAACAGAAATAGGCAATTTCGACTTCAAATACTACACGCCTATTACAAAATTATTTGCCAATAAGTTTATACACACCTCTCTTGCTGACATTATCCTGTTAGCATCATTAGATTTCACAGCAGATTCTACTTCACCTACAGCAAGTTCCACGCGGCTTAACATTTGATCAAGCATTAACTTTTTGTCTGGGTCAGTGGTGGTTTCTATGTTTCCTTTTAATTTCTTAACTACTGCCCCAACATCTTCAAGAATTTGTGGTAACTTGTGTTCCTGTTTCAGGTACTGACCAAACAGATAGTGCTGTCGGGCTCTCTTTATAATTTTGTCATCAATATCAGTGATATTCATAACATAATGAACATCATACTTAAAATAGTCTGAGAGAACACGGCGTAAAATGTCAAAGGATATGTAAGATCTAAAAAGGAGAAACAACATTAGACTGACATAGAAAATAATTTGCTTCATCAGCATGAATATTCAAAATTTTAAATTAACAATATTTTAATTTTAATAGGAAAAACTTGCCTCGCATGTCCCATGTGGGAGGCATCATACACAGTTGGCCCGCAACTGTACCATGTGACTTTCTTGCCACCTTGAGGTATAAATTCTTCCTTCTGCCTTGTCAAGCTGTTGTATAGTTTTAAAACTGGTACAGCAGTCCTGGAGGGAGGTTCCCACTTGGGTTGTGTGCGTTTTGCCATACTGCGCCTGGTTTACAACAAAACATGATGCAACCAATTGAGGCTCTGAGGTACCAATTATAAATAACAGTTGGAACTCAAATTAGCGATAAATTTCACTTAAAGTTAAACAGGGGTACGTTAAAAATAGTGCACGGTTCATAACTTTGCCAATAGTGGTAAGAAGGTGTTGACATATTGAGAAAAATGACAGAGGTTGGCGAATGTGCCGGTGACCGGTCTGGATGAGGTCTTAAAAACTAATACTACTATAAGTTATTACTACTAGCTAATTATAATGAAGTCTTGAGTTTTGCTTGTCGGCACCGGCGCATACGTGTCCATTAACAGAGCACTGGTTTCGCAGCCGTGTCAACGGCAGCAAGTGCCGCTGCACTGTGGACACCACGACTCGACGTAGGGTGACATGAATGAAAATTACCCAAAACTCGTAAATGGAATGATGACCGACTTTACGCGAGCCGCTCATCAGACATTTCAATCCAATGCCTTAACTTTACAGTCACTAAATTACCGTAGTCTGTACCTGCTTTGTTTAGCAGAAGATAATACTGATACAAATAACCTCAACTTCAATATCATGCCGAAGTACCTGTGTTCTTCCAGTAGATGGCGTTACTGAATGCAAAGTCTTGAAAACGAGAGTAGAGTCCTTAGTTTGCCCTTATTTGCTTCCAACACTTAAAAAAATAAAATTTTGCGTCATGGAACTGGGAACCTAGCAATTTACAAATGCTGCGGTAATAATGGAGTATTAGTTCGGGCGATCGCCCACACCTCTCTCCTATCTCCCCCGCGGAGCGCGAAAGAAGAGCCCACCCGCCAGCCGCCTGCTCCCATACTCTGCTGTGCACCTTATCGTCTGTAGGTTTTCCAGCGGATTTCAGAAAATTATGGCTACTGGTGGACTGTTGTTTGTTGAATTCTCGAAAGTATCTTCGTCGCAGACGCTTTTCGCGGATAATGTGAATTAACCAAGAAGATATCCTTGTCTGATACCCGGGACCATGTCGGTTTAGATCCCGGAATGTTATTCTAGCCGCTGTATCAGGAACCCATGGTTTTCAGGGCACCACCTTTTAATTTGTGCACCGAATGTTCAAGTTCTTCGACCGAACTAGGGGTCTTTGTGATCCAATCCATCTAGGTTTGTTCCATCGTCCGAGTTTCATCAGAAACTCTATGACAATATTTTTTCTTCCCCTTGTAAATAAGTTAAACCGCGCTCTAAAGGCGTACTTCGCTTCTTGGCTCCTTGTGTGTTGTGTACAGAGGATTCCAACAAGTTAATGTTCGAGGGGTTGAGAGTTTCCTCTCAAATAGTTGACATTACGTTTTCTATATTGTTAGTATTAGCTGACATGGAAAATGGGGATTCTCTTCCGATATATCAACTATGGTGTCTTTTCTAAAGCAATATCTGGTGTACAGTTTGCTGATCCCACATCTGTTCTAATTCGTTCAGCTGTTTCCGCAGTATTTATGTCCAGTATTTTATCATTATTACTTCTATTATTTCTCTCATTGTCTTCAGGTCTATCATGACTGTCATAATAGTCTGGCGCTTTGATTGGAATTGATTTTTGGATTTATTCTTGTTTTGGCTTGGTGAGTTTCAATAGTCAAGCTTTTTTGATTGTGAACTGACTCATTTACTTGTACAATTTTCTTATCAGAGTGATTTTATCAGTAATACAATCTGTATTTTTAGAGTTGTATGCCATGTCTCGCCATTACTCCCACAAGGGTTTTGGGCGCAAAGTGGGTAATGTTTGTACCACAAGCATACAGTTTGACAAGCTTTTTAAAGAAAATAGCAACCGTCCGTCAGCTGCAAAGTCTGCTGGAACTGTTGGAAAATGGGGCATCACATCCTTCACCTCTATCCGCAGCTCTAATTCAATTGGTGGCAGTAGCACAAGTGGTAAGTTCTCATCAAGAACTGTAAATAATCTTTGATTAGTTAGCGTGTTTGCTGCTCCTATAAATACATTTTCATCTTCTCTAGGAAAACGTGACTCAGTAGTGGGTGTCAAAAGGGGGAGAACAGACTCACAAAATAGCAAATCAAATGATTCATTCTCCTTTGACAATGACTCTGATTCTGGTGTCCCCCCAGTCATCAAACCTAAGAAGTTTTTCAAGAGTCGCAATGCTGAACCAACTCCTCTTGCATCTGAAACCAAATCAACCAGTGTGGCATCCTTTGGTAGCAATGTTCCTGAAGACAATGATCATCCTATTCGACCAATGCGCACAGCAGCTAGCAGGAAGATGATGGCACGCACTCCAAGTCCACCAGCGCCACAACCTCCTAGTAGCACAATTGCAGATACTGAGAAAGAGACTAACAAACCGCCAATAGTTTTAAGAATATTTAAAGGCACTTCTCAACTTGTTAGCACAACAACAACTCCTACTAGCCCTGGCAATGAATTTGAAGTTCAGCTAGTTGAAGAGCATGATTTGGTGAAAACTACATCTCGAAGTAAGCAGAGCAATTCTTCTCGGGGGAAAAAGGGCAGCAAAAAGGACCGTTCTGTGGAAGAGGAAGACATTGACGAGACAGTGCTCCCTGTCAACACGGCCACATCACGGGCTCAACGGTACTCTAGAAGACAAGCAGCTGCAATGGAAACTTCAGAAACTGATTCTGACCCTATTCCTTTCATACCTACTCCCAAGAAAGCAGCCCGTTATGGTTATGGACGTTCTATGGACAAAACAGCAAATCAATCCAGTGCTGTTGATACATCCACTAGCTACAACTTGTACATGTCCCCTGAAGCACCAGTAACCTCAGACAATCCTTACAGGTGGGTTATACCACTAAACTATTTTGTCTTAATTCTTGGCTCTGATCATTCTCATGTGTATTGTACTAATATTATTTTTCTGAAAAAAATCTAAAATGTCTTGCCTCTGACTTCACAGTCCACAAACCAGATCTGTGCCTGATGAACCAGTAATCAATGAGGAGGCATCATCAACCAGTGCACCCTCTGTAGTCGGTAGTTCAGTTCCTGAAGAGGCCACCCTCTACACAGCAGGAAGCAGCTTCAATGAAACTGAGCTGTCCCTTCTTCAGCAGGCTAGTTCCGTAAGTACTCACCACAACATACCTTTTCATTTGGGGCTCATCACTTTCATGTTTAAAAAGAAGTTATTCCACATTGTGTTGTTTCTTATCTGACTTGATCAATCAAATCACTAGCTTCTAAGAGAGAAAATAGATAATTAATGAGCTTTGCCTGGTTAATTTGGTCTGCGAATTTCTACTCCTGAATCCATGTGTGTGGATAAACACACGAACACCTTAGAGAGGTAAGGGGTTGGGGGAGCATGCTCCAGCCTACCCCCCTCTCTTGGATTGCTATTGCACCAAGTATCTCTATTTTTCCTTTTAATGCTGCCTGTAGGCACTCTCGATTTTGTGTCATATACTTGAGTTCCCTACAACATTCTGTGTTGATTCATGAGGATAGAACTAAATAAAGCATTCCGGTAAAGCCAAAAATAGAAGAATGCGGGGAACAAGTAAACGGAAATCACCATGTAATAGCATAGGCATTCCTGTTTACTTGTTCCCGGCATTCTTCTTTTTTTGGCTTTACCGGAATGCTTTATTAAAATTTTCAACTATTAAGTCTTTAAATTAAAAAAGTCTTCAGCAACTGCTTAAATGCTTTGGATAATTGTTTTGATCCTCCACTTGTCCATAAAAAATTTTGTTTAGTTTTGGCATGAAAGCATGATTCTGCTCTAGGATACTTTGTGCCTTTCAATATTTTTTAAGTAAATAGGTATGTTACACTTACAAATTATCACAAAGGTTTTATGCTCTGTGTAGTTCAAGAAAGAACGAGCAATAGAAGATTTTATGTTTCGATTGAATTTCAGGTGTATTATCTGGTGTTTCGCAAGAGAATATCTTTTTTGTAATCATTGACACACAAAAACAAACAAACAAAAAAAACAACAAAAAAACAAAACATACAGCTAAGTTAAGTTTTCGTTGCATTGGAAAGTTAAATTTTACTTTGGACAAGTCTTGAACAAATATGATGATTTGTTGTACTTGCTCATAAAAACAGAACCTCAAAAATCCAGAAATACAGCCTGTATGTGATATGTTGGTGTAGTATTGGTCTAATACATGATATTTTCCTTTTTCTTAGCGTCCCCTATGGAGTATACCTTACAGGGGTGAAGTGTTTCCTGTCTACTATCACCCCAACCCAATTCAGGTGTTTTATCTTACTCTCTCTGTGTCTCATGTGCATTTTTCTACTACCTTCATACATTGCTGTGTGCCACCAGAAAACTTGCTGCAAACATTGTCCATTTCTTATTGTGATGGCTTAGTAATAATGAATATGGTTGCATAAAATAAACTGGTCTGAATTGGACATTGCCATGAACAAAGAAATCTGTTACTGAGGTATTTTGTAATATTAATAATTTAAAATTGGTGGCACCTTTGATGTTTCTACCTAAACTGGGCAGCTGTACTTTACAAAACCTGCATTATTGCCTCTTTCGAGCATGATTTGTCATTGTGACATCAATTTACTAACTGTCCATGTGCTGTGTGTGCATGACACAGAATGATGTTGCAATTTGTCTTATGCAGGTATTTTGCACTGGTCATGTGTCGCTTGGTTAGGGTCCTCCTACCTGAGTCTTGTTCTCTCCTCTGTTCTTTGTGTGTCTCTTAATTTCCAAACCTCTTCCCTCCAGCAAAGTTGTTCTGGGGCAATTCTACTGAAAGATTCAAGCTTTCCCTCTCAATGATATAGTTCTACCAGCAGCATCCTCTCTTAGGTTTTTTCCCATATTTTAACGGTAAAACTTTTACAGATATTTTTCAAATTGTGTTTAGTCTTAATTTTGAATAGACAGTTCAATCTGTGCTTTCAACTTAAAAACTTTGTAGAAATTTTAACTTTTTCAAGTACCTACCGGAAAAGAAGTTGATACCATTTTTTTTATTGATCATGTTTTTTACCCACCTGTATTGGATGCTTACAAATGACTTTAATTTGACCCTTCTGCATACAAAGTCTTTTCAACCTTTAACTCAAAGGTAACATCAGATGTAGAAATGTGTGTGGAATTGCTCTCTGTCTATCCTATTTGAAGTGCAACATCTGATATTTTTTTCATCACAGGAGCTCTTTCTGTATAATATCACTACTGTTCTTGATAATTTCTTTTCTACTTTTTTATATTCTATTGACTTATTATCTTGGTTTGTAGTCAAAAATATTAATGTTATGGGTAATGTCCGATGTCGGCGAGTGTCGGACACTAGTCAACTAATGTCCACAGGTGCGGACATTAATCAAGCTGCAGTGGTTAGTGTTGACATTACCCGGCTAATGTCCGGCAGGTCGGAAGACATTCGGACATTAATCGGAGGGCAGTGGTTAATGTCCGACACTAACCAGTACTAGTAAGAGTAAGCGGGTCTCAAGCAGGGCTAAGGGCGGATGCCTAGGTGACTACAGATACATTTTTTCTAAATTTCATAGATTTATTTTTAAGTCAGTGACTGTAACACATAACTTGAAGTCTTTGCGCTTAAGAGGAAAAGAAACATTTTGTCAGAAAATATTGCAAAAACAGTGTTTCAAACGTAAAGAAATTAAAATTAATGGTAAACAATTTGTGAAAAGACAAGGCTTTTCAATTTCATAGATTATTTTAAAGGTAGTGACTGTTAGATGACCTACATGACTGAAACATGATTTGAATGATTAACAGTGTTGAGGGTTTGCCTATCCCAGAAGGGGCCATGGCCCCTGATGAGTAGGCAATCCCGCAACACGGTTTGATTGGGACTACCGACCGACTTACGAATGATCGCCGATTCAGACATTACCCTGGCACCCTTAGTTATTGTCCGTTTAGAATGGTAAATATCCTGAGGATCAACATTACTCAGCTGCCGCTGAGTAGTGTTTGGACATTAGTTGACTAGTGTCTGACAAAACCAGCCGCTGGACATTACCCATAACATTAATAGCTCTAAAATATGTTGCATTTCAAATTTCTTGTTTCCGGCTTATCCTTTTTAAGGCCTAAGTGCATGTTGATGTATGTTGGGTACAAAATCTTTTTCATTATGTATGGACTCAAAGTCTTAGTGTAGTTGATTAGAGGTAATCTCCAAGCTAGTTGCCAATAAAAGTGCATTGTATTGTCTATCTATAAAAATTTATTTTGTTTGGTTTGGCTGTTGGCGTAATGGTTAGTGAATTGTAATCATCTTCTTTACATATTCACTCCTAGATTTTTGTGTGGTTTTCATTTTGCTTTCATGGATGCACTTTTGCCCTTGTCTTGGTGTACAGCTGAATTTACTTAAGAATAGTATAATTATATTACCTAGCTTGCTGCCTCTCATGAGAATTTTTCTTTCAGTTTGTCTTCTTTGTTGCCGTCAACCTATTGTGTGGCTACTACTCTTGTGGTGGCTCCATTTATTTTATGTTAAGTTTTGATTTAACTTGAAAACATTTTCCGTCTAGCGTATTGCCTTCAAATCATTTGCTATGCTTTTGAGCGTTTCTGATAGGTGTGATTGTGCTTGATCCTTATCATCAATCCATTCATTTTGCAGTTTATCAAAGCCCTAACAGTGGCATTGTGAAGAGAATGAGGGAGATGTGCAGTGCCTCTTATCAGTTAATTGATTATGGAGGAAAAATTACTTCGCTTGTTCCTTTTCGAGATAATTAAGCTTGCACTCCCTCTGAGCCCACCTTTTTACTATGCCACTGTCTGCATTAATAAGTGTTGTGCAAAGTAAAGTACCATAACTCTATTGTTTTCAGATCCCTCCATCTGTACTACCTGCAGCAATTTTTGATGGAGAGAACTCTCAGCCAGAAGTATCAGATTCTGGAAATGTGAGTCATTCATCAACTTTTAATCAGCAAGCTGGAGAAATTTCATCGATTGGATATCAGCAATATGGTGGAGCACCTTCATACCCAACAGAGCCAGTTCACCAGCAGTCAGAAGGATATCCGTTACCATCAGCATATGAACAGCCATCAACGTACCAGCCAGCTCAGCCACCCTTTCAGCCCTACGAAGCACCTTCATCTTCCTCATCATATCAGTCAGAGCCAGCTGAGCCCCTAGAGCACATGACTGCACGAGAACGATTCGCTCGCCGAAACAGACAGGCAATGGAATCGTCAAATTCTGCAAGCACTGTCAGTTCCAATGAGAGTCAGAGAACTTTTCACACCTCAGATGACAGAAGTGAGCCGCAATCCTTGATGGACTCTGTTGCAACAAGTTCAATGCACTGTGATTCCATGGAAGCCACTAGCTCCTCGTCATTGCTCTCAAAATTTCCTAGTTCCAATGATGATGGCAGCGGGGAAGCCATGGATGTGTATTCAAGTTTAGAACAAGGGGCGAATGTTATGGATTCTGGCAGTATTGCCGAGACGACCGATCCCTCTGAACGGTATTCTTCTGCTGTTGTGCCTCCCCGTAAAAAGGGCAGTATTTTTAAGAGCCGTGCGCATGGTTCTGATGAAAACAAAAAGAGAGCTCTCTACAAACACAAATGGTGCGACAACCAAGGCTCTCAGCAAGGTTCTAACACTGCGGAAGCTGAGAACAGTGGTATAGTTAAAAACATTTCTTTCCCTTTAATTGTGCATTAGATCTTCTCAATCTTTCACATGGAACTAATCTCATCTTAACTTTTTCTCCCAAGCATCTACATCTTCTGCAATACCTTCTACCAGTGCTTACAACGTTGATGATGAATTTGGTCCAGAACAGTTGACAAAAGTTGTAAAAGAAAAAAAAGAAGATGAAAACATTGAAACTGTAACGAGTATCAAATGTGCCAAAAACTCAAAAGGAGTAAGTACTTTTCAGAAATTCCTTGAAATATCAAATCAGGTGAAACTACTGTAAATCTGTTACATTTAAAACTACCGGTAGGTGCCCGGTCAAATCGCGTTTTAACCAGGGATTTGGTCAACACTGATAATATTAAAATTACATTATTAACAAAATATTCGGGTTTTGTCTAGGTACTGGTTCGCGTTTTCTCTACCAGCACCTGAGCAAAACCCGAATATTCTATAAATAATTTAATTATTTTTGGTTCTGACCAAATCCCAAACGCGTTTTGACCGGGCACCTAGTTTTGACTGTAACATATCTATTTGAATTGAGATCCATATACCAACTTAATGAAATTTCATCCTCTTTAAAATACAGTATTAAAAAAGAATTTCCTCTTTCTAGTTTTATACTGTGGTCCGGAATGTTAAGCAAGCTCATCAAATTCAGGAGTCAGGTGAATTCCAAGAACTAAATGATGACGTTGAGTATATCCTGGATGCACTTCAGGAGCAGAATCCAATTGGCACAAGGTATAGTTGATTGTGATGTAACTATGAAGGTAGCTAGAAAACATGGACCTATTGTTGCTCAAAAAATATACTTTCTTTTCCAAGATGCTTATCTGCCATTACTCTCGCGTCCAAGTGCATGGTACCAGCCTTCAGAATGCATGTTCGTGCTCATGGGACTGTTGCAAAGTTCTTTAAATCTCTCCATGATGCTGCCAGAGACCAGGTACTAGATCATTAAAATATATCCATCGAACTTCTTTTGTTATTGTTTGTGTCAATTTTTGTAGGAAGTAATATCCAACCTGTTTTCTTCTTCTCAGAGTTTGGGTCTTTGTACAGCAACAGTTATGTTTGCTCTTAGTCAAGACCGGCTAAATATGGACCTTGATAGAGACAGTTTAGAACTTATGTTGAATCTTTTGGAATCTGATGCAAGTCACCTTAATGCCCTTGAAGATTGTGGTCTATCAAGTTCCCAGCTTTTGAAAAACAAGCAAAAAGTTCGTGAATTGTGTGCAGAAATTCAAAGTCAAGGCCATGCCAAACATCTGAATCTTGACAATATCACTGTAGGTTATATAGACTTTTAGAATTATGACTGAGACCAAAATTTTGTTCAACTTGAATTTCAACTTAAAATTTTTTCAGGTTGGGCAGTTGGCAATGGAAACATTGTTATCATTAACTTCACGTCGTGCTGGAGAGTGGTTCAAGGAGGAACTACGGGAGCTCGGTGGTTTAGAACATATTGTGAGAACAATATGTCAATGTAGTAGTCAAATTGACGACTATGTAGTGGAATGGACAGATCCCTTATTAGATCGCATGAGGAAGGTTGACAGATGTCTCAGAGTTTTAGAAAATGTATGTAGTAATTTTTGAGAAGAATATGAGACCTTTTAAAATTTCCAACTGTATACTTCACTACTATCATATTTTTTCTCAATTATCAGGTGACACAAGATAATGAAGAAAATGTAGTTTATCTTCTTAAGTACCAAAATGCATCACTAGTGGATGTTCTTGTAAGATTACTTCGACTTTGTGGAAATGAAGTGCCTTTATACCCAGTGTATGATGCCACTGACAAAGACTCGACAGGTGTAGTTCTCCGAGAAGCGCTTCTCGCCGTCATCAAGGTCCTAATCAATTTATCTCATGACTTCAAGGCTCAGAGTAAGTAAAAATGTCAACCACATCTTTTCTCTCGTGCCATGTTGCATTATTGTCTTAATATTTTTGTAATTATCAGCTTATGGCAGCACATTAGTTGGTACGAAGGGAGGCTTGTTAGAGTCCTCACTACAAATGCTCCTCCACATACCTAATTATGTTGTTGAAGATTCCAAGTTTGATCTCATTGTATTGGTAAGTTCCACAAATTTTACTAGGTATTTGATTGATTTCCTTTAAACTCCTAAAGGTAGTTTGTATTTTTGGGCTACTATATCATTGGTTTCATGTTCCCCCTTTTTCCTTTCAGGCCCTCACTCTTCTGATCAACTTGGTTGAACATAACATAGGCAATAGATCTAGACTTGTAAATACTAAAGCTCCTGCAGAGGTTGGAAGTATATTTGCCTGTGAGTTTTATCAATCGTTCTACTTTAAGACTTTCATGATGTGTCGCAGATCAGCAATGTTCAATATCAATCTTTACTAATATTCCTAATGGTTTTTAGGTCACCAAAAGGGAGCTATAGAAGCTCTTATTTTAATGTTTTATCAACAAGAAGAAAGTGCTCGTAATGAAGAGGCAAAGACTGATGCAATCCTTGATGGAAAAGACACAACAGAAGAAAGTGAGAAAGAAAAACAAGAAAAAGATAAAGCCAAGACTGCCCCACAAGGAAATAAAACACAAGATGAACAAATAGAAGAAACTGTAGCAAAATGTAAAACTTTGCCTCTTCTCTTCATTATGTGGCTGATAATTATTTTGATATGACTCATAAAATGTTAAATTTCTTTTGCAGTGCTTGCTAAAGCTGGTCGACACATGGAACATACCTTTGTTGCTGCTTACATTGGTTTACTCATTGGCTATGTCATAATGAACGATCAGGTACACTTTCCTATTATTCTCGTAGTATATAATCTTTTTCAGAGCCTTAAAACCTTACACACTGCATAAATTTTTCATGAAATTAATTTTTAGGAACATGAAGGGATGGTTCGTAGACTCTTACCAGAAGGAAACTATAAAGTAATGGTTACTGTACTGAAGAAGTTCTTCAATTTCATGAGTCTTACTGTCACAGTATGTATTGTACTGAACACATATTGTTAATAACCTTTAATCCTTCTTCCTAGTAGTTTCTGGCATGCATTTTATCATTGAAAATTTGCATTCTTCTTTTTCAAGGCGACAGGCAGCAGTAGAGGTTTGGCAGCAACGGAAACTGTTCTCAAGTACATGGAAAAGTTAGATGAGCCACCGAGGCCTGCAGAAGAAGAGCCAAGATCTGAAGGTGATTTGACTTCAGATCTTGATGTATCTATGGAGTCATAAGTTAATTTATCTTTCAAACTTTTTACTTTGTGTGCAAGGGAACTTGTTAAGTTAAACTGTACCTTTAAGTATTCCTTAACTACATTTAGTGGATTAAAATCAAAGCACTACCTATGTCATCATTGTGGTTCTTTGGATGACACATTTGTTTGATTGTGATGTAACTTAGGCTATTCCCCCACTCTTTCCTGAAGACTGGTACCAAGCAAAAATAAGGTAAATTGCATTACAAGTCAGCTGCTTTTTTGTTACTACAGTATCAGCACTAACAACACCTCTTATCATCTTGAGTAAAATGTTACACTCAATGTGTGATGTTTTCATATCTATGTAGTGTGGACTTGAAACTTTTCCGACTTGCCATACCAAAGTTGAAATCTCTACCAATCCTCGTGTTGTTTTGTTTTTGATTTTCATGATTTGGTTTTTCTAAATTTCATTTAAAAGTTGTTAACTTGAAGGTGTCACACATGCATTAGATAAGTCTAGAAATCTATGTTAGCTTGATTAAGGTGCATATTAGTAATAGGAATTTTTAAATTATAACATGACACACTTGGTATGTTTTATAGTATTTATGTGAAGTTTTGTATGTAATTGATTTTAAGGAAGGAGATTTCGTGGTTCTCTTGTATATTTTTACTGTACATACACATAAATTTATATCTGTATAGTGTATGAACAAAGTGTAGGTAACCTCTAAATTATTTTATCTCGTATGTTCTCTCTTTTTCTTTCTCCTTTCTTTCCCCTTCATTGTCTGTTAAATATAGATATATGTTTACTTGCTCCGTTGTGTGACTGATCTCTGCTCAGCATTGGCTTATAAATTTAACCTTTTTTTTCCCTTTCATTTGTGTGTTTTAAATTATTATATCATGTTCAATGAGCTGCAAGATAACCTAACATAGCTGGTTTCATCTCATGGAAGCAACTGTTTACATTTCTGTCAATGTGTTGACTGGAGGTACAAGTAAGCAGTGCAGAGGTGGGCGCTTTCAGAGCCGAACTTTTCATCAGCAGTATCTAGGTTTTGTGAGCTCGTGTTCAGGCACATTTATGACAATGTTTTACTTCATTTTACTTAAACTCGTACTACTTTTTACTCTGGAGAAAAGAAATCATGTGACTGTATATAATTTGACTTTTTGCCACTTGAGTGAACCTATTATTACTTTGGTTTTGACTGTAAATATATAATCTTTACATACCAGTGATAGGGTCTTCTGATCTGTTCTCTTAGCATATATTGTTGTATATACTAGTTATTGATTAAAATTATATGTTACCAACTAAGCTAAGAGCCAAAATAAGAAAAATGCATAAGTCGTATAGTATCAGAGCAATGTTCTCTTCTTTTATTGTTTTGGCCCACTAACACCCTTATCTCGTTTCTTTTCTATACATTTTGACCATTGAACACTTAAGTTAGGTGTTTCCTCATCAATTAATACTTGTTCAAAATTTTGCAGTGAGAATTGCTTAATCTCCTTTACAGAAGTGAGCTGGAAATGTGTTATTTTTGGGGAAGACATCCACAGTGTATTGGGTAGAGTCCTATACTTCCCTTTTATTTTCCACTTATTTTATACAGTGATGAAACCAGATATTAAAATATTTGAATTTTCCAGCCAAGCAGATTTTTAGGTACAGTGTTACTCCTGTTAGACAATTTTAAGTGGATGATTATCATGTATCCAATCAAACTATTTCAAAGTATTTCCTTATACAATTTAATACCAGTCAAGGATTCATCACATAATTTGTAGTGTCCCCTCAAATGGTTGCAGATGACTTTGCCTATTTCAGTTGTCCTTCAGCAGTCAGTGAGCACTTCACACCAGCACTAATGACATTTCATAAATGTGACCATAAGATATTGCCCAGTCTTTTGTACATAAATTATTTATTGTAAATTATTTATGCATGCATTTCAGTACAAACAAATACTCGGTTCTGTATGTTGTCTTATGTGCTACAATGAACACATCACAATTTTAGTGTGTCTTTTTCAGAATGTCATTATGCCCTAGCTTTTTCTCATCACTGAAAATTTCAAATACTTGTGCATGTGAAACTGTGCATTGTCCTGGAGCAGATGTGACTCCATCTGTTTGTTTCTGTACGTATCAGGTAAAAATGAATCAATCTTAAAGTACTGAAAATAAATGAAATAGATGAATTCTTTTTTAGTTGTTCTTAACTACCCACCTCCCCTTACTTGGTGGTAGTAGAATGAATATTGTTCTCAGTGCGGTGTAACACCTTAACATGATTCCATCATCATCCCAGAATACAGAATACCTACAGACTCAACACTTTTACCATTTGGAACTCAAATTGTTGATGTTGTTACCAGCTATGAGCCTTTTTTTAAAACGTGTAATAGTATTTTTTTGAGAACACTTCACAAATCTTGCCATGAAAAAAAAACAAAATACTTATCTTTTAACTCGTTCTTTACCTTTATAAAATTCTACAATATACATTATAACTGAACTCCTTTTCATCGTAGGCTACTCGTTTCTGCTAGAAGTACGCTGTAGGTTATCACAATAAATGTTGTTATTTTTGAAATTCTTCATTTTCTAAAGCCTGATATCACAATACCGGAGGAATGATTCACCTCCCTCAAAGCCGGGAGAGGGTGGGCGAACCCTCCGAACAGGTACGAACGAACGGATGCGTGCTCGCGCGCTCCTGTGGTGGAGAGCTTCCAAAACAGCTCAGGAGGTGGGTGGGTTGCCAGCCGTCACGGCGCTGTGGCTCCACAGCAACGCAACGGGGGCTGGCAGCACCGTTCCAAGCGGGCCGGGGCCGAGTGCTAATAAGCTGCCGTTGCGTTGCGTGGAGCGACAGCGCCGTGACGGCAAGCAACCCACCCACCTCCTGAGTCGTTTTGGAAGCTCGCATGCCTAGTACCTCTAGTACCTATTCTTCGGGCTCTGGCTGGTCTTCTGTGGGTCGCGGTATCGAAGAGAGAGGATTGAATAATATTTCATTTTAATAACAGATAGCAGATAGCATTTTAATTTTGGCAACTTAGGGTTTGAGGTCCCCAAGCTCGGACGGATAAGCATTTCTTATGGGACAAACAGCAGATGAGACGGATTTTAGGATTATTTACTTGTATTAGAATACAGGTATTACAATTCAACTGAAACTGTCCCAACACAGAAAATATTTCTGAAAGATGAAGAAAATGGAAGAAAAACAAAAAACAAAAACATATCAGAATAAACCATCTAGAAATAACTTCTTAGTACAATATTCATCGAGATCAATTTTTTTTTAATTTTTTTTTTTTTTTTGTTCTGTTTGTCTTACACAGATTTCGTCATATTTTAATTGACTAGAGAAAACGAAATATTACTGCGAGCAGTTGTTCATCATAGTATTCGAGGATAATAATCAGAGTTTAACTACATTCTTTAATTTTTTAGAAACTGATAAAAAGCAAAGTGATGGCAAAATGTTTCATTTTTAAGTTAGACAGTAATAATTAACAACATCAAGTACAAATCAAGTGCAGGACTTTCAGTATTTTATAATTGGTGTTAAGAAATCTTTGCTGAGAGGAGCCATGAAAAATATTGTATGGAAGTTAAGATTGTATGTAAAACTTACATAGAATCCAGCTAGCTTCTACCCTAAAATGCTAGTTTTGAGAATAAGCTTTGATATCAAAACAACCAAAAGTATTTAAAGTTTGAGTAAAAAATATCAAGGTACATATAAATGAGTTTCCAAAAGCCTTTTACTTATTTTAACATGCTACCTAACAATGTTTTTAATACTGTACATCATCTTGACCTTATTGTTATAGTGTTTCATAATTTTTAGTTCCTTCCTTTAAACAGACAGGTCAATAAGTTGTATTTACATTCAACATATTGTAACATAATCATCTGGTATCACAATGATCGTCATGAGCATCCTTCCCTTTAAAATGAGCATTTATCCAAAACAAACTTATTATCAAAGTTTGGTTTTAAAAATGAAACAATAAAAAATTTATGAGGAAAACAAAGCCAAAATTTCAATGTGCTAGGCACATTTTACCATTTAAAAAACTGAAACAATCAAACTGATTGTTCCCCATGTAATCAAAATATACAACGAGATTTTGGATAGTCTGACAAAGAAATTTTGTTCTGATCCCTACCAGTAGATGTCAGGTCTCTCACAAATTTTAGTTTTAAGGGAAACCGTTTCAATCTTCCCACCCCAAATATGCAGGTAGTAACACCATAAGACATAAGAATACAATCAAGTACTGTACATCACAGCAAGAGTGTTTGCCCGCTTCATTAGACAAGTTGGAATGAAGAGGGAACACTCAGATCACATTTGAAGTTGCACCATCCACAGTTACAACAACACAACTACAAACACAGATAACTCGAGCCTCCAATTGCAACAGCTATTCAAAAATTAGATTCTGGAAGCAAGATTGAGTTGTTCTGGTGGCAGACCTGCTCAGAGAGAATAATAGAAACAGCACTGTTTCAGAAATTGACTCCATAAATAGACATTTTAAGAAACTATTAACAGTTTACAAACTATTAATACAACAAAAAAACAAAGTTTACAATTTAATGGCACTAAAACTTTAGAGTATTTAACAAAATTAAAACCGTTTATGTAAGTATGGGCTTTGTATAATCTATATCATCATCAATATTACTCTGAGAACTATTTACTGAAGAAAAGTTGTTAAAGTCAGGGGGGGGATCATTGAAATCATGAGGCTCATCAGAAGTCATTCGATATGTATTTACAACATGTGGAGACTCATTGAACTCATCCAGTTCATCAGCATGGAAATTTTCATTTGCCAACAAAAAGTACTGTTCACTGCGAGTGGGCCAAAGCAAATGCGTCATCACGCAGTAAGCCAAACAGTCTGCAGAGTATGTTATTCCTGAATCAAACCAGATGGGGGAGAAAAGGAAGGAATAGGTTCCAATTATCATTAAATATGTCATTATGCATAATACAAAAGTTCCATTATTTGTTGGTGCTTACCAAGCAGCAGCTTAAACCTCCAAAGGGCTGACACACGCAGCGCAATGAGAGCGATGATGGGGAGGTACACAAACCAAACTAGCGCTGATGCACCAAAATGAAGGAAGAAATGCAGCTTGTGGATGTTATGCTCATATGACATGGTATTTCTTAATTCAAGAAAGAACCAAATCATAATCACCCAGCGCAAGCTTAGTATCAACCATCCAGGCCATGTTTGGTACTCATCTATATCTTCAATAATGTCCACTTCAGTCTGCAATTTTCAAAATGAGCATGATATGTTTCATTATTAGGCCTAAAAGTGATCTATAATCAATTTACTTACCATGTTCCACACATAAAGCAGAACATGCACAACACCATAAATAAACCAGATGGTAAACACCAGGGGTTTGTGGGTGAGTTCCAAACGAGTTATTGCCCAGCCCTTGGCTAGTAGTAGGAGCAGCAGCATTAGTGTTGTCTGAAAGAAATAATAGGAGTAATAAGTCATCAGTCACTAATCATCTTGCAGTGCTACACTACTTCAAAACCCACCCGAGACAAGATGTCAAATACATCTCCAGCGACTGCAACTTGTTCAAATCCTACGCCGTCAACAGCGAATTTCAATACATGGAAAAGATTGAAGAAAAGTCCTATGAACTCCATCAGCAGACTGACGGTAAATAATCTTGTCACAGGATGACGTTGCTGCAAAGCAGCATACAGCTGCAGTGGAACTAATATTATGTAGCATAGGAAGAAAACTAGATACAGCTCAACAGTGTCCTGTCAAGGAAAAAGCAAGTAAGTTTGATATTTGTTACAAGCCAGATCATTAATCAAACAGATTGTATTATCACTTACTAACCTGCCTATCAAAAGAAAACTGGTATAAAACAGGATTGTTCCCAGAGACATTTGGATTACCATTCACAAACCAAATGTCATAGTCTAGCTCAGCCTCCTCATCTAAATGTTTCCATTTACATGTTTTGGGCTCTCGGTAACAAGCAACCATGCTTATGTACCAAAATCTATGTATCCCAATGATATGAAAAATATTGTACAGATGATTAAAGGTCATGAAAAATCATTCATTGAATTATTGAATGAGCTCTAAGCTCGGTAAAACAGTACCTTGGCTGAAGAATGTCACGAATTCTGAAGGTGAACTGATGCTTTGGTACCACATTAGCAGGCCTATCTTCATCCTCACAAACTTTTCCATGAGGACATGGAATTTTTCTTAAAAAATCTAGTTCACCAGCATCGTAACATGCAGAATCATAAGCAGTGTAATTAATTTTGTCGAACATCAACATGCATGCCTTGCTCTTGTTAGCAACAGTGCGGTTGCCATAATACTCTAAAAAATATCCCCTATCTAACACGGCCAACGTGGCTTTCTTGGTGAAATTTCCTCTGACTGTGACGTTTCCATAAATATAACCATCATTTTCTTGGTGAACGTCTGTCTTCTGGAAACCAAATTTGATTAAAAACCTGAAAAACTCTTTGGTGTTCCAGGTCCCACTTATATGAGCTGTTTCAGCAACGTTATATAGTGAACTTAAACTAAAGATGATTACTGTAAAGGCTAAACAAAAGTGTTTAAACACAGAAAAACTACAAGTGACATTGGATGTCAACATTCTTTCAGCAGACGCCATTGTATCTGTATCCCAAACGCAGTTGTACCAATGCCAAATGCCCATGCCGCAAGGAATCACGACGGAGAGAGAGAAAGAGAGGGCGGTGGCCACTTTCCTGTCAATAGTCAAAACTGGGGGGGGAGGGGGAGGGAGGTACTGTCAATAGCGTCCAGAGCCGGCCTGTTATTAACAGTCGTCACGTAAACATATCACAGACACCTTTGACCGGTCAGCTGATTAAGCTCGTTAAGCTCTCTAACATTGCTTTCAGGAATTGACACTTGCCTTCTTAGGTGGACTTACTTCAGTCAAACAAATAACTCACTTGCCATTTCCATCACCATGACCAGACGGCTTTTACTCTTGTCAAACTCCACCCTGCATAATGGCAAATATCTGGAGTGGGCGAAATCGGATATTCTTGATTTTCTCAGCAAGTATGATTTAGAACACAAGATTCTATTCCTGTACTGAAAATTACTTTTGTTTAGTAATGATTGTGTTTCCTTAAACTCCTTTTTTTCTTCTTTTTTTTCCTCAGACAAAACGTGAAAAAAGTTTTATTTGTGCCTTATGCATCATTCACTCATGATGACTATACCAATGAGGTAAAGAAGGCTCTCGAACCATGGGGTAAGTCGCTAACTGATTGTGAGAGTATGGAGCCTTTTGCTTACATGTTAAGCTTTAGCATTAGGTTAATTGACCGTCTGAAAAATTCTTTTTCTTTTTAAAATTATTTTCCAACTTTTCTTCTCTAGGTTTCCAAGTTTATGGGATACACAGTTTCCCTGATCCTATTCAAGCTGTAGCACAGGCGGAGTCAATTTTTATTGGAGGTGGTAATACTTTTCTTCTCTTGAAGAATCTTTATTCCAAAGGATTGATATCTCCCATCCAAAAACAAGTTTTGGAGGTAGGCGATTTCTTTACAATTAACCAACATATCGGATCCAATAAACAAAATAACTGTCTCTTAATGTTTCAGAATGGTATACCATACATGGGTAGCAGCGCTGGAACCAATGTCTCCACTGTCAGTATAAATACAACGAATGATATGCCAATTGTCTATCCCCCATCATTCAAGGCTTTGAATTTAGTGCCATTCAATATAAACCCGCATTACCTTGATGCGGACCCCAATTCAAGACACATGGGAGTATGTACAACATTACCGACAGAAGTTGCTGAACGCTTGATGTGGTAAGGGTGCCAAATGAAAACACTGCAAAAAAAACATTGCAATATTTCAGGAGACCAGAGAGAATCGAATCAAGGAATATCACGAGGTTGAGGATTCACCACCTGTTTTGGGCCTCAGAGAAGGAAGCCTCCTGGCAGTGGAAGGAAATAAGGCTGTTCTAAAAGGCCTGCACAAAGCTCGCCTTTTTGTTAGGCAAGTAACATCCGATTCCCAGAATCCTTTGCATGGCAGTAAATTTAAACTTTTGTGTTGTTCTTCTCATTTCATAGGGGGAAGGAGCCAGAAGAATATGATGTTGGTTCTGATCTCAGTTTTCTCCTATAAACCGACTGATATGAACCCTAAGCTTTTATAATAAAGACCAAGAGTCTTCTACCACTTACAAAAGAAAGAAAAAAAAATGATTTCACCGTCTGTGTCTGAGGGTAGATGGTAGCCGGCTAGCATGTTGGTGATGACGAGGAAGAGGGGGAGGCCACCTCTGATGCAGTCCTGGGCGCTTCAGAGACCAGGGCTGAGAGCTGCCGCTCCACTGGGGGAGTCAAAATAACATTAGCAGATGGACCGGACTGGACAGGGTCCAAGAGATCCCTGCTGTAACGTTCAACTAGTTACAGCAGTCATAAGCATAGGGAAGACGACTCTAACTCTCTGATCACCCCTCAGTAACCGCGCATGACATAACGATAATTCTTCGCGGGTACCCCGCATTAATACCGGATTGCGATTGAACCATCCCAAATCTCCTCGGATTTCCTCTCTCGGATGACCGAAAGCACTCTCATCCAAATGACCCGAGTCGTTTGCCCCTCGGCGGTTACCCGAGGAGCAGAGCAGGTCCTGGCGCCGCTGCTGGTCGCGGGGGTTGAGCATCACGTCGAACTGCGCCCGCTGCATGCCCAGGATGCCGACGAAGAGGCCGTGCCGCTGAGACAGCTCCTCCTCGCCGAGGGTGTACACCGCCCCCAGCGCGCGCAGCGTCTCGGGCAGGCTGACAACAGTGTAGCCAGAGAGTTAGGCAACAAAAAACGCCCCATACACCCGTGCGTGACGGGACTGTATCTCCGCCTGGCTGCTGGGCAACATCTATGCACGAGTGCAGGGGAGTTGCCTAGAAGAAGGCGGAGATACCACCACCTGCACAGAGGAGTATAGCGCGGCTTTTTGCTTAACCTCTCTGGCAACACTGCCTGGCAGTGCGAGGACACTCAGGTCACACAGAAGGGGGATTTCCGAAGAGGGTCCAGTATTGTCCTCTGTCTCACTCCTCATGGCCGTTCCCCATGAGTGCGACGAGGAAAGAGAGGAAAAACTACTGTGAGCGTAATTAGATTTGAAAAATTAGCACTGCGGCTAAAAACTTAAAACAGCGGAAAAATAAATACAGGACTACAGTGTCTCGTCTCATGCTCCTCGGCAGTGCACTGGAAAAACTAATGTGACATGAGTCACATCAATTGATGAGACCAGTTTATGTCACATTTCAAAACGTTACCAAATTCTCGGTCACGTTTGGTAATGTGACATCCGGTGCCACGTGTTATGTCTGCCTATAGTAATAACATGGGGGATGTCACATTACAAACGTTACCGAAAATATGGTAACATTACGTGATTTTACCTAAACTGGTCACATGTGACATGTGTCACATTAGTTTTTCCAGTGTGAGTCCTACGTTTGTTAATACATAAGGCTGTCTCGCGCTGCCCGCACTCCGTCGCCCTGTCTCTCTCTCTCGCGCGCTGCCTGGACTCGTCGCCCTCTGTGGAGTCACTTCGAAAAATCATTGTATACAGCCCCCAAAAAATCATTAAAAAAAAAAAATCAAAACAAAATCAAGTAGAAAGTTGCATAAAAATCCGAAAAATCGAGAACAAATGAACCCAAAACTGAGAAAAATGGGAACAAAACAAGAAAAACCACAATTTTTTAAAAAAGTAACATATTGTTTCTTTTTTATCTCGTGAAAATTCAAAAGAAAAATCGAAATCAAAAATCAAAAAAATCCTTGTACAAGTTTTAAATGAGTGATTTCCCCCTCACCCCCCCTCTCTCTCTCTCTCTCTCTCTCTCTCTCTCTCTCTCTCTCTCTCTCTCTCCTCTCTCTCTCTCTCTCTCTCTCTCCTCTCTCTCTCTCTCTCTCCTCTCTCTCTCTCTCTCTCTCTCTCCTCTCTCTCTCTCTCTCTCTCTCTCTCTCTCTCTCTCTCTCTCTCTCGCTCACTCAGGCTGCGGGAGGCCGCGCAGGCCGAGGCCGAGCAGCGTCCAGGTCGGCGCCGGCTGTGGCTGCCCCGGCCGGGCCAGCAGGCCCAGCAGCTCTTGGACGGCGGCCGAGTGCTTCAGGAGGGACCGGGGGGCCGCCCCCGCCCCCGCCCCCGGGGAGCCGTGGAGCACCTCCTCCCGCGCGTCCAGACGGCCGCCCCCGCCCCCGCCCCCGCCCCCGCCCCGGGGCCCAGACCGCCGCGGACGCGCCGCCGCGCTGAACGCGTCGCAACGGAACAAGCGGCTCACCTGGGGGAGGAGAAGGAGAAGGCTTTCAAAACGTGTACAATTATTATTTTTTTTACTTTTGATTTTTTAAGGAAAATTTTGATAAATTTTGATATCCAACCCACATTTCTAAATTATTTTAATAGTCTATTCCTCGGGGTCCACTGATCGCGACGCTCCCGAAGAACATTAATGCACCGGAAATCATGTAAAACTGGCTCCTGAGATTGTGAGCACTGGTAAAACTAAGGCATTACTGTTCGATCCAATGAAGCATACAGTTACGTCTTCAAGCGTAACTGTATCGGTATCTTGCGTGCTTAACATTTCATACTAAGGCATTCCCCAAACCCCAAGGCCCATCAGTGAAGCTACGCCAGGGCGTGACACAACCCATTCGCAGGCCTGGGCGCGGAGGAGCCCAAGGTCGAGGCCCAGGACGGGGATTCCTCACAGTGGTTCCGTATCTCTGTCCTATTCGCACTCATGGATCTCGGCAATGAGAAGCAGGAGCAAGGCCACTGTACTAAACGCGCGGTTCGGAACCTCCCTGCAGGCCCAGCCTCGGCCCAGCCCCACACAGCGTCACGGCTGCAGGGGTCCGGGCAGGACCGAAGGGGCATCCACACTCTTAAAATCTGTGACCTGACTATTACGTTCATTACGCTGTATTACGCTCCGAAAATTCACAGATTTGGCCAAAGTCAGGCCAAAACGGACAAAAATAGCTACGACCCAAAAACGAGTAAAATATGGAGAATTTTTGCCATTACGCTTCTATTACGCACAGTATTACGCCTTCATTACGGATAGAGTAACCCGACTATTACGCGAGTGCATGCCCCCTCGGGCAGGACAACTCGTTCCGGCTCCGGCCGGCTCGTACGCGGGTCAGCCGTCAGCCCATCCCAACCCTGTTGGGTCCCCACCCGAGCCCCGAGCCTTCAGTCTCAATCGTCCCAAATCGAAAATATTGACCCGAAGAAATCGCCAAGTCTATTCTGTGTAAGCTCCCAGAGCGCCTGTGAGGTAGGCAACATCTTGCGTGCTGCGCGTGCGTGCACTGCGGGCTGGCCTATGCGGAGTCTCGCAGGCGCCCGCTCTTGTAATTAAGCTGAATAAATCTGAGAGAAAGGGACGCACGGTAAATGAAAATCAGAGCACACCTCGGTTTTGGATGCGCTGTCCTTTTCTACCCTCATACACTGGAAATGTACTAGTCATATTTCTCGCTTGTAATGAGCGAAGCATTTTTTCATCGCTGAATAAAAGTGACGTACGCTAAAACGACTCAAATTGAGTCTTTTCTGGTATTTTGAAATCGCTCCAGTAGAGTGACGTTTGATGATTTGACTCAAGAGGAGTAATCAAAGTGACTCTAATAGAGCGATATTCGAGGCGATGTTTATCCATCTCGCTCTCCCAGGAGCATGAAAATTTGGTACAGAAAAGTCGCTCTCCCAAAAGCGACAAAGGCGACTCCTCCATTTTCAGTGATGTGAAAGAAAAAGACAGCGTTACATGAAATCGAGGTGCACTCTCGGATTCGGAGACTTTTGTTTACCATGCGCACTTTTAAATAGTCGCGAGGCCTAATTCAATCAGAAACCAGAGAAAATATAAATTTTGTCTCAAGGCTTACATATGGGCAGGATCGCGGATCACATGAGAGAGCGCCCAAATGTCCGCAGCGGAACAGGACCCAGCATTAACGCTAAGAACGGGACGACCTGGCCGTCTCGGGCAGCTGAGCTCAAAGAGTACCACGGGTACGGGTAGAGACAGGGAAAGGGTTACGCCCGAGGGAGAAACATCTCTGAAATTTTGTACACCTCGTGATCCAGAAATATTGAAAGAAGTCGGGAGACATTGTGGAAAATTCAGGGAAATTCACAAAAAAATTCTCAAAAAAAAAGGGGAAAACTTCAAGCAAAAATTGCTAGACTTCCACGAAAATTAAGAAAAGTTCCGAGTTATTTTTTCCTCGGTTGGGCCCAATCCCAATGTGACTGGTGACGAGTTGGTCGGGGCGAGTTGTCCGCCTGCTCACCTCGGCGTCGATGAGGTTGAGGTTGCGGCGGCCCAGGGCGACCCAGGCGATCCGCACGGCGAGGCGCAGCAGCGGCTCGAACAGGCGCGCGTCCCGGTGCGTCCAGGACTGCACGCCGCTGGCGAGGTGGTGGTAGCGGCGGAGCGGGCCCAGGCCCAGCACCAGGGGCAGGTAGTCCCGCGCCAGCAGCACGCGCAGCGCGCACAGCTCGCCCTGCCGCCGCTGCAGCGCGGGCCCGCCGTGCTCGCACCGCTGCGCCAGCCACTCGCAGGCCTGCAGAGTAAAGTGCGAGGTGGTGGTAGCGGCGGAGCGGGCCCAGGCCCAGCACCAGCGGCAGGTAGTCCCGCGCCAGCAGCACGCGCAGCGCGCACAGCTCGCCCTGCCGCCGCTGCAGCGCGGGCCCGCCGTGCTCGCACCGCTGCGCCAGCCACTCGCAGGCCTGCAGAGTAAAGTGCGAGGTGGTGGTAGCGGCGGAGCGGGCCCAGGCCCAGCACCAGCGGCAGGTAGTCCCGCGCCAGCAGCACGCGCAGCGCGCACAGCTCGCCCTGCCGCCGCTGCAGCGCGGGCCCGCCGTGCTCGCACCGCTGCGCCAGCCACTCGCAGGCCTGCAGAGCACGGGCACTTTCGTCCCTAATTTCGGACACTCTCTCGAAGTCTGCTGTAGCTACACACATTTAGATAGAAATTCGGCATGGGTGTCATCCGACGTGTCCGGAGCCATAGTTTTTCTAATCGCAACAGATTTTTCATATTTCATCATGCCTACACGTAAGAAAGGAAAAACCGCTCAATTCGTCCGAAATTAGGGCACTTGACTGTACCACTTAAAATATAACTTCTGAGGTCAGCATCATCTTCGGCGTAAAGTTTCCTTTCAAACGAGCTTGCATATGATAGGGTTGCGATTTATATTGAAGTGGGTATGTTAAAACAGTCGTCAAATTAGGAGCACAAATTTTGAAAATACGACTGTCGGAAAGCACAAATTTTGCACTAAAAGATGATGTTGAGCACAAATTTCTAGCGTGATTGGGCGGTGCTAGGTTCACGGAGGTAATCTGCGTAAGCTCACAGAGCGCCTGTTAGGCAGGCAACATCTTTCCTGCTGTGCATGCGTGTACTGCGGGCTGGCCTACCCGGCGAATCGCAGGCGTCAACTCATGTGATATGCTAAAGAAATCTGAGAAAAACGGACGCGTACTTTTCAAATGGCCCAAAACCCCGGTCCAAACTGAAATGAGAGAGTACATGATTGTAAAATTTGGTCAAAAGGCTGATATATGTATGGGCGGATCACATCAGGGCGCCAAAACGTTCGCTGCGGAACAGGAACATGGTCCAGCAGGAGAAAGATAGGCGAGTTAGCCGACTCGGTGGACCTGCTCCCTCGCACTTAGTGAACTGTTGGGTTTCTGGAATATCCCTGTCACGCTTGAATTATTCACGCACTGTAAAAACAATGTCTGATTTTTTGAGGGAAAAAGGGAAATTTTGAGGAGCACCCGTACTTTAAGGAAAATTCCTCAGATTTTGAGGAAGTCTCATCAAAAAATGAGGGACTTTTCCATAAATTTTGAGGAGACTTCCTCAAAATCTGAGGAATTTTCCTCAAAGGACGGGTGCTCCTCAAAATTTTCCCTTTTCCCCCAAAAAATCAGACATCGTTTTTACCGTGCGAAGTGTCCGTAGTGCGTGAGGTCACAAGAGCAGCTCGGCGGAAAGCGCAAGTTTCAGTCCTCTGAATCAAGTCGTTTTTTCCCCCTCTCTCCTACAATAAAAGTAGTAAATTTACGACATACCATTCTTGCTCGTAATTAAATTAAGTAGATAGGTTGTGATTATTGTAAATTTACGATTCGGAATAGTAATTTTGTGACTACGCTTTGTGGAAAATTTTCCCGTTCACGCACTTTGGTTTCAAGTGTACGATTATTTTTCACAGTGATCTCTTGCTTCGGGTCTTAAAAGGTCGGAAAGGCAACAGAATGGCCAGAGCAACATAAATGCCAAGGTGATAATGGGCGGAGCGCCGCACCTGCATGTAGTGGAAGAGGTACAGGATGAGCGTGCGCAGGAAGCGGTCGACGGCCGCGGTGTGGAACAGCTTGAGGAAGAGCGGGGGCAGCCGCTGCTGCACCTGCACCAGGAGAACACGCAGGGTGGGACTGGGCCGCTGGACGGGCCGAAACACAGAGCGAGGATTTTATCGGCCGCGATTTTTAGTCCGGCAGACCAGGGTGATTGTACGGATCCCGTGAAACATCAGTGCACAGTCACTGTTACGAACTTGTACCGTTTCCAGCAGGCGAGGCGAAGGCCCCGCCATTCACATGTTGTGTGACTTTGGGGTCGGGCCAAAGGCCAAAACGAAAGGCCGATAGGGCGGCCAGGCCAAGCGGGCCCGTTTCGAAAAAATGTTGTTTCACTCTCGTCAATTTCCCTACGACCGTACCTGGAACAGCACGACGTTCTTGACGTCCGTGAGCGTGACGAGGTCGGGGTCGCCGGGCTGCACCCGGCGCTGCCAGTGGCGCCGGAAGCGGAGCTGGTCCAGGGCGTCCACCACGTCCAGGAAGCTGAGGGCGAGATCCGGCAGCAAGCGGCCCGGACCCGAGCCGCGCGCCCCGCGCGCCCCGCGCGCCAGCGTCAGCCGGGAGGCCACCCGCGCCTCGGGCCGGGGCCGACCCGCGTCCCGCCTGCAACAGTACAGAGTACACCGTAAAAAATTGTCGCTAAAATACCAGAAAGAAATTGACAGGTTTCGCTGTTAAATCGGCAAACAGATTTTTCCTGAAGTTTGATCGACAAGAAAAGTCGCGAAACAATAGATAAAGTTTGTAAAGTTACGGAATTCTTTTTTAAATAAACACGAATAAAAAGTAAATTCATAGTTGGGTCGTTTAACAAAATTCACAGATATTTCTTGTTAATTTACGATTTTTTTTTTTAAGTTTATACGCTGTGAGAACACAGTGCTCGCACCAGCTAATTGCTGACTGTTTGGCGGCAATTTCAAAGTTTCCCCGACATGTACATTGACATGTTTGCAGAAAGCAGAGTGTAAATGCCCTAGTTTGTGACCAGCTCTGGACGTGCATAAATTCTCGATGATTGACTCCAAAAAAAAATTGTCCATCATAGAGATTTATTGTGTGTAAATCAATACACTGGAAAAAGAAAGGTGTGAGTTAACACCTTTCCAGGGGTGTTTAAGGCTTAATGCCTTTGGAAAGGCATTAATACGTCTTAAAGGTATTAAATAAAAAATAATGCCTTCGGTCGGTTTTAATACCTTTGAAAAGGCATTAAACCTTTCACACCCCTGTGAACGTGTTAAGTCACACCTTTGTTTTTCCAGTGTAGTTTTACGTTTGCGTCTGTTTTCTCAAGGTTGACGACAAGGCCCCTCCATCGCACCCCGACGCGCCCCGCCCCACCCACACTCTGCAGCACTCTTACCAGGCAAATGCTTCGAAAATATCAAAGAATTGTGAAGCTTTGTAGATTGATCGGCATTATTTTGAAATTGTGCGGCACATGCTGAGCCATCTCCACTCCAAGGCATTCCCTCTCTGCAAATCCAAGTGACGAACTGTTCGACAGTTATAACTGTAGAACTAAAAAGTTCTGCAGTTGCAAGTGCACCTTTCTGACTAAGATGGAAAATATTTTTTACGAGGACACCATCATCTTCGTCTTGAAATTCTCTTTCAAACGAGTACATGGTTGATAGGGTTGCGGCTTAAATTGAAACGGCTACGAGTCCTTATATGAAATTTTCGGAATTCGTGTTCTTTTGCGTACCCGTTTCAATTTAAGCCGCAACCCTATCAACCAGATACTCGTTTGAAAAAGAATTTCAAGACGAAGATGATGGTGTCCTCGTAAAAAATATTTTCCACCTTAGTCAGAAAGGTGCACTTGCAACTGCAGAACTTTTTAGTTCTACAGTTATAACTGTCGAACAGTTCGTCACTTGGATTTGCAGAGATGTGAGGCTCTCACGTCTGCAGGACGATGCCTCGCTCCGACTCGTCCCACTCCCAGTGGCCGGTGTGGCCCGGGGGCGGGGCCGGGGCCGGGGGCGGGGCCGGGGGCCGGGGCGGGGGCGGGGCCGGGGGCGGGGCCGGGGGCGGGGCCGGGGGCCGGGGCGGGGGCGGGGCTCGGGCGGCTCGGGCCGGGGTGGGGCCGCCCGGGCCGCCCTCCCCAGGGGGCCCCAGTGTGGCGTTGGACGGCATGATACGTCCACGAGCTGCCGGAGGCGCTGGCCCACCCAGGCTGTCTGTCACCATGGAGACCGGCTCATTTGGCTTGGGATTTTTGTTGCTTATCAAAAATATTTTGGCCCTTGCCTGCACAGAAACAGTACGAAAAATTGTCACGAATCCAATGAGCATCCCCCCAGATTTTGGGGACCAGCCGTGTATATAAGCTGTGTCCGTTGTGTCCCAGGAGAGCTTGGATTGTTTCATATTTTTGCAACTCTGGAAATGGAACTGGTGAACGGCATGATAGATAAAACTGCAAAAAAGTTTAGTATTGCGGTTTTAACTGCATAACTTTTTCAACCACAAGACTCGAGTTTTGCGGTTGATACCGTAGTAGCGCCAAATCGGTAAAGCGCATTTTGATGCGCATGAAAGGTAACACATTTAAGACGCATTTAATGTGCATTACTGCACAGAAGGCGCATTTGAAGCAAACTATACACATTAAATGCGCCGAAAATGTGTTATTTTTTATGACCGTTTTTACGCGCATTACAGCATTGAATGCACAATTAAGCGCATTTTGCGATTCTAGGGAGTTAAAACTATCATGCAGTACAACAGATTTGCAATGATGACTTTCGAGTTTTTGGAGGGGTTCAGCCAAAAAGATCTTGATGAGCCTAGAGTCACACATTTCATCAAAGATTGCAGATACAGTATTTTAATGATGTACCTTTAAATATATTAGACATTTGGCAATACACAAAAATTACATGATTTTTCCACAAATAAAGACTTGATATGAAATGCAAATATTTTTAGAGACTAGTTTTCATTGTTTTAATAAAAATAGTATCCAACTTATCCACTTTACAGTTTGGACAAGAAGAGATAACAAAACAAAGTCTGCATAAATCAGAGTACACTGGCAAAACACAGGTGCTGCATGGCACTCCTAAAGGAATGCTATCACTGTTTTGCGTACCTGAAAGTGAAAGTCTCCTGAAAAGAGTATTTTTCACTGATTCCTCTAGAAAGGCAAGAAAAGAGGTGACGGTCACAGCTTCTGAGATTAATGGTGCTCGCGCAGTAGACAATTGAGTAGTGCCAAAAAGCGTCCTTCTTTTTCCTGTGTCAATATTACACCATAAAATGCTTTAGTTCAGACAGCAATTACAGTTTAAAGTTCCTAAAATTTAGGAAAGAGGTTAGTCTCCTGATTGCAAAAAAAAAAAGTTTTTTTTTCTAATTAATTCAATATTCAAAAGAAATGTTCCACAGATTGAGACTGCATAGCTCAACTGCCTGAATAGGAGAATACTTACTCAATTTGAGTCAACAAAAAGAGCGTAAAGAGTTTAAAAAATTATCAAAAGAAAAAGAAAATAAGGACTAGACAATACAATACTAAAGTTACCATTACGTTTGTGTTTCAGAGTAAAAAAAAACTAGAATTAAATTTAGACATTAAGAGGCTTTGACACACATGCACAAAGAAAAAATATTTTCTCTTCAATCAAAAATAATTTGACAAGTTTAAGTTTTTCAATAAACACAAACTAAATTTACATTCCTTTTTTTTATGGGAGCTTTTAAGGCTGTTCATAATGACTGTCACAAAAGTGCACGTAGTAATTTAGTGATAGAGAGCTGTCTGTTAAGACAAGATGATTATCCAACAAACATACATCTTTCATATAAGACGCCAAGTTAAAAGATATAAGATAGGTAATGAAACAGAGAAAGAAACACTATCAGCATATTCAATGATGTAACTAAAGTGACTAGTTAAAATTTTAAATTCAATAAATAATACTTAACTTCAGAAAGGTTTTAAGATATAAACAGATCACATTATATCACAAAAGAAAAATTAATAAAAAAAAGCCTACATCACAGAACTAGTTTGTGAATGTGAGTTTATATTTACCTACAGGATGATATAAAACCACTCACTCAAAGCACAGAAACAAACAAAACAAGATAAAAAGAAACAACAATCATTCTGGGGTCATATCACCATCACTTTTGCTTTTAGGTTTAGACTCCCCCCTGATGAGGTATTAAACTGCCGTCAGTGTCTGATTCTTCAGTCGATTGGGTTACCACCTCAGAGGTACTTGTTGAAGGAGGTGTAAGGGCTGCAGCTCGTGCAGCATGCGCCCTCTGGTGCATTGACTCTATTAAACTATCAATCTGTGTGCTTGAAAGAGAGGGACGAATGCTGCCAGCAGCCATCATTTGCTGGTATCTCCTTAACTGATCAGAGACAGGGCCTGGAAACGTACGGGCAGATTGAGACCGTCCCGTTCGCTGAGATTGAGAGGGAGCTGCTCGGTCAGGGATGTCATCATCTGTATCATCATCGTCATCAGGAATATCAAGATGAAATTGTCCAGTCGGTGATTGCAGAGCAGCATCAATGTAGGCTCGACTAGTTGGTGAAACACTTCCCAGACTACTCTGCTGTCGTCCTTCAGTTTGGTCTGTTGTACTGATGAATGCCAAGCGTACAGGCTGCTGAGGCATTCCAGGGCGTGCTGCAGGAACATGGGTGCCCACTATCATTCGAGCAGGTCGAGGAACTGGGTGTGTTGTGGGAGCAGAATTTCCAGCACTTAGATCTGCATTTTCTCCACCAACTCTGTTTAGAGTGACAGTCACTGATGATTCAGAGGAAGAAGAGGATTCGTTGGAGTCTTCGCCAGTTGTTCGAGCAGAAAATGTAGACGCAGCTTGAGATGTAGGAACAAGCCCCCCCACTGCGGCAGCAACATCTGGACTAGGACTGAGGTTGTCATGGATGCGAAACATACCAGGAACATCATTGTCGTCATCCATGTCATCACCGTCATCACTACTTGTGGTGTCGTCTTCATCATCGCCCATGTCATCCAAATCATCATCATCAGCCTTTAACAGAAAAAAAAAAGTAAAGTCAAAACGAATTCACTAGATAAGATCACTGTCATTGAATTACTACTTACATCTTGATTCATTTTACCAATTGGCGAGACATTCGCAAACATCTGACTAACACCATCTTTCTGTAAACAGGGGCAAGAAAGAGGGCATTTAAAACAAAGAGAACTATTCACAAACTAAATGTAAAAAGAAAGTTGACACAATCTGCTAGTCTAATAGAACAATAGAAAACATTTAATGTTATGACACTTGGAAATGTTCCACCTAAGGTAAACTGCAGTTATGAAAGGCTGAGAACATTTTGAAAAGCGGACGCTAACCTAAACGACTGAGAGAAAATATGAGAATAAAGAGATTAAGGTGCCACTGAGTTAGACTGGCATTAATTACTCTGTTCCTACAAACGTCAAGTGGTAACGTTTATTCCGCAACCAAACTAGCAGAAAGTATGTTGCAGTGTTCACCCTACCCATTCTCTCTGTTCTCGCTCAAGCTGCAGTATTTCGGCTTCCTCGTCGATGGGAGGGTCCAGCTCACACCAAAACGGACCGACTAAATTCGGTCTCAAGCTCGGAAAAAGAGGTATCGACATGATTTGACGTAATTAGTCAGAAAAGTTAAAAAAACACGCCTCTATCGGTAGCGCACTGGCGCTGTAGCGCCGAGGGGCGTAAGGGCGATAGTAAACACAAAACAAAAGCAAAGATGGCCGCTTTCTGCTTGTTTTGGCCGAAGGCCCGCAGTGTTGGCAGCCATGCCACGCACTACCATTGCTACCAACCCTCAGACACAGCGCGCTGAAATCGGAAGTGGGCGGTTGGGAACACGGTGGTGGTGGTGGCAAAGGGCAAGGTGAGGGTAAGGGTGAGGAGATATGTGGCCTGAATGGCGAGGGTACAGGAGGCAGAGGCGGCTACACGTGTTTCAATCGCAGCTGAATGAAACGACGGGAGAGTAAACTTGTCAATGCACAACAAGTCCACCTTCCTCATCCTTCTCCTGATCGGCCTCGGTCGAGCTGATCACCGAACAACGGACCAGACGGGATAGGCAAGTCAAAGACGTCAACGACAGAGGTTAGATTTTTGCATCGCGAAAGCGACACAATACGACAACAAGTGTGTGATTGTCGCATACAGTTCTATGAAAGTAATTTCGCATACACCTGAACAAGGAAAGGTCAACACTCTCCGAGGAATTCCGCATATACTTGGAAATGGAAATGCAATGCACTTTCCTACAGCACCGCATGTGCCACATTCACACACATGGATGTTAAGTTTTCATTTTTGTCGGACAGATTTGGTCCTTACTTAGCTCTGCGCGGTAGGGGCTCAGCAGGCTGCTGTCATGGGCGCGATCCCCGAGCCCGGGCCCTCTAGGCCAGCGTCATCCGGACAGCCAGCCCTGCTCCACGGCCACGGCCACGGCCCCGATCCCGATGGCGAGGGCGAGGATCTGCCTCTAGTGGTTGCCAGCCGCATCATCTCCGGCGCGGACCAGCTTGAGCGCAGACTGTCCCAGAAGCAGGTGAGCTTGGTTTACTGAGCGAGTGATGCAGGCACGTAATAAGGGTGGGGTGGGGGTGAGACCCTCCTGGATCCGCCTGACGGGAGGCAATTTTTGAGCTACAGAACCCCTGAATGTAGGCAACTTTCAATACATGCATCAGGCGAAATTCCCACCCACGACCCACGAATGCAGCTGTGTGAGGCAGGCGAGTATCTCCGCTCTCCTACTAGGCAAACTCCCCACACATGAGACTGCGTACTGCCTAGTGTATGCAGCCTATTATAAGAGCTGGCGCCTGCGATACTCCGGATAGGCCAGCCCGCAGTGCACGCACGCGCCACAGGCAAGATGTTGCCTACCTAATAGGCGCCTGAGGGCTTTCACTGGATAAACTTCGCAATTTCTGAACCGAGAATGACGGGTCTATCTTATATTTGATTTTCAATTTTCATAAGAGTTATGTATCTTTGTAAAATAAAATTGAAACGACTAAGGACTGGGCCTTGGGCCTCGGGCGAGGACCAGCGGGGTTGCGACGGGCTTATCCGCATCACCGCACCCTACAGTGACATCCAATGTAGCTTTATATTACTTTTCACCGAAAGCTACGGTGCTGCAGGGTTCACTGTAGCTTACTGTGAAATTCTACTCGAGCCTGAAATGCTTAAGTGTTGCCAGAAAATAAAGTAACCTTAACGCGGGGGAGGCACGGGGATGCATCCATGCTTTCCTACGTTGCAGCGTGTGACCTGCACTGCGAAAAATGCTCTCGTTGGCCTTAAACTCGTCATTCATAAAATTTACGACACCCCAAGGGTACTCAAGTCCATGGACAGTAATTTTAAAATATAAAATTGAAGTTTTACTAATCTTTTTATCGAAAAAATTCCAGTATAGCCTTTTTACAGTGGCTAGTGATCTGCCGGGGATACATCCTCATTACTACACTGTGCTCAGGTACCTCATACAGAGCAGAGAAACGAGCGAGCGCAGAGGCTCGCATGCGTCCGAAAACGATAGGTGAGAGTGAGAGGGAGCTATGTTCTATAGTTCGAACGTCTCACGCTCGCCAGTCGTTTTCGGGCGCATACGAGCCTCTGCGCTCGCTCGTTTCCCTGCTCTGACTTCACGACCCACTTGTTCCCGAGCAGGAGGCGGTGCTGCAGCGGCGCGCGCGGCTGGCCACGCTCCGCGGTCAGCTCCGGGACCAGGTCGCCGTCACGGAGGGCGCCGCCCTGGAGGCGCTCGTCACGAGGGCGCGGCTGCGCGGGGCCGAGCGCGCCATCCTCGCGGCGAGCAGCCTCCTGCACCAGGGCGTCCCCGGCGACCGGGACCAGGACGCGGGTCGTCTGAGGGACGCTGCGCGTCGGGCGGCCGCCGAGGCGCAGGTGCGCGTCGAGCTGCTCGAGGACCCCGGCGTGCTGGCGCTGCGCCGGCGCACCGACGCTCTCGCCGTCCTCCTCGACCGCGCGGCAGCCGAGCTCGACGTCCTGGAGGAGCAGCACCGAGCCGTGTCCGAGGCCGCGGTGGCGGCGGCAGCAGCAGCAGCAGCAGAGGGGTGCGCCCCGGGGAGGGACCTGCAGCTGGAGCAGCTCGAGGCGCGCTGGCCGCAGCTAGCAGGTACTTCCCACCCACACCAACCTACTGCGTCAGCTCCGAGGGCCCGAGGTGCACAGTTTCATTCGGGCGGGCAAAAAGGCGGACTTGTCCGAAAACGACAAGTGGGAGTGGGATGCCCGAGCCGGTCCATAGCTCTATCTTACTCACACCTGTCATTTTCGGAGGCGTCCGGGTCCCACTACCCGCCCGACTGAAAACTCTGCCGAGGTGCACCGCACCTCCTCTAACCAGAGTACGCCCTGTTGTGTTCCAATCATTTTCCAAGAATATTCCATCCTCATATCTTTAGGTCAAATAGGATGCTAAAGGTGGCCTTACCTTACCATGGACCTCTCTGGTGTCCATCCAGTGTTCGTCCAATGGCCATCCGACTCTCAGTGATTTCCGAAACCTTTGAAAATTTGGGCAATAGCCATCTCCAGTCACTGTTAAGTCCGAGGGGTCCTTCACTCAAAAAAAAAAAAAAATCAGTGTACACCCTACACCCTGAAACAAAATCAGTAAAAACTCAAAAAAGAATCTAGAAAAATCATTAAAAAACAAGAGAGAAAAAAATCATAAAAAATCAAGGAAAATCGTCCAAGAAAAACAAACTGAAAAATCACAGATATCGTTGTACGCTTGAATTTATGGAGAAGGCCCTTCAGTTTAAGTTCCCTAATCAGTGCAACGCCCGTCCCAGGAGTGATGGACCCCTCGGTCAGCCCCTAGAGCTTGGGCCCGCCCCTGGGTGGGTAGAGCTTACACCGGCTGGGAGTTTCGGCGTGGAGCTCATAACACCTTACGGCCAATTTCATTGTACGATTCAAGGAGGCAATTGAGCCCTGGCTGTCAGCAGCATGACGATTCTGCACGAGTTTGCTCGCAAATCTGTATGTGTACGTCTTTCGATTTGACTTTTGCGAAAATGTTCTTTCCCAGTGTTATAGCAATGTTTTAACATTCGCTGAAAGTTTTTGCAGTGTGGGGTCGATTGTGGGGGTGCATATGAGCATGAAGTATCCAAAATCTTTGTCTTTTGAACAAAAAATAAAACAATTTAATAATACAAAAAGCTTGTTTGAAAAAAAATGTCTTTCGTGCAAAACTTAAGAAGACTTTGCTTGTTAATTTGCCACATTTTTTAACACTGCATGTGCAGGTCGGCTCGACAGCAGCAGGCCCAGGACCCCTCCCTCTCGCCGCCCAGCTCCTCTGCTGATTGCATCATCGACCCTTGTGAGTCTAAGCTGAGGCAGAAGCACACAAACAATATTTAAAAAAAAAAAAAAAAAAAAAAAAAAAAAATCTTTACTGCAATGCCAGACTGCAGTTGCCAACTCAATCCGTTTTCCCTTTCCAGGACACAGAGGAGCCTTGCAATACCTTGCGCCAACTATGCAGGGATATCCACAGTGTGTGCGCTCTCATCGCGAATATTTAATCTGAAGTGTGTCTATGAAGGGGATGTTTGAGGTATATAATATTGATTATAACAGGATTTGACACATGTATTCTGCACAAAATAGGTATCATTACTGTACCAAAAACATTATATTAATACATTTGGAAGGAGCCAAAGCATTAGCTTCATAACTACGTTTTTGTTGTTGTTTTCTTTTTGATGGTATTTTTGTTTTATATGGTTGTTTGAAAAGGGCTTCAAAATATTCAGGCTGGAGTAAGTTTCTTTCTTTAAAGGGATCTCACGGTACTTCCTATGACATTTTTTTCTACGACTGAGTTAGCTGGCACATAGAAAATTTGAAATAATTTAGAATGTGCTAGTAGGTTGGCCAGATTACTTACTTTGTTAATAACACAACTCTTGATCGTAATGGCCGAGAAACTAACTTTCTGCTCACAACACAGCAAGGTACAACATTCAACCTATATAAAAAAGGGGCAAGCCATATAGCAGCCCTTTCTAATAGATTTGAGATAAAAATGATTGTTAGAGCAAAAGGAGCATTTGAAATGAGTATAAACTAAATAAACTTACAAAAGAGGATTTTCCAGCTGAAACTAACAAATTAGGCAAGTGGGTACCCAAAATATTTTGTACTTCACACCTTATTCTAAGCAATATACAACTTTCATTGAATAGCTAAGCTACTATGCAAAACACCTCAAAAATAAATTTTTCATTTTCACAAATATTAGCAAACGTGTTTCATCTTTTTTAAGATTTTTTTTTATTTTATATATTTTTTTAAAATTAATATTAATTTTTTCACCTTCACCAATTTAGCATATCATCTTGATTGGCAATGGTCAGAAGACGGAACAGTCAGTCTAGGCTATAAAAATAAAATGAGAATACTTTGTCTTTGAGGATTACATGAGGGTACTGAATTTCTGTAATGAAACTAATCACCAACAATCCATGAGGAAAAATTGGTTAGTTTTAGTCTACCTTAACATCGATTGGTACTAGTGTTTCTCACCGTCACATTATTTAGCGCATGGAATTCCTGACCATCAAAAATTATTGCTTTCTATGCGATGGAAATGCAATGTCATGAACATTTTACAAGTTGTGTGAACAGATTTGTTATGCTTATCACTAGAATGAACTAAAGCTTCAGACACCCGAGGTATTTAATCTCCCAGAACTGCCAGAGACTTTTCATGTGAAAGAATTACAGGAGATATGGCTACGGCAGAAGATATTCAAGCCTCATGATCATGATCATTAATCTTTGGTGAAAATCACAGTGTATATTAAAACATCAGAGGAACAAAAACTACTCAAAAGTCTAACACCCTGTAAAAGAAAGGAAAATAAACAGTAGAAACTAGAGATGGGCGAACCTCCGATTTTCAAACCGAACCGAACCCGAACCGAACCTCAAACTGAAAAAAGCGAACCGAACCCGAACCGAACCGAGGCCTGTCGAACCTTGAACGAACACTTAAAATCTAGAGCGAACTTGAACTCGAACCTTTTGTTTTTATTATTAAACTGAAGAGTATAAATGGGAATGATGTTGCTACTGCAATGAACTAGACAAAAAGAATTAGCACAATTTTTACTTATCAATTGCTCCTCCAATCAGAATTAAAACAGTGAAATTCAAAATAAAATGTCTAACAACGTTCGGTTCAGGTTCAGGTCGCATTCTGATTGGTGTAACGTTTTCGGGGCGAGATTTTTGCGTTTTTTGCTTAGTGGACCGGTCCGAAGTTCGATCTTCGAACTTTTCAAAAGGCCGGTTCGTAAAGGTTCTCGAACCCGAACTTTTTCGACTCGAGGTTCGCAAAACGAACCCGAACCGAACCGGCCCGGTTCGGTTCGGTTCGGTTCGGTTCGGATCCGAACCGTTCGCCCCATCTCTAGTAGAAACTAAATGCACAAGATGGGTCTGAATAAAATCAAGTATGATACAGAGTAACTGTGTTTTTAAAACTAAATAGTTAATCCCAAAAAGAGAGCTACAAAGTACACACCTACCACCTACAATACATACCAAATATTGAATGAAATTTAACTACGCTGGGAAGCAGTAATTCAAATTACATCTACCTTAAGTATTTCAAGAATAGTCTTGGGTGAATTGAGCTTTAAGACAACATTAAAAGGTCAGACAAACCCACTTTAACATTAACATTTTACAGCAATTTTCAGAAACTTAATCAAAATTTGTGTACATCAGATCAAAAATACAAAATAATTCAGATAGGCAGATGAAAATTCATCAACATGGAATAATAATTAATATAATTATAATAAAATACATTTAAGAGCAAAACAAAACAAACACACAGAAAAGAAAAGAAATAAAAGCATTACACACAGGAAAAGGGACTTCACTTGTAATCACTCACAAAGTGGAAAGTTAGTGCAGTGCTAGTCAGTGACAATGCATTAAAACACAAACCAAAAAACTCTGAAGAAGAAGGTTCAAGGGCCATAAAAAAGAAGATTGTTCACAGTGCTGACCAAAAGTAAGAAATGTAGATAAATAAAACACAGTAGGGCAGGCAAATGAAGTTGAGACCAACATAAGAATAAACCTATGGCCCCAAATGATAGACTGCACTGCAGTAAATTATAGTTTTCCAAAAAGCAGTATATCAATTTCACATCATCTTTACTTTGTCATTATTTTTGGCTGAAAAAGGCAGGTCAAACTATACCTACTGCATGGATAATTACAGAAAAAGTCAGAGAGCACCAAATCATTATGAAAATAGGAAAGCTGCCAAGTTTACAAAATATATAGTAAAAGAAAACATCACAGCAGAAGAGAGCATATGGAATGATCAGAGATAACATGCAATACAAAGACTACAACCAACTAAAAGATGCAAACACATAAATTATAACAAATAGAAAGAAACTGAGTTTCATATTAGGCTTACAAGTGAATACTCTCAAAGATAGACGGTACATAGGCACCAAAAATACCCATACTTATAAACTGAACAGAACAAAAAAAAAAAATAGTATATTTTAATAATGCTATAGATAGATAGAAAGTGCAGATTAAAAAACAATGGTATGTAAATATGTATAAAAGGATGGTTATGTTCAAACCATGGCAAGAGAACAGGAATTCTTGTTTCAATTCATAGCTCACAGATTTAAAATATTTAACCCTACATCATTCAGATTAAACATACTTAGGCATGATTTCACAACAGTTCCCGCACGGGGGAAGGTGGCCAGAGATAATCAGAACACAGTGGTTATGTGACTATCCCATGATGTGATTAGTGACCAGACTTGAATCCAGACAACACTTACATTATCTTGTACTTAAAATATGGAATTGTAATAAGAATGGTTAATGCATAAAACTGCACTGGAAATCCAAAAGAACAAGGGGACAAAGGAATAATTAAAGAGGCAATATTCCTGAAAAACAGAAAATGTCCTACAGTCCCTCTCTTAAATTGAATTTTTACTCTCCAAATTCATTACAATGACCTTCACAGCTCTTTCTTTGGCAAAAAAAAAAAAAAAAGCACAGGTTGATAAAATTAGCCAAACTAAAAAAAAACAACCAGACAGACAGACAGACACAGACACACAGACACACACACAAACACACACACAAAAAAAAAAAGTAAACAATTAAAATCCAAGTTTTTGAATTATGTCAAAAGTTGTCTGGTGGTAGTATGCGATAAATGAATAAATTATGGAATGTTTTTCAACAATGACAATTACGATAAAAGTTGGCAACTGAGACAAACAATAAGAACAATTGAGATGTAACCCTCTTTATGGAAACAAATTGGAAGAACGGCTTTTACCCGCCAAGTTTATCATCAAATACCAATCATCTCAGAAGTTTGAAGCCAGTTTTGACAGCAAAAGGCAGATTTACTGTTTTACATAAAAAATATATGTAAATGAGATTTCGAGATTGGAAAATTTGATTTCCACTTTACTTTAAAACAAGTTGCCTCCTGCAAAGCTTTTCTACCATCCCTGTATAAACAGTGTATGGTAAAAGTAAAGTAAATATACATGCCACTGCCCAAGGATGACTGCGAACTTAAAGTCACTCAATCCACGCACTGAGACGGCCTCTCAAAAATTCCTTTGCAGGCTCATAATATAATGTTCGAATAGCTACCACCTCAGGTAAGCGACGCATGGGTGCAAGGACCCCATCATCAGGCGACTCAAGGACAAGAGCAAAGAATAACAAAAGCAGAACTGCTGTAAAAATCACTGCTGGCAAGAGATAACTCGCTCGTAGTCTTACTCTGTGAGGAAATGATTCCTGATTGGGAACACCAGAACTTTCAGCTGCTGTACCAAGAAAAAGATTTCAGGTTTAGAAAGGACGAAAACCACCTGCACAAAGGCTGCAAACAGAATATCACATACCTTGCAAAGGATGAACAGCCCCACTGTTTAGGGACAGTCTGCTTCCTGTTTTTCCTCGGGCAACTGGTGTCTGAGACCTTGAAGATCTGTGTGAGCGTCCTTGACCATCAAGCAGCTCCGTAGAAGAATGGTCATATGGTTCACGCAGATAGTAGTCTGCAACTCCTTGCACAGAGCCATCTAACATGTCTAATTCTCTTTCTGGGAGAAGGGAAAGAAAGGAAAAGCAAACTTTTAAGTGTGTGATATGTTAAATGGAGAGGGAATTACTTAAGGTTAAAACTTAAAAATCAGAGCTTTCTCAGTAACGGCACAAATGCTGTTGGGCAAGACAAATTTTGTTAAAGCTTGAACCTTTTTAAGCCCATGCACAAAAACAAAGGCTGCTTTAAAGTAAAAGAATATTTTGAAGTATTTTTAAGCAATACAAGGTATTAATAAAATTGCATTGATAAAAAGAGAGAGAAAACCATACTGAAAGTGTTGAGTATGTTAGTGTATTTATGACAACCTAACTTAGAATATGTGCTCAGACAAAACAATCAATGTAGTGCTGATATGTGTTCAGCTTGGAGACAAAAACACTGTATTTTGTCAGGTTAAAGCAGTAATCTGTTCCTTTAATCTCTTGGAGTTTATGTTAAGATAAATCTCAAAACAAAGACATATAAATCAAACTTAATACATGCACAGATCTGCATTTGCTACACTCTTTTCTGATTACCTTCAATAATACATAAACAAGACATTCTAGACACTGAAGATTCCAAACACCATGCTACAAAACATACAATGAGAAAAGTTAGCAAAGGATGCTGTCATGCAAGGCCGACCCAAACAACCAACAAGCTTGCTCCTCACATTTGTAATGCCACTTTTCGCTGGACGTCTCAATGGCTCCAAAGCCTCTGGCTCTCAACAGTTTATAGAAGTGCCAAGACTTACAGACTCTTCAAGTATTGATACAAATAAACAACATTTCCTTCAAAATACAAGCTTGTTGCATTTCAAGAGCTTATTACTTGTAAGCAATAACTATGTGTCTCACCTTTGTTACATAATCCCTCATAACACATTTGTTCAGATAACACACACCCAATAGATTTTAAGCTAATGCTTAGTAGTTGAGGAGAAATAGATTTCTGACCACCACATTCCTTCACAGTCCACACAGAGGCAAAATCAACACCTGCTGAGGTCTGCTGGAAAGTTTCAACACTTTGACTCGGGAAGAAGCTCATTATACTACTGTGCGTCTCATGGGTATCTGTGTCTTCAGCAACACTTCTGCATTCACTGCAAGTCACTTCAAAAACTTTCCCACATTTAATTTTCTCTTCTTCAAACTCATCATTAGGACTCAAATCTCTGTTATCATGTAATGTTTTTGATAGGATGTTATCATGAAAATTAATTTTATTTTCCATATTTTCCTCACTCTCATCTTCATCCTCATCTTCTTCTTGTATGTCTTCCAAACATTCTCCACCAAAATTTTCATTGAGGATTGTTAAAAGACTTGCTTTCCTCTTAACTTCAGTGTCATTGTGAGACTGATAGTCAAACAAGAGGTCGCCAAAAGAACCACCTCCAAGAAGAAAGCACCACCACCAAAGCAACAAAAACAGGAAAGCAAATTACACAAGATAAGAGATGCTTTCAAATTATGACAGTTATCTACAAACACCTAAAACAACATTTAAAGACAAAATGGAAGAAATTGAATAAAGCCGTGAAAATAGATTACCAAAATCCTGAATTGCACAAGAAAGCTTAATTGTTTTTTCTCTGCTACAACAGATTTTACTGCAATACGCGCCCTTTTCCAAAAAAATAGCAAAACAATCAGACTTGCTGTGTGACTATCTGGTCGCATGCATATAGAAGAGCTCCAGACTATTTCCACATTTCTACATTTCACATCAAATTAAAAAAACGCTTTGACTAGTTTAACTACTCAAATAACAAAGAATTATTTCATTCATAGTACCATTTATACTCAGCATAATGAAACTTCTAGGAGCACTTTCTGTGTCCACTAAAGAACAAGAATTTGTCTGTAATTACTGGTATAAATGACGCTGTCTTACCTGCATTCCTCTGCCTTGAGTGGACTTCATGGTCTTCACTTACTGTTTCTAGCAGCGGTAAATTATTTTCCACACAAAATGAACCCTCATCATTTGAAGCCAGTAGACTTGGTCCACCGTCTAGTCTAGAATCAGGGACAGAGTGGTTTGAGCGTGGAAGATAACCTGAAAGCAATAAATTGTTTTAATAGATAGGAATTTTAACACTAAGTGATTGCTTATTCTTTGCAGTTGTGGACACTAACAAATATCACTCATATCTGTTGGTGAGGAAGGTGTTGCAGGAACACTTGATGCTTTACGTCGAAGACTACCAAAGCGATTTATTACAGGCTCTTCTTGTCGAAGGGGTCCAACTTCTTCTAATAATTCACGTTCTGTGCGTCCAGTGTACTTAAATTTGGTACCAAATGAGAAGAAGCTTCCGCCAGAGACCACAGGAACAACAGAACCTGAAGGAAGGCTACAGAACATATTCCTGTTCACTTAATGTTCCTTGAAACAATTTGAAAAAATCAATTACCTACTCAGAAACTTACGTAAAGAAAAGCATTTGCTCGATGGCACAGCGCCAAACATGGCGACATGCTGCTCCAGTTGGGCATTTGAAGCCAACAGTTTGCTTTTTCTGGTGAAAAGCAGGAATTTTAAAAGTTAACAGCAACACTTTGAACAGAGTGGAAGAAAGAGGGTATAGGAAGAATTGAGATTTTTTGGTAAAGTGAACTAAATCTTACCTTTGTTCGAGGGTCCTGTGAGGAAATGTAAATAACAATTAAATATTTTTTGGTCTTACTTTGAACATAAGGCATTTTTCTGTACTTCATAGTAAACAGATACATAGTGTATGAATTACCTCGTTATATGTCAGGTGCACAATGAACATCTTGCCTTCATAATTGATCTTGTGTACTTCTGGCCAACGAAAATGGTGAGTTTTCCTTGATCCTTGAAATGTAAGGATGCCCATGTGATTTATTCCAAGGTACAGTTGATTACCTCGATGGTCCTAAAACATAAAAAGAAAGAATAAGCATAACACTACAAGAAATTAAATTTTTCGATGAACTTAAAGCTGCTGAAGCAAACCTTAACAGGGTGAGGATCAACTCCATAAGTGTCTAAAACACAAGCCCGTCTTAGGAAGTTAGTTTCAACTTCTTGTGGTGATTGTCCATGGAGATGCGTCTGATGAAGCTCAATGATTTTTTCCTCAATTTGAGGCGTTTGTTTTAAAAGTAAGCGTAGATCTTGGACATAGTTACCCTCATGCTCCCCAGGATTGAAGTCACCAAGGTCAGCTAATTGCAGAAGTTAATGCAGACTTGAATAATAAAATCCAGAAAATAATAATAACAAAATAATGCTAGACAACAGGGACAACCTTGGACAACATAAGCAGCAAGAAGGGCCGCTTCATTAGAGGTACAATAGAGACGACCATGGAGGAGATCCCTGCGAAGTTGTAAATAAACCTGATAGCGAGTGATTTCTTCTTTCAAACGAAAAGGGTCTGGTGGATAGAATTTGACCCGAAAACTGAAGAGTAATGGATCCACATCTGAAAGAGTGAAACTGAAATTTAACAAAAAATTTCCAGCTAGTTGATATGAAATATGAAAAGAACTACTTACATTTCACTTGCTTAACAATTGTCTTGTTTAAGTCCAACCAATGCTGTAATAAGGGTTGATGATGAATGAATTATTGGGAGTAGGATACAGAAGTTGATTTGATGTAGTCAATAATAGGAACTTACTCTTTGCTTATTTAGATCAACATAACGAAGGCCGAAGTAGTCTTTCTCGACCAAATTCAATTGCTGACAAACTTGATCCAAAAGGTCTTTCCCCTCGTAGTTTGCCTGATATGTCAAAAACATATTTCATCAAAGGTAAGTCAACAACTTTATTTTCATTCTCCTTTCTTCAATATCAAGAACTATCAAGTTGAATGAAAACACAAAGTTATTCTAGTTTAATGTGATGCATAATTCTGATTTCACCCGCGAAAGAGTAAAATTCGTATGAAAGTTGAGTTACAAATTATAGAAGCTCTCAAAACCATAATAAGACGAAACCAATTATTGGCGTTATAGGTTATCTGCTGATAAAGTTTCGATTCTGTTTTGATAGTTCAAAAGGATAACTGCAATACATCAAACTGAATAATGAATATGATAAAGATACTCTTTATTTCAGCTGAAGATTGCGTCGGAAGTTACACTAGCCTCTTTGTAAAATAAGCGAATTACCTGAAATTCACATTCGAGGACCTCCGAGTCGTCCAGTAAGCGAACGGTGCATTTAAAGGTTGTATTCACGTCGTTCCGGCTTCCAAACCTCAACATTTTGACGCAGTTTGGCTCGAGAGCAAAAATGAGATTTCCCGACTACCTTGGGAAATAGGGAAAATAACGGCCAGTAATAAAAAGAACGACAAAATCAACTTTTCTCATGCCCCATGGGCCCCATGTTTGCAGACTCCACCGCGGCTAGCGCTAGCGAGTTGTCAGTTGTCTAGTCAGCTAGTCAGGGGGGCGGGGCGGGAAAGCGGGAGCAGCGCTGTCCTGTCAAATCCTGCGGTCACGTCCGAACCAGTCCTCCCTTTCTCTGTTTAACCGCGGCCGTGCCTCTCAGCTCACAGGACTGTGTCTCTGTGATTCTCAGCACTCTCGCCTCTTTAAAGCTCGAAGGTTCCATCTGCGTCTCTCGCACCCATAGGGCGAGTGATGAGGAAAGGGAGATACAGTTACAGGCCCTGAAAGACCCTTTAGTGGCCAGGCACTGATTCTGATGCAGCCCTGCTGCTGTTGGCCCGCGTTGGCCCCTGCCGGCCATCCTGAGAACTAGAGGGAATGGTTGAGTAATATGAAGTTGTGAATAGGTAACGGACCGTAACGTCATGAGCGCCATGTACTGTCAGTCTTCATTTTCTAAGAAAAAATATTACTAGGAATGGCCAAAAACCACCAAGCCTTGCGCCCTTGATTGGTAACATTCAGGAGGACTATCTAGAATGAAACGGTCTATTTTATCAAGCAAAGATGAAACAAAATGAAAAAAATACCCTTTAAATATGTTCCCCTTTATTAATATATTTAGTAATTAAATAATTATGATCACGAGGCCTAAAAGGCAACAGGAACATATCAAACATAATACACGTCACATAAGTTCATTACTCTAGAAATCATTTAAGACTTAAATACATTTTCACAAACCACTGCAATCCACGAGAGCTTACATTACATTTGAACTGAGACAGGAATCTTAAAGCAGATCAGCTTGAACGTTCAATGCCAAGAAGAGACACTGAGCAGTCCTGGGATTCAGTTTTACTGTATCACAAATATGCTGTGCTATTTTCCTCACCAAAACACTTACAACATCATACGTAAAAAAATCATCTAGCTATGTAGAAATTTGAAAACATCTAGGATAGATAGCAGCTAAATTGTAGGAAGAATGGAAGAAGTTTGCACAAAAAATAAAGTTATGTACAAAATTGCAGACTTAATTTTTTCTCAAAATTTGAGTGTACCAACATTTTGTCATGAAAGCCCCATCTCATCTCATCACTGATAGGCAAGTTTTTGAAGGCAGTACAGGATCCTAGAAATGCAACCTAGTATAAAGTATCCTGTTTTACCAGCCCAGCAATCTCATCAAAAAAGGAGAAAAAAGTACACAATGTCTATGATCGGTTTACTTAAAAAGATGAGGCAGTGATGTTCTCATGTCTTTCACTCAGTTACATGACAAAATTCACCTTATAAATGGTTACATAAAATTTTACAAATCCTGTACAGTTTAAAGGCACTACTGCTTGTTGATTTGAGGCTACTGTGAATAATTTACATGAAAAAAAAAAACAGAGCTAAATACAACCTTAAATACTACATAGTATAATAGTCAGAAATGTTGAATGTTTGAGCAGTGTAACAGTTAAGTACAGGTCTGATTTGCTACGCATATCAAGAAACTTGAGAACCATCTACAAAAAGTGGATGAATAGCATTTTTGATTATCTCAATAATTTACCAACATTAGGCAACCTCACTTTCAATGGCCAGTAGTGTTCCATTGGAGAAGAAATTAATGTTTTAGCCTGTGTTTCTTGCTGAATCACATGATCCATTGTAGGAATTCAGCATCTATGTTAAGAGAAAACTGACCTAAAACTGATTTACATGAGCTTATCTGGAATTAAGACAAGTAATTTAATTAATATTGCACAAAATAAAGCAGATTTCAGATGTCTCACATGTCTTCTGTCATGAATTTAGATGAGTTAAGATGAGAGGCATTTCCCCAAATCAGTTGTTTGGAGAATACCTTTGGCCCTATCCAATTCATAAAAAAATGGAAAATGCACTTGCTTTAAAGCAAACACAGATGCTTGTCAAGAAAAAAAGAATCAGTTCTGTAGGGCACATTGACTGAAAAGACTATGAAAAAAGTCTTGGTGAGTGGTCATTTGGCTGCCTGGGCTAGGCCTTGTTTTGCAGCCGCTTCAAGCTCCTTCTTCTTCTGCTTCTCCCGCATGAGTTCAGCATCCCTGCAGAAAAAAGAAAGATATAGTGAAAGGGAAAGTCACAAATAGGTGAGAAGAAAACAAATCACCTTAAAACCAGAAGTACCTGTGTCTCCGCTGCTCTAAAGTCATTCCCCCGTTGGCGTCTTTGTCATTTGCCCCCTTCTTTTTGGCCAACTCCTGCTGCTTCTTTTGGTTCTTGGCCCGGGCAAGCTCACGCTGATTTCCTCCTGGATACACAACACAGATAGAATGAAATACATACATACATTAATTATATCTATTTATTTTTGTTGCTTTGTTTTTCTTCTTCTGTTTTGCACCACCATCACTGCCACAGTGTATGTTAGCCTCCCCTGGTATGCAGCTCTAGCTCTTCAGGGATTATTTAAATGAAATATTTAAATTCAAAAAGACAAAAATAGATCCTCAAATGCTGAAATTACTTTGAGTAAATTCTTTAAGTACCAAAATTTATTCAGCAGTTCCTCCTGTAAACAATAATCGAACTAAATTTGATTAAGATAAATTTTTTGGCTATCCAGTGCTGGCGGAAGGAATTTTATTCTGATAAATGATGAATTGCTGCTGGATAGAATTGCACTGAGGTTCAAAATGTTCAGTAATCAAAACAAACAAAGTGACCAGCAGACGAGGCAACTTACAACCCCTATGAATTAATACGATCATAGAGAGCTTTAAAGCCCTCTTAGCGGGACATATGATAAGGTCTTTTCTCATTTAAAATTGGATTTTTGAGGTAACTCGGAACTGTAGGCACAGTTTCGGGGAGCAATATGAAGACAGGGCGCCGAAGTTTCCAGAACACTAAACGCACTCGTGGTACAGGCCGAAAAGGCAGGTTTACTGAGAAATCGGAGGCGGGGAAAACGGTGGGACGAAAAAATAAAGACAAAGCGAGTTGAGAGCGATAAACATTTTTGAGTTCAATACAATAGTATAACTTACGGGTCATTTTACTATGTTTCTGGCGCAACTAGGTTAAAGCTGGAGCGGCTGGGCCTTTTCCCGTCTTCTGGGTGGGTACTTCACGCAGGCCTGGGCGATCCAGCCCCACGGTGAAAAAAAACTCCAAACACGGGCCGAATGAAATGACAACTCAGGGATCAGCTGTCTGAAATAACTAAACAAGGAGCTGGAGGCGGAGGCGGGTGGGACAGGACAGACAAGAAGCAGAAGAAGGAATGGCGAGCCAGGGCGAGCCGAAGCCCGAGCCCGAAGCGTGTGGCGTTCCGACGGGCCGAGACGAGCCGAGCCGACCTCGGTCGACCCGAGATCGCCCGAAATGCAACGCGGCCGGGGCGGGGGCGGGGCGGGGCGGTGACACTTGAGGAAGAAGGTCGTTAAGCAATAGTAAGTCCTCTACCGGCGCAACTATTTTATTTGCCCTTCTCTCCAAAAGGACCCCGATCCTTGATAGTATTTCTCTGCAGACGCGTGATGCTCGGCGGGACGTTGCACCGCACCCGGCCCGGCCGCCGCCGCTCCGGTGTTTGTGGACCTTGCGGGACTTCCCTCGGCCGTTCCATACCATGCGCGGATCCAGGGGGGGGGCGACAGGCCTTTTGCCCCCCCCATGGCCCCTCGGTAGCCGCCTGAAAGGTAGGCAAAAAGTACTACTTTGCCCCTGTAAGTAGGCAAAAAGTACTACTTTGCCCCCCCCAAAGGCTGGCTCTGGATCCGCCAATGTTCCATACTTTGTTCTACCCTTTATGTTTCCTCCCACTCCCCCCCCCCCCAAAATCAACCACTTCCTCCTAGGTAGCAACAGTTGTTCCTGATAAGTGGTCAAAATAATCAGTGTAAGGCCAACTTATATGCGTGCCTGCTTGGCAGAAAGTGTGCATCTTGTGTGGAGAGTTATACTCGTTTGCTATCGATAGCGAGTGGAACGGAACACAGCCTTAGGGTACGGTACTCGTGGCGAAGTAAAAGCTTCACTAACTTTTAGAAAAGTACTACGATGTAGCTGGCTGAAAGCCGCGGTCCCATATTCTCGGTCAATTTCTGAAAAGTTCTCACCAGTGTTGTGATGTTCAAAAATAGAATGGAAAGTCAGCCATCTAGGCTTGCCATAACGCAGGAGCCGGAATTGCGCCCAGAAAAATGAAAATGTGGATAGTCATAAAACGGGGGTTGAGACTTTAATTTTACGCTTGTGATGACCGAAATTTGGATTGTTGTCTCAGCCCGGTTTTCCCTGGTAACCATGTGTTGTAGCAGTAGCAGTTGGTGCAACCTTTTCTTTTCGTAGTGTTGCCAGAAAAATAGGCTTTAAGAAGCGTAGAAATAAGAGTAATTAGTAACAGAGTTAAGCTATAGCGACACTGGTGTGTACGCGCTTTACTGCTTTGCCCCCGCCGCTGTGCATCGGCTACGCATTTCTCACTTTTTAGGCAACATTGAGACGCAGTGTGCAGCTGGTCCCAGCAGGAGGAATATTCGAGATGCCCCTGTGCCGTACAGGTGCGGCTCGGCCCCGCCCCGCCCCGCCCCGCCGCACCCGGTCGCAACAACCAGACCAGCCGGCCTTGGCCGCGAGCGAATCCGGGAACTGATGGTTCGGTATGGGATGACACTGGGCCGAAGCGCCGGCGCGCGTGCGTGTGTGTGTGTGTGTGTGTGTGTGTGTGTGTGTGTGTGTGTGTGTGTGTGTGTGTGTGTGTGTGTGTGTGTGTGTGTGTGCGCGCGATAGCCCTCAGAATAGAACGTGTGCCAAGGCCCAGTGGCGTAGCTCAAGGTCCATGCTTCCCCTAACACGAGGCACCGCCTTTGGTGCATCAAAGACGGAGGTACCAGAGCGATACTCTTAATAAGTTTTTCCGGTGGATGGAAAAGAAGAAGTCAAGAAGTGCAAAAGCGGATCCGGAAACAGTTGCATTGGTTGCCGAGTGTGAGAAATCGTGTGAAAAATCAACGATTTCTCATACTCGCCAACCAATGAGGTATTTTCCGAATTAGAAGAACGGGAGGAATATCGGAGGCTCCCGGACCATCACTAAGCCTCGACCAATCAGAGAGGGCTTCTCTCGTGGCCCGGTCCAGAGAGCCCTTCTCTGATTGGTCGAGGCCTTGTGATGGTCCGGGAGCAGACGATATTCCTCCTGTTCTTCTAATTCGGAAAATACCTCATTCAACCGTTCCCGTATCCGTACCCTCACCGCCGACCCTTAGCCGTTGGTTGGGAACTCATCAGATGTACTCGGTCTACTACTTGGCTGATCGTCCCTGTTAATGTCTTGTTCATCCTGTTCGCGCCCGTATGCGCCACGGCTGGTTATCACCTTTGCCAGGTGACCTGACCTGGTGTGCGACACCTTGGCGAGTTGGGCTTATTGGGCTCACCCGCGCGCTGGGCGGGCGTGTTTGACGGTTTGCCCTTTGATGCAGTGCGTTTTCTAAACTTGTCATTATTATTTCTTCACGCGCCACAAGATGTCGTACCCCCCCCCCCCCCCCCCCCCCCTTCCCCTCCCCCGCCACGTCGCAACCTGCCGCTGGGTCGTGCATTTCGACATCAATGCCGTCTCTGATGCCGCCCGTCTCCTGTGGGCTGAATCCGCACCGAGGTTTCGTCTCTCTACACTGTTTATCACAAGGCAATCAAAGTAAGGCTTTTTGTGCCAATGACGGGCTTTGGCGATAAGCCATTTTCATTGCCTCTCCAGATTGTTGCAGCCATCATCGCCCCGAAAGGACCCTCTCGCGGTTCGCGCGGTCTACGGTGGGGCGTTCGTTATCCGGCGTTATCGGGGGGAGGTTCGTGGTTTCGCAGGAGTAACCCGCGAGTCCGCGGGAAAAGCTCGCGGTCCACGGGCCCCTCCGCGGGGGAAGGTCACGGTCTGCGGATCCTTTTCGTGGGTAGCTCGCAGTCCGCGAAGGACCCGTGGAGGATCCGCGGTACGCGAGATTCCCGCGCGGCAGGACGCGTGGACCGCTAGCTTTCCCCGCGGACTCGCGAGTTACTCCTGCGAAACCGTGAGCCTCCCCCCTGTAACGCCCTACCGTAGACCGCGCGAACTGCGACAGGGGCATTTCGAGGCGTTGGCTGCAACACAAGTGGCGGAGCGGAGCGTCCGCGCTTGGAGCCGGTCCCCAGCGCCTGATGGGTATGCAGTCCCGGATGGAGCGGTGCGGGAGGGTTGCATAGTACAAAAGTGCCCGGGGTCCATCAGCCACCTGGTAGATTTCCCCCTAACCGCCTCGTTGAAGGAAAAACTAATTCAAAAATATTCAAGAAAATTCAGAAAAATTCAGCTGAAAAATAGGAAAAAATTAAGAAAATCCATAAAAATGCAGGAAAGTTTACAGAAATTCGGGTAAATTCCAAGCAAAAATTCAGTAACAGTTTACAAAATGTCCCGACAACTAACAACATTTGTACACCAAAATTCTGAGTTGTTTCCCGGGTCCGCTCCGCTGGGGGCACAGGGAGCGGCATCCACCTGCGCTCCGGTTTGCAGATGTTGCCCAGCAGACAGGCGTTAATGCCGACCGCTCCACGCGCAGCTGCGTGTCGGGCGCCTGCCGAGGACAGCGCTCGGGCCAATCCGGTGTGGTGATCCGGGGGGGTGAATTTGTCATGATGGGGTGGACTGGACATGCTAGGGGGGGATAATCCGGTGGGCATCCAGTATAATTGACGTAGGTCAGGTCCCGCGAGTATCCTTACACCAGGGGCTGGTGCTGGGGGGCCCGGGGGGCGGTGCGGGCCGCTGCTGGCGCTGGCCGCACCGCCGGCCTCCCCATGGCCTTGGCCTCGGACACGGTGTCCGGCAGCGCGGCGTTCAGGGTCTCGGGCAGCACGAGGGTGACGCAGGCGGCCGCGAAGCACGTCACGGCCAGCACCAGGAGCGGCATGCCCCAGAAGAAGACCTCGAGCAGCGGCAGCTGCGGCGCCAGCACCGACCCGATCCTGCCCACCGTGGAGCACAGCCCGATCATGGAGTGGCGCGCGCTCGTGGGGAACAGCTCGGCCGTGAACACGTACAGCACCGTGAAGGTCGTGGTGATGGACAGCTTGGCCGTCAGGTACAGCGCCAGCCGGAGCGGCTCCAGGCCTGTGGGAGGACAGGACAGCCCGAGTACGAGCAACCGAAGGTCAAGCAGGCTCCCATGGTGCAGTTTTGTTTCAGCCTCGGAAACTGGTCGACGAATTTTTATGAAATATGGTGATCCTTTTATTTTTCTTAAATTTGGCTGAACTGCCGATAGATCGACTTCAGAAATTTCAACGAGAAGTCCATCAAACGGTTCAGGAGCGTTCATACTATTACCTATTACCAGAGATTACAAACAGCACCTTTCTGTGTTTTTATTACTATATATACTATATATACTATATATATATTTTTTAAATTTAAAGAAATTTTGAAATGTTTAAAATTTCTTGCGTAGTTTTATGATGAAGAACCCGAAATTGCGCGAAACACAACGAAAAGAGGAATTTCGGGGATGTGATTACCAGTGAGGTATTTTCGGTATTTTACGAAAGTGGAAAGAAAGGGAGGACTATCGTCTGCTCCAAGGCCATGGCAAATTATTCACACACCTGTACACTTGTTATGTGGAAGACACCACGTCTTCGTGGGTGTTCGAATTGGTATTTTTACTCACGCACATGTTCTTGGTGATTTAAAAAAAATCACTCAGCCATCCATAAGTGAGTGAAAGAGTTACTCTTGTGGAGAGTCATTAGAGAGCTCGACGCTATAGTCTCGAACGGGGGAACTTCCGGGTCGACTTCCGGGTTAACGGTTGGAGTTCAAGACTCAATAGAAACAATATGGGATCTCAAAAAATCGGACATTCAAGAGTCGACCCGCAATCCCCAGTCGAACACCAGTGCCTTTCAGGTTCTTTGATCGCGCTAGAAGCCGAGGGAGCAACATTTCTGAAATTTTTGTACACCTTGTAATGCAGAAAAATTCAAAATCAGTAAGAAAAATTTAGGAAAATTCAAAACAATTCACAAAATTTCAGAAAAACTAAAGAAAATTCAGAAAATCCAAGAAAAAATCACAAAAAAATTACTAAAATTCAAGTGAAAATTCACAAAAATTCTCAAAAGTTCACGAAAATTCACAAAATCTGTCCATACTCCAACATTCCGAGTTGTTTCCCCTGAAGCCCGTGCGAGACGATGGCGGAGAGGCCCGTGTGGCTGCTTGTGGCTGCTCACCGTCGGGTATGATGAGGTAGGCGAGCAGCGAGCCGCTCGTGACCCCCAGCGAGCTGCTGACGCAGCCGCGCCGGCCCCAGCGGTCGGACAGCGCCCAGGCCACCACGTACGAGGGGATCTCCACCAGCCCGGCCAGGATGAAGTTGAGGTACAGGTCGCCCGCCAGCGCCACGGAGAACAGCGCCAGCCCGAAGTACACGAACGCCGTCACGATCCTGAGCACACGCGTGGAAATGTATCACCTCATATACTAATGAAGATTATTTGTGGAGTGCGAGACCCATCTTGAGGGTACAAACTGCTCTGCAAACTCAAGTGTAGTACAGTACTGCAGTAAATAGTGTGAGACAAATGGTCCTGCACTAAATACTGTAGGACACAACGGGTCCTACACTTGTTACTGCAGGACCATTGGTCTCACACTATTTACTGCAGTACTGTACTACACTTGAGTTTGCAGAGTGAGCAGACTGAGGATAGTTGTGTCCATCACTCTTCACGAGGAGGGTCATTAGGGAGTAGGAAGCTCGCCCCCGCGATATAGTCTCGAACGGGCTACTTCCGGGTCGACTCTTGACTGTTCGAGTCCGAGATACAGTCTACACGGTAAAAACAATGTCTGATTTTTTGAGAAAAAAGGGAAAACTTTGAGGAACTTCCGTAATTTGAGGGAAACCCGGGGAAACCCCTCCAGATTTTGAAGAATGCTCAACAAAATATAAGGAAAATCTCTACAAATTTTGAGGAGACTTCCTAAAAATCTAAGGAGTTTTCCTCAAAGTATCCAAAGTCCTCGAAGTTTTCCCTTTTTCCTCAAAAAATAAGACCTTTTTTAACCGTGTACTTTCTATCAAGTCTCGAACCGTTCAGAGTTGACCCGTTCGAGACTGTCGCGGGGAGCTCCCTGATGACCCTCCTGAAGGACAGCTGGCCTCACACTTCCTACTCGAAGCACATCGGTTGTCCAAACTTTTTTTTGTCCGACCTCAGGGCTTTTGCACCCGCCACCGTCACACGTTTCTTTTTGCCCGACCTCATTTCGTCCGACCTGGCAGGCAGGGTGTCATAGTTATTTTTTTAGTCCGATCTCATTTTTTCCGTCCCTAACGAACCGTTAGAGTCGCCTGTTATCCTCTGCGATGCAGCTCGATTGTCCGACCTGATAATTTCCCCCAAATCTGAAGAAGTGCCTGGATTTTTTCCGACCTTGTTTACACGGGTAAATTGGAGAAGGAATATGTATCATGGTCGGAGCATGCACCGAAAAAATTGTAGAACACCTCAAATAAATTTATTTTAAAGATATTTTTTTAAAAATTGAAAAACTGGTAGGCCCCTACCTAACTCGCAACCTGCGAGCCCCGCCTGCTTAACTTCGGAGTTCTGATGGGATCCGGTGTGTTCCAGGCGACCGCCACCCCGCGGGCACGAGAAGTCCTCTCCGCCATCGTTCTGGACAATGAACAAGTAGCAAAAAGTGTGTTTCAACACAATTTGAGTTTTCTTATTTTTCCAATTTTTTCGACACCCATGTTTTTTTTCGGTAAGAAGAATTCTACTAGTACGTGTATATATTATGAGCTCAGTGTCAGCTGTCACCATTACCCGTGGCCGCGGTCCAGGCCAGTACCCCGCGAGTACCCGCGGGGTAAGGTGACCGGCCTTACCTCTCCGTGGCCGTGGCCCTGGAGCGTGTTAAGTTAAGTACGCGTGATCTCGATTGTCCGACCTGATGATTTCCTCAAAATCCAAAAGTGCCTTGCTTTTTTCTGACCTTGTTTACACGGGTGAAGTGGAGAAGGAATGGGTATCATGGTCGGAGCACACCTCTAATTCATTTTTTTAAAAGAGTTATTTAAAAAAATTGAAAAATTGGTAGGCCCCTACCTAACTCGCAACCTGCGAGCCCCGCCTGCTTAACTTCGGAGTTCTGATGGGATCCGGTGTGTTCCAGGCGACCGCCACCCCACGGGCACGAGAAGTCCTCTCCGCTTCGGGGAGAGTCCCCGCTTAAGGCTGGCGGCCTGTCAGGCCCGCCGTACTACCCTATTTAAACAGCGCCTTGAAGCCGTAGGTAGCATTTCGGACCAACGACTGGGCACCACCGGACCGCATGACCGGTCAGTGGGAGGTAGAGGCAAGGCAGGACGATAGAGGGGGGAGAAAAGCAGAAAGAGAAGTTTTTGCGGAAGAGTAAGCGTACGGTTGGTTAGACCTGTACTGACCCGCTCCCGCACAGGTCATGGAAAAGCTGTTTACTAAGGAGCCAGATTCATAGGCCTTACTTCCCCACGAGGGACCACCCCTCGTGGCATGGGACGGAACTTCCTGACAACTCGCTTTCGCTGCCAGTGAAGAACCTACCTGGGAATTGAACCCAGGCCCCAAGTGCCGAGTCTCATGACACCCCGCGGCTTTCGTGGTACTAAGACCACTAGACCGTCGGCGATTCCACGAGGGAGCTCCGTTGAAATGGGGGGTTTGAATTCCACGCCAAGCTGCTGTCCTCGGAAAAATTTATATTTTATTGCAAGATTTGAACCCGGGCTCTGCGGCTCCAGGGACAACACTCGGCCTCCACGGCTACGACGCCTCGGTACACGTCGGCTTTTTTTTAGGGGTGACGCCGCGAAGAGCCGTAGTCGCCGACGAACCTGTACCGGTGGCGTCATCAGTGCGCCTGCTCTCCTTACTGGAACAGTCCGACCGAATGGCGACATTGGTACCCCCATCGGCCCCGCTGACAGCACTGGGCTGGCTCAGGTTCGAATACCGATCTCATTTTTTTTTTCGAAGTAGCTTTGTCAGAAAAGAAAAAGGAGGTTAAATGAATTAAGTCAAAACAAATCCACACTCCATTTGATGTCGCCGGTGGTGAAAAACTGAAAAACCAACCCGAGTTGGACAGAGGTTCTAATACGACCCCTACCCGTATCTTTTTTAATTTTATTTATTTTTCTCTTTTTTTTTAATTGGTGGCTTTGCTATAGTTCTTATGCCTTGGGCAACTGCAAATAGGCAAAGCTACGTACTTAAAAAAAGAAATATAAAGTAGGGGAAAAAAAATATCAATCAAGATTGGTATTGATAGCAGATGATACCGCAAGAGAAATTGCTATGAGGTGCGAAAATTTGTGTGTGAACGCACACGATGTAAACGACGAACGACGCCAGCAGCGCCGCGCCGCGTGCCTGCTGAGTTGGGAGGGAAAGGGGGGGGGGGGGTCCACCAGCGGTCGCTGGCAGGGAGGAGCTGTTAGTGTTACACGCTGCGCGCGAGGGCGAGGAGGAGGTGCCATTGTTCCGCGCAGACTGCGCGTCAGGCAGCCATAGCCTATAGCCCCGCGCTATATTATTAGTTTCTGGACTCGAGAGTAAAAGCTAGCTGACACCTTCAAATTACAAGTTAAATTTTATGTTAATTGTTTAAAGGTATCATGTGCTAAAAATACGATTTTAGGAAATCCTGGCAGGACGACATGAATTTGGAATGCAAATTTGTATTATTTAACGTACTTTTTATTTTTATCCACTGTACTCGCGTGCCTCGGGCAACTGACAGGGGCAAAGCTACTTCGAAAAAAAAATATTGAGATCGGTATTCGAACCTGTACCATCCCAGTACTGCTAAGGGTGCCGATGTGGATACCAAAGTCGTCACGCGACTGGGCTGTCCCAGCAAGGAGAGCAGGCGTACTGATGACGCCACCGGTACAGGTTCGTCGGCGACTACGGCTCTTCGCGGCGTCACCCCTAAAAAAAAGCCGACGTGTACCGAGGCGTCGTAGCCGTGGAGGCTGAGTGTTGTCCCTGGAGCCGCAGAGCCCGGGTTCAAATCTTGCAATAAAATATAAATTTTTCCGAGGACAGCAGCTTGGCGTGGAATTCAAACCCCCCATTTCAACGGAGCTCCCTCGTGGAATCGCCGACGGTCTAGTGGTCTTAGTACCACGAAAGCCGCGGGGTGTCATGAGACTCGGCACTTGGGGCCTGGGTTCAATTCCCAGGTAGGTTCTTCACTGGCAGCGAAAGCGAGTTGTCAGGAAGTTCCGTCCCATGCCACGAGGGGTGGTCCCTCGTGGGGAAGTAAGGCCTATGAATCTGGCTCCTTAGTAAACAGCTTTTCCATGACCTGTGCGGGAGCGGGTCAGTACAGGTCTAACCAACCGTACGCTTACTCTTCCGCAAAAACTTCTCTTTCTGCTTTTCTCCCCCTCTATCGTCCTGCCTTGCCTCTACCTCCCACTGACCGGTCATGCGGTCCGGTGGTGCCCAGTCGTTGGTCCGAAATGCTACCTACGGCTTCAAGGCGCTGTTTAAATAGGGTAGTACGGCGGGCCTGACAGGCCGCCAGCCTTAAGCGGGGACTCTCCCCGAAGCGGAGAGGACTTCTCGTGCCCGTGGGGTGGCGGTCGCCTGGAACACACCGGATCCCATCAGAACTCCGAAGTTAAGCAGGCGGGGCTCGCAGGTTGCGAGTTAGGTAGGGGCCTACCAATTTTTCAATTTTTTTAAATAACTCTTTTAAAAAAATGAATTAGAGGTGTGCTCCGACCATGATACCCATTCCTTCTCCACTTCACCCGTGTAAACAAGGTCAGAAAAAAGCAAGGCACTTTTGGATTTTGAGGAAATCATCAGGTCGGACAATCGAGATCACGCGTACTTAACTTAACACGCTCCAGGGCCACGGCCACGGAGAGGTAAGGCCGGTCACCTTACCCCGCGGGTACTCGCGGGGTACTGGCCTGGACCGCGGCCACGGGTAATGGTGACAGCTGACACTGAGCTCATAATATATACACGTACTAGTAGAAATGTGTTGTATGCCAAGTGCGAGTTAGGGTTCGGCAGCTCAAAAACTTATCCGAAAAAAAATTTACAAAAAAAAAATCCGTTTTTCTTCTTACCGAAAAAAAACATGGGTGTCGAAAAAATTGGAAAAATAAGAAAACTCAAATTGTGTTGAAACACACTTTTTGCTACTTGTTCATTGTCCAGAACGATGGCGGAGAGGACTTCTCGTGCCCGCGGGGTGGCGGTCGCCTGGAACACACCGGATCCCATCAGAACTCCGAAGTTAAGCAGGCGGGGCTCGCAGGTTGCGAGTTAGGTAGGGGCCTACCAGTTTTTCAATTTTTAAAAAAATATCTTTAAAATAAATTTATTTGAGGTGTTCTACAATTTTTTCGGTGCATGCTCCGACCATGATACATATTCCTTCTCCAATTTACCCGTGTAAACAAGGTCGGAAAAAATCCAGGCACTTCTTCAGATTTGGGGGAAATTATCAGGTCGGACAATCGAGCTGCATCGCAGAGGATAGCAGGCGACTCTAACGGTTCGTTAGGGACGGAAAAAACGAGATCGGACTAAAAAAATAACTATGACACGCCGCCTGCCAGGTCAGACAAAATGAGGTCGGACAAAAAGAAACGTGTGACGGTGGCGGGCGCAAAAGTCCCGAGGTCGGACAAGAAAAGGTCGGACAACCGATGTAGACTCTTTCTACTGCAGCACTGCTCTCCGCTTGAGTTTGAGTTCCGATTATCCTGCAGCACGATGCGCACTCACCATATGAAGGCGGTGAGGACCAGGCGACGCATCAGCAGGCTGGAGCGACAGACCTGCAGGAGGGGTGAGTCCCACAGGCGGCGTAATCCTGCAGCAGGAAGGCGACTTAACGTCACCGCGCAACTTCAAAAAAAAGTCAAAATTGACGTCGCAGTGTCGTATGCTACACGATATAATTTCCAGCGGCTCTGCACACTGCGGGGACGAGTTGTTTCCGGCAGCTTTTCCAGCAGGCTGCTACTCACCGGCTGCGGGCCCCGCGGGCCCTGCAGGCGCGCTCGGGATGACCTGCGGCAGAGGCGGAGACAGCAGGGTGGTCATCCATCCCAGCGCTTAAGCGATATTCCAGCAGAGCTGCTAAAGGCGAGAGCAGACACTGCGCCACTTCACCGGAGCTCAGGATGACACGGTGGAATAGCCACGAATCATACCCCATCCAGATTTTAGGCACAAGATCGCAAATTGTTAAAGTCGTCTCAATTTGACGGCGGGGATCAGCCGCGGATTACAGTCTAACGAGTACACTGCATTCTAAACTTTTCGAAGTTAAAAGTGATATAGCTTAATATTACGACAGCGCTAACGCCACGTTAGACAACAAGGCTTTTTCATAGTTGTACGAAGAAATGTAATACAGTGAAAAGTTAAGAGTGAAGATCGCAGGGGATCTGGTAGCCTCCTCTCCTTCTTCCTCCCCCTCCTCTCCCCTCCCCCCGCACCTTGGTGCTTCGCAGCTCCAGTGGGGTGGACAGCGACACCCCGTTGACGGCCGCCACCCTCTTGAGGATCGCCTCAGCCTCCCTGGTCCGTCCCCGCGACAGCAGCCAGCGCACGGACTCCGGTAGCAACCTGTCAACAGGGCGGAGGTCTTAAGCAGTAAGGAAAGAAACATTTCCTTTTTTTTACCCCCATGTGGTATGAGGAATAAGTTCGTTGGAATTAGAGGGAGTCTCCTAAATTAAACGTGATAGTATTTCCGTTAGTTTTAGAGGCAACACCCTCAATATCCTATTTGTTTGTTTTTTTCAGCCATAACTAAGGGAGATGTTTAAAGTTTTCAATTTTTCCTCAAAATATCAGACAGTTATTTATACATATTTTTTTACCTCACGGTAAAAAGATTGTACGAGAGACTACAGGGACTTAAGGGAGGGACAGGAGAGAGGGACTTGATAAATGGACTTGAGGGAGGGACTTGAGGGAGGGACTTGAGGGAGGGACTTGAGGGAGGGACTTGAGGGAGGGACTTGAGGGAGGGACTTGAGGGAGGGACTTGAGGGAGGGACTTGAGGGAGGGACTTGAGGGAGGGACTTGAGGGAGGGACTTGAGGGAGGGACTTGAGGGAGGGACTTGAGGGAGGGACTTGAGGGAGGGACTTGAGGGAGGGACTTGAGGGAGGGACTTGAGGGAGGGACTTGAGGGAGGGACTTGAGGGAGGGACTTGAGGGAGGGACTTGAGGGAGGGGCTTGAGGGAGGGGCTTGAGGGAGAGATTTGAGGGAGGGACTTGAGGGACTTGGGGGACTCTCGTCCTCACCACACCAGCAGCACGGCCAGCCCCGCCGGCACGTAGGCGACGCGCAGCAGCCAGCGCCAGTCCCGCTGCCACCAGGCCACCGCGCCCAGCGCGGCCCACCCCAGCGAGAAGAAGGAGGCCACCAGCGAGCTGCCTATGACGCGCTGCCGGCCCGCCACCAGCTCCACGCCTGCAACAACACGACCAGGAGAGTCAGGAGCTGGAGAAGAGGTGACGCTTGACTACTTCGACAAATCCTCGCACATATCCTCGATAACCATATAACCAGTGACAATAATCATTTAACAATCAATATTATCAGATAACCGAGATAATCACAGATAGTCACGATAATTAATGATAACCTCGGATAATCATTCGATAATTACGATAATCATTTGATGATAATAATAGTCAGATAATCGAGGCAATCTATGAAAATGAAAACAAAAATAATGATGGTCACGATAATCAATGAGAAACACAAAAGGTCGGCGACCGTAGGCTACCGCCCGAAACGTCACACTTTCCTCCTGGAATTTAGTAGGACAAGGACCAAGGACAAATTCTCTCCTCCCCCCTCCCCCCGGAATTAGCCAAATCGTGCACGCCAGTAAACAAGAAACGCGTTAAATATATATCTCTCTCTCTCTCTCTCTCTCTCTCTCTCTCTCTCTCTCTCTCTCTCTCTCTCTCTCTCTCTCTCTCTCTCTTCCTCCCTCCCCCCCCCCTCTCCCTCTCACTCACTCACTCACTCACTCACTCACTCACTCACTCACTCACTCACTCACTCACTCACTCACTCACTCACTCACTCACTCACTCACTCACTCACTCACTCACTCACTCACTCACTCACTCACTCACTCACTCACTCACTCACTCACTCACTCACTCACTCACTCACTCACTCACTCACTCACTCACTCACTCACTCACTCACTCACTCACTCACTCACTCACTCACTCACTCACTCTTGCTCACTCTCTCTCTCTAGCTGATGGTCCCCTGCAGGCCTCTAGGTCGGCCGCTCGCCACGGACGGCTGCACTACCGTTGCCTACGCTCCAGGCGCTAAGATACTTTAGCACACATCTCTCTTCTCTCTTCTCAGCTCAATTTCTTTCAAAATTTTCTGTTTTTTTTTTCTCTCACACTACACCCTTTAGGACACACAAAAAAAGAAAATAATAAAAAAAACGCATGCATCTCAATGCGACAAAATTTCACCCATCCCCCATCGTCCCGATTTTTGTAATTCCTTATCCCCCAATATATCCTGCAATAAACTAAACTAAAATAACCTCTCACCGAGGATGAAGACGGCGCTGTACAGGCCGGCCGCGAAGAACGCGTCGACGAAGGTGAGGGCGAGGAAGGCGTCGTAGGAGGTGACGAAGGAGCGCGAGATGCCGGCGGCGAACGACAGCGGCATGGCGACGAGCAGCAGGGTGCGCCGGCCGAAGCGGTCCGAGAACACGCCGCCGAACGGCATGCCGATCAGCTCGCCGAGGAAGTTGAGGGAGCCGACGATCGTCAGCTTCCAGCGGTTCTCCTCGCAGGTGATTTGGAACTGAGAAGAATAACGGCAAGAATAACACGCGTAGGGGCGTCAGCACCAAGCTGTCGCCTGTGCGCACGGGCTGGAATACCAGGCGCGTGAATATCGCACACTTTTGCACGTGAGAGAATGTTTTTCTCTCACGTGAGCACTGCAGTCGCTGACAGCTGAAAGTTACGCTCCCAGAACTAAACTTTCGATCCCCAAGTCTACTCTGTTTCACAAAACAACAGTTTCATCGCCGCAACCTGAAACCTCATCAGTGCGCATCACCGCGAGTGATGAGGCTACGTAGGTACCTCGGAGACGATTGTGTTGTCCTCCTCGGGGAACACCCAGCGGTCGCAGCGCTCCGTCCGGTTGGTGTCAAAGTACTCGGGCCAGCAGGTGGAGGCGGTCCCGGGGGCGGCGGCGGTCCCGGGGGCAGGCAGCGCCGCGTAGCGCAGGCAGGTGTCCGGGGCGCGCGCGGGCCCGCCGGGCGGGGGCCAGGGCCTGGGCACGGTGCTCGGGGGCACCGCCCAGGACAGCCAGGGCGGGTCCAGCACCGCCCCCGCCGCCCCCGGCACGTCGTCGCACTCGGGCACGTGGCAGCGGTAGGGGAGGTCGCGCGCCGCGAACACGAACATCATGAACATGGCGGTGTGGGCGGCGGGGAGGAGCAGCAGCGCGTAGTTGAGCACCTGGAAGCGACCGAACTCGCCCACCAGGGGCAGGGCCTCGTCGAACTCCATGCTGGCGCGGGTGACGGGCCGGTCCGGTCCGCGGGGGGTCTCTTCAAACCCCTGCTTCACTGCTGTCGCGGAGGCCTGGCCAGATTAGCTTCTCCGCGCCATCACTGAGTCCTGCACCAAGGACGGGCAAATTGTCGCTCCTGAACCGCTGCGAAGCCGTTGCGAAGCCGCTGCTGGGCTGCTGCTGAACTGTTAAGCAGCTGCTGAACTGTTAAGCAGCTGTTGAACTGCTGAGCAGCTGCTGAGCTTCCTCTAGGCTGCTGTTGAGCCACTGCCGAGCCGCTGCTGGGCTGCTGCTGAACTGTTAAGCAGCTGCTGAGCTTCCTCTAGGCTGCTGTTGAGCCACTGCCGAGCCGCTGCTGGGCTGCTGCTGAACTGCTGAGCACCTGCTGAGCCCCTGCTGGGCTGCTGCTCAACTGCTGAGCCGCTGATGTGCTGCTGCTTAAGTGCTGGGCAGCTGATGAGCCTCTGCTGAACCTCTGCTGAACCGCTGAGCCCGCTGCTGGGCCTCTGCTGAGCCTCTGCTGAGCCGCTGAGCCCGCTGGGCCTCTGCTGAGCCTCTGCTGGGCTGCTGCTGAGCCGCTGCTGAAGCGCTCAGCCAGCTGCTGGGCCCCCTGCTGAGCCTCTGCTGAACCGCTGAGCCCGCTGCTGGGCCTCTGCTGAGCCTCTGCTGAACCGCTGATCCCGCTGCTGGGCCTCTGCTGAGCCACTGCTGGGCCTCTGCCGAGCCACTGCTCATGTGCGCCTCGCGCCTCGCAGGGTCGCCGCCGCGCCCGTGTCCTCGACTAGACACAACTAGAGCCGAACGACGTCCTCGCCTAGGATGGCCGTGCGAGGCGGGGCGGGGCAGGGCAGCGCGCGGCCCAGGCCGGTCCAGGACGACGCTGGACAGGGGCAGAGCCGGGCAGAGCGGACATGCCACTTGGGTCACAAAGACGACATCTTCACCCCCACCTCCCTCTCCCACCCGTCCACTACGAGCGTTCGCGGACCGCGACGAACTGTTTAAGACGCGGTTGAACACCAGTTACTTAAAAGGTGCCAATCCATTTTTCACTCAGTGTACAAACTCAAGTGTAGCACAGAGCAATGTTGCCAGAAAAGTTAGGCAAAAAACCGCGCAATACGCCTGTGTGTAACGGGACTGTATCACCGACTGCCTAGTAGGCAACTCCCCTGCACTCGTGCCCAGACGTTGCCTACCCGCATGGAAAAAAGTACACCTTAAAGACACTTAAAAGTATACTTCCACGAAAAGTACACTTTGAAAGTATACTTTTAGTATACTTTTAACGTGTGCTTTCAATGACACTTCGGGAGAGCACTTCGGATGTGTAAATATTCTGTTATTTTCTCGTCATCTACTGTGCACATTACTAGACACAAATAATTTGTGTCAGTAAGTCTAAAAAATGTGCATATTGCGAAATACAACTCAAGACGCCCCGAGGAACACTTTTAATAGTGGCGTAGTTTTGTCATGCTGAGTGAATATTCCAAGACACTACTTTATATTTTAAGAAGTGTAAGTCAATGAGAAGATAAAAAACACCAAATATTGTCTTTGTGTTGTAAATGCGCATGTGAAACGCTGCACGGTCGCTGTCGAAGTATGCAACCTAGCACACATGCATAGGTAGGCAGGGGAAGCTACTAGATGTAGGATAAAAAAAATATTATATTCCAAAGCAAATATTTGCTCTGATTGGGAGTTCCGCTTGTTCAGTAAACTCTTTCCACGCCTTGAAATACGACGTGCACCCACAGATACAGGGATAAAATACATTCGTGTTTACATTTTCTTCACTTTCTTTTTAATTTAACTCATCGGCTGTGCACGATAATGGCTCTGAATAATAAAAGTTCCTAAAACATAGATGGGAACAGTGCTACAGAGGACGTTTACTCCCAAGTATACTTAAGTATACTTAAGTATACTTCAAGTATTCTTTAAGTATACTTTAGCGACACTATCGCAACAGTGCATGGATCTCAGAGCATCTACCATGTGACTGCGAGCCAACGCGGCACGAGCATAACGGCAGATTGGCCGCGTGGTCTAGCGTGTGTGTTTACAGATCGCAGGTCCGAGGTTCAACTCCCAGTGGTTGCAACTTAATTCCCAGGTCCTTCGATATTAAGTTTCGGTACTGGCGAAGAAACCTAGGTCGTAGGTGAAAAAAAAAAGAGGAAAAATTTTAAGAGGGTGGGGCTGAAAATAACTTTTGCAAACACAGTGTTGGGTACACTTTTTCAACACCTTAATGACACTTTTGACAATACTTTAGTTACACTTTCGAACTCACATTTCGACGGCCAAAGTATTCCAAAAGTATATTATTCCCAATCTGCTAGAGTTAGAGTATACTTTAAGTATACTTTATGTATACCTAATTACTTTAGATATACATAATGTATACTCAACAGGACACTTTCAAATACACATTTTCTGCTCAAAAGTCACTTTAAACTGTCATTTACTTTGACTTTCGAAGTGTCATTTCCATGGTACTTTTTTCCATGCGGGTAGTAGGCAGGCGGAGATACAGTTCCCTTACGCACAGGCGTATTGCGCGGTTTTTTGCCTAACTTTCTGGCAACACTGGCACAGAGCCGCTGTGAAAAGTGTAAGACCAACGGTTCCACGGTAACACAAGTGTCATTTCTCAGCCGACAGAAGAGTGCAACACAATTGCTCCACTGTATGACACATGCCGAGCCCCGCTACGCAGTCCTATGCGGCACGCGCGTTCATGTGATGTCTGGTCAACGGCTCCTCGCAGCTCCTGTACAGTCGCGTCGCAGCCGTGCCGGCATAGTGTACTCCCGGTAGCCGTGGAATCCAGGTTCGATTCTTGCCATTAAATATGAATTTTTTCCGAGGACAGCAGCTTGGCGTGGAACTCAAACCCCCCATTTCAACGGAGCTCCCTTGTTGAATCGCCGAAGGTCTAGTGGTTTAAGTACCACGAAGGCCCGCGGGGTGTCATGAGACTCGGCACCTGGGGCCTGGGTTCAATTCCCAAGGTAGGTTCTTCACTGGCAGCGAAAGCGAGTTGTCAGGAAGTTCCATCCCATACCACGGGGGTCGGTCCTTCGTGGGGAAATGGTATCCGGACAAGTGACCACATAAAAACTGCCCCGAACCCAAATTGACCCCAGAATAACATATTGACCACAAATACAGGGTGGCCACATTTTACAATGACACCTGTTTCCGAAATTTTTCACAAGTGCTGCCCTGTAGGGTGGCCGCAAATAATAATATTTTTCATTCCTCAAAAACGAAATTCAGTTTCGAATAAAGCATTAAAAACTGAATCGAATGAGCCGAGAACGAGCCCTGTACGCATAAAATTAGAGCTCGCGCAAAGCGCTCAAAGTATAACAAACAGTAACAAAAGTTTAAGGATTGCATTAAATTGGTAATATTTTTTGTTAAGTTTAAGATAGGTCCATGATCCATAGCAGGGTCATTTTCAGGGGGGAATTTGATACGGAGAACCCATTTTTCAATTCCTTTTTATCATACAGGTCCTTTAAATGCCTCTATTTACCCCCGAAAGTAAATTTTAGTTTTTGTTCTCACTTTTATCAAAAGACGCAGGGAGCTCCGCCGGGACCCCGCCCGCTCTGGACTGGTTTCAGAGCGTAGTTAGAGGCTTCTTTTCATGCTCTTTCGATTGCAACCAAGGAAAATGTCCCTACTCATCTCCTTCAGTACGTTTGTGTTGCGACAGAAAGTAGTCAAAATTCCTAAAAATAAAAAATAAATAAAAAATAAAATAAAAAAACGATGCGCGCTGCGTTCTATCTGATTTTTTTTTTTTTTGAAATTTGTGGCAAGTTTTTTAGGGGTCAGATTGGGGTCATTATGGGTTGGTGTCAGTATGAAAGGTGGTCACCTGTCAGTGGTAACAGTTAAACGTGGTCAGTCAGACTGTGGTCAGTTGTCCTAGACCCGGGGAAATAAGGCATATGAATCTGGCTCCTTAGTAAACAGTTTTTCCATGACCTATTCGGGAGCGGGTCAGAGTGCAGGCCTAACCAGCCGTATGCTTACTCTTGCGCAAAAACTTCTCTTTCTGCTCTTCTCCCCCTCTGTCGTCCTGCCTTGCCTTTACCTTCCACTGACCGGTGAAGCGGCCTGGTGCTGCCTAGTCGCACTAGTCGTTAAGGCCGCCAGCCTTAAGCGGGGACTCTCCTCGCCTGGAACACACCGGATCCCATCAGAACTCCGTAGTTAAGCAGGCGGGGCTCGCAGGCTGCGAGTTAGGTAGGGGCCTCCCTAATTTTCCAATTTCTTTTTCTAAATTTTTAAAAGGTGTATTTTTTAAAAAATGAATTTCAGGTGCTGTATCAACGCGAGTTTCTTTCCAAGCTGATGTACCAAATGTACCAAATGTACCCTAAAAATGATATACTTCCGATTGAACCTAACGCACAGATTGGGATTAGATTTATGTATATTCAATTTCGGTTGAGTTAATCCTGTCCCTTGTGGTAGACGAGAGGGAAACAACTCTAAATCTATGTACACCTCGTGATTCAGAAAAATACTGGAAAATTTACAAAAATTCTCGAATATTTAGAAAAAATTCTAGCACGAAATCCAGTAAAAGTTTACAAAATTTGTACACCTAAATTCTGAGTTGTTTCCCCTTAGGTGGTAGAACTAAACATTTCCGTCGTTTCATCGATATTTCATATTTTTAAAACAGCACTCCCCACCCTACTGCTCTGGTAGAGTCCTATGCTCTGGCAGCGCTGCAGCTGCAACCCATGCGGCGCGCGGGATCTTTGAGTGGCCTAACATGCAGGCGGCAGGCGCTCGGGAGAGCTCGTCATAAGCCTCGTAGTGCAAGCGGGGTGGAGCAGCGCCAGAGGAGTCCTTCACTCACAAAAAAAAAAAAAAATAATAATCAGTGTACACCCTCAAACAAAATCAGAAAAAAAAAATCAGAAAAAAAAATGAGAACAAAATTATGAAAAATTAAGGAAAATCACCAAAAACCAGGAAAAAAATTCGGTGTACGCTTGAATTTATGGTGAAGGACCCCTTGGCAGCGCCCTGGCCCATCCCACCCCACCCCGCCCCACCCCGCCCCACCTCCTGGATCGCACATACATGTGGTTCTGGTACTGAGGCTTTACTGCCAACCCAGCTGGGATACGGTGGTGAGGCGCGTGCTCTGACTGACGGGGCTCTTACTCGCCCCGCCCGGCCCCGCCCGGCCCTACCCCACCCCGCCGCGCCTAGGCCTTTAGCTTCCTGCTGGACCGACACCTGCCCTGGCCGTGCGCTATGGCCACTAGCGCGCCGCCCGCCGCAGCATGCAGTGCCTGCACCCCCTGCAGCAGCCCCTCGAGGCCCCGGAGCCGGCCGGGCCCCGGGCGCGCCGCGGAGCCGCCTCCTGGGACCAGGGCGGCGCGTCGCCGACGTACTCGGACGGGGAGGAGGTCGAGGACGACGGCCGCCACCAGGACCACGACCAGGATCAGGGGCAGCAGGACCACGTCCAGAGACGGCGCCGCCTGGCCGCCAACGCCCGCGAGCGCCGCCGCATGCTCAACCTGAACACGGCCTTCGACCGCCTCCGGATGCACCTGCCGGGACACCTGCCCGGGCTGGGCGCCGACCGGCAGCTCTCCAAGTACGAGACCCTGCAGATGGCGCAGACCTACATCAGCGCCCTGGTCGACCTGCTGGACTGAGGAAGAGACTGAGGTCAGTGTGCGGGCTGGGGGAGGGCAGGGAGGGCGGACTGCTACGGGCTTTAAGATATCGTGTTATTTAATTCTTATTTATTTTAAAGTAAGATGTGTGATTTTCCTGTTCTCATTATTTTATGCTGATCTTTAGAGTTTATGTTGAGAAGGTTGTAATGCTCAAATCGGAAACACTGTGTAAAGCTGTTTTTCTTTATGATTTTAAAAATAAAATTTGTTTTAAGTGGTTTTTATTCTGGCTCTTATTTCAAGGATATCGATTGATGCATTGAACACCAATACGATAAAGAAAACTAATATGAAGGTTTCGGATGCGTTCAAAATAAAAGGGGCACACTGTTTATTAATTGCTTCTCCAGCGGAACAAAACAACTGTTTCCATATCACAATTAGTTTCGTTCGAAAGAACATGAGTTTCTATAAAAATAACCAACTACACTTTTGCTGTAAATGATACAGGTTCAGTCGAGGTACAGTGAAGTGAATTTGCGAGATTGAAACTAAAATCAAAACCTGTGTTGGAAAGCAGGAATTCGATCACGCAGAATGCCCTCAAGATTACTTTGAACTATTTATTTCAGCTATTTTTAACAGTCCACAACGCGGGGAAGTCCCAATTGAATAATCGATTTGTTGGCGCTGTTATTGCCTATCAGTTTTTGTCATTCGCTCTAAAGTCTCGGGGAAAACGGGCCATATAACGACCTCCGTGTGTAAAGGAATTTTCTTTTTTTACTTTTACTTTTTAATATCATTATTTTCTCAAAGTCTTTCACGTTTTCATAAGGGCTCGAAGATGGCAACGGCAGCCCCAGTGCACCGAGCTTATGGACCCGTGCATTTGTTCACACTGCGTGCGTCTGGCTGTTCATTGCGGCTCATTTACACCCCGCCCCGCCCCGCCCCGCCCCGCCCCGCCCCGCCTTGACGCTCCGCAGGAGGGCCAGGGCCCCGTGGGCGAGCAGCAGTCCTGCGATTAGGGCGGCGTGCTCCTTTAAACGGCAGTAAAGCTGGCAGCCGCCCCGCCCCACTCCGGCCGTGTCTCACCTCCGCGCAGAGAAGCCCGCCTTCCCCGCCGCACCGCCACCGGAAACACTTTAAAACAATGCCGCCGCCGCCAGCAGCGCCCCGCCCCGCCCCGCCCCGCCCCGCCCCGCCCCGCCCCGCCCCGCCCCGCCCCGCCCCGCCTTGACGCTCCGCAGGAGGGCCAGGGCCCCGTGGGCGGGCAGCAGTCCTGCGATTAGGGCGGCGTGCTCCTTTAAACGGCAGTAAAGCTGGCAGCCGCCCCGCCCCACTCCGGCCGTGTCTCACCTCCGCGCAGAGAAGCCCGCCTTCCCCGCCGCACCGCCACCGGAAACACTTTAAAACAATGCCGCCGCCGCCAGCAGCGGCCCGCCCCGCCCCGCCCCGCCCCGCCCCGCCCCGCCCCGCCCCGCCCCGCCCCGCCCCGCCGGCCACGCCCCTCCCGGTCCCGGACTGAACTGACGCCGCAGGGCGGGGTACCGGAGGGCCTAAGCGAGGGGTAAGGGGCATTTACCTTTGCATACTGCTGCACACAACCCCAAACACGATTGCCCACAAAGTGAAGGTGCCATCACGGTTAAGAGTCGCGCCCCGATGTCTCTCTGTCGCGGCTGCCGATTTCTCGCGGAATCTCAAAAGTGCTGGAGTAGAGGAAGAAATGACCACTCCATCGTCACGTGCTTTCGCAATGACACTGTAGCGGCAAGCTGCAGCTGACACTGTAGCTGACACTGTAGCTGACACCGTAGCTGACACTGTAGCTGACACTGTAGCTGACACCGTAGCTGACACTGTAGCTGACACTGTAGCTGACACTGTAGCTGACACTGTAGCTGACACTGTAGCTGACACTGTAGCTGACACTGTGGCTGCAAGCTGTAGCTGACACTAACTGACGCTGTAGCTGACAATAGAGCTGAAACTGTAGCAGACACTTTAACTGACTCTATATTTCAGAGAGAAACGACTGCTTTAGGAGAAAACCCTCGAGATGAAACGGGTTCCACCCATACTGTAGCTGCCCACTCTAGCTGACACTGCAACAGACACCGAACGGATACGCGCAGCGCGGATCGAACTCAGACAACACAAAAGCACAATCCTAGTGTGCGTTGACATGCGTGTGTGTGTGTGTGTGTGTGTGTGTGTGTGTGTGTGTGTGTGTGTGTGTGTGCGCGAGAGGGAGAGCTTCTGATTTGTGACTCAGTAGAAGATGCGAGGGCCTGTGCTCGGTGCACACTGGGGAGAGGTGGGGCTGGCCTGCGGCGCCCGCCACACTACCTGCACTACCGCTCGAGCGAGACCTGTCGAAGTCGGACAGTCATTGGCCAAGTAGTAAATCTGCTCCACTTGTAGAGCGAGAAAGACGCCCGTAGGCTCACTACTTAACCGTAGCCCAAATCCTTAGCACCCGCTCTAACCTCCCGCCTTCGCCTCCTCTCTCTCTCTCTCTCTCTCTCTCTCTCTCTCTCTCTCTCTCTCTCTCTCTCTCTCTCTCTCGACGCAGGTGCGAAGCGCAGCCAGCCATCATCACTTACTTCTCTGAAGTACCGCCCGCCTCGGAGCCGGAAGACTCTCCCTGCGCTGGGCTGAGCAGTGCCATTGTTCGCGCACTGCATACTGCTGCATACGTCAGGCCGATTTCAATTTGCTCCCAAAGGGTTTGGAGGAGTGAGCAGGGCTGCAGACGCAGCCCCCTTCTGACCTCATGCTCTTCTTTGCCCTGCCCGAGCCAGTGGCTACGAGCAAATGTTCCAACATTTTTCTTTATTATTTGTGATGTAGAAATTATGTAAACTAACGATGGGCAAAGTAAATTTTCGAGAGCTGAATTTGCTCAACTATAAGTGAGTCATTACTTTTTTTGTGTGAAAATTTTATAATTACACTTTACGACGAAGCTGCATGAAAACTTTTCCCGTCACACCTACAAACAGTACTGAGTGTCCTTTGCAGCGAAGGAGCTGCAGTCTGATGACATGCTCAAACAGGCCCTATTACAGCTAACATATGAAACGGCAATGCGGGTGGACCACTCTACACGGACCCTGTGAAACAGGTCAGAAGGTACTCCGGGCGTACTCCGCCTGTACTCCGCTTACTCCGGCTGTACTCCGCGGCTGCACTCCTGGGAGTTATCCACTTAGCGTATCGCGTATCGCGTCTGGCGTATTTTGCGCCTCGCGTATCGCGTCTCGCGTCTGGCGTTTTTTGCGCTTTGCGTCTCGCGTCAAGCGTCTCGAGCCGCGACTCAACGCAACCAACGCAACTCGCCGCGTTTGATGCGCTCCAAATTATTTTTCAGACTGCTAATATCTCCCGACACGATTTTTTCACACAGCCGCATCAAATGCGGCGAGTCGCGGCTCGAGACGCTTGACGCTTGACGCGAGACGCAAAAAACGCCAGACGCGATACGCGAGGCGGAAAAATCGCCAGACGCGAGGCGCAAAAAACGCCAGACGCGATACGCGATACGCTAAGTGGATAACTCCCAGGTGAACCGGGTGTTTCTTTGAACGCGTAACAGTGTTGCGGGATTGCATACCCACCAGAGCTGCAGGGGGCAATGGCGCCTTACGGGCGGTTGGGGTAGGCAAACCCGCAACACTGTTACTCATTCCAAGAAACGCCCGGAAACGCCTGCTACTCCGCGTACTCCGACATGCAGTGCGCCGTGTTCCCCGACTCTACTCCGCGTAAGTACTCCGTACTCCTGTGTACACCGAAACTTCGAGTCATCCACCGCTTGGGATTGTTAGCTAATGTTGTCATTCGAGAGTGAATTTTAACTTAAAGATAAGGACTTTTGTCATAAAGGCTGAAGGATAGGTAAGTATTTGGGAAAAAAGGGGGGGGGGATGTCGAAAAGGAACGTCCTTGTGGCGCCCAACATCTGAGTCCAACCAACAGCAGTGTGGGGCCCTGACCGCAGTGACCCGAGGACGGACTTAAACTGCCCAGTAAAACCGAAACAACCTTATGAAAGCTTAGGGGCACAAATTTAATTTACCACCATAGGGTTGTGTAGCAGCTATCGTGCGGAGCTCAAAAACAAACAGCATCCATAGTTCAAGTCTCCTTCTGACATTCTTCTATTCAGCCATGATTTTATGGTTGTTCCTGAAATGTAAGCAAATGATGGTGGCAAAATTTCATAATTTATTTTTTTCTGGGGTGCTTCAACCTGAGGCATGGTAGCAGGCTGACAGGGGTCTCTCCGTGAGGACCAACGGCACAGTCGCGGGCAGCAGCAGTTGGCACGCCTGCAAACACCGGCCGGCTAGCGTGAGAAGAGTGAGACGAAGAGAGAGAGAGAGAGAGAGAGAGAGAGAGAGAGAGAGAGAGAGAGAGAGAGAGAGAGAGAGAGAAGGGGGGGGGGCAGAAATAGAGGAGCCTCCTGGCCAGCGGTTGTCGCGAACTCCTCTGGCTGGGCATCGCCGGTCCAGTCTGGCCGACAGTTGGCAGACGAGATTTGCACGCATCCTAGCCGCGCCGGCATACTTTACAGCCGCAGGCCGTAACGCCCTAACGCTCCCCCCCCCTCCTCCCCGCTGTCCATGATGTCCATGTCGAGGAAGACGTCGCCCTTGGACCTCAGGCACAGGCAGCTGCCGCCTTGAGCACGGCAAAAGTAATGGTAGGGACACCCATGTCATGACCGTTTTGCGATTTCCCTGGGCGATGGTCATTTGCCAGGAACCATCATCAGCGTTTCGCGAACCCTTTCGAAAGGAGCACCCTACAGAGACTCGCAGAAGCATCCTCGTCCTTTGACCCGTCCAAGCCCACATTAATTTTTCAAGGAGCACTGATTTTTTTCTCTCTTTTTTTTTTCTAAAAAATTCTAGTTACATGAGCCTCCCTGCAAAGTTTGAACGTTCGACCGCCTGCGGATAAGCTCACCCGGCACGCTCATGCACAGGCGCACAGGCACAGGAGGGCCGCATTGAGGAAGGCGGGAGGCGGGAGAGCGAGTTTTCAGGGTGTCTTTCATTTTGGACGAAAAAAAAAAGATACATGGAGCTCGATCAGGTGATAATTTCCACCAGTATTCTAGAAGGCACAAACGTCGAACAGCGCGGAGAATGAGGTATTTTCCGAATTAGAAGAACCGGAGGAATATCGTCTGCTCCCGGACCAGTGATGTTAGAAAAGTAGGCAAATTATCGTACGCATGCACCTGTGTGTGGCAGACGGGTATCTCCGCCTGCCTACCAGGCAAACTCTCCACACGTGAGAATACATTTTGCCTAGTAGGCAGGCGGAGATACCCGTCTGCCACACACAGGTGCATGCGTACGATAATTTGCCTACTTTTCTAACATCACTGTCCCGGACCATCACAAAGCCTCGATCAATCAGACAGGGCTTCTCTCGTGGGCGGGTCCAGAAGGGCCCTCTCTTATTGGTCTAGGCTTTGTGATGGTCCGCGAGCAGACGACATTCCTCCTCTTCCTCTAGTTCGTAAAATACCTCATTACAAAGCATTCCTACGTGTAGCTATGCTTCGCAGGCTACAATGACTCAGGTTTCTTTGTAGGTTACGATACGAAGCAATGCTTGGTCGACTTTTCACAGTCCACTTAGTTGGACCTAACTTGAGAGAACCGAGTCCGCAATCAGACTACGACACCGTGAGTACGGCGCCTGAGCGCAGGCGACCCTCCACACAGACGTGTGCGTTGGGTTGCCTACCTCGCCGGCGGCGCGGTCTTGGCGCCAGGCTGAGAGGGAGTTATCCACTTAGCGTATCGCGTCTCGCGTCTGGCGTTTTTTGCGCCTCGCGTCTCGCGTCAAGCGTCTCGAGCCACGACTCGACGCAACTCGCCGCGTTTGATGCGCTCCAAATTATTTTTTATACTGCTAATATCTCCCGACACGATTTTCATTCATACAGCTATGAAAAAGGGCATCAAATGCGGCGAGTCGCGGCTCGAGATGCTTGACGCAAGACGCGAGGAGCAAAAAACGCCAGACGCGATACGCGATACGCGAGGCGTAAAAAACGCCAGACGCGAGGCTCAAAAAAACGCCAGACGCGAGACGCGATACGCTAAGTGGATAACTCCCTGGAGCACGGGCCACGAGCCGGCGCCGCACGACAACATCGTCTTCCCCGAGGGGTAAACAACTCTGAATTCGATAAACAAATTGCGTGAATTTGAATTGAATTTGTCTAAATTGAATTGAATTCGTTTTGAATTAGCTTTGAATTTTTTGAATTTATTGCAAAGTTTTTTTTTGAAATTATTGTGATCTTTTTGTGAATTTACTTGAATTCGTTTTAAATTCGGGGATGCCCCAGAAAATACACGCACATCTGATCCAAATTATTCTCTAAATTACATGATGAAATAGGATTTTTAGTAAATTATTGTGAATGATTTCTATTTATTGCAAATTATTGGAAATTAACTTGCAACTGCGCAAAATAATCACAATTATTTCAATTATTTTTTAAAACTTTTCAGAAACAAATTTTGCTGTGCAATTGAAAGGGTGGCGTGAAAACATGGAAAATTTTTGCGGCAGTAAACCTCCCGAAGGAGGTTGCGGTTCCCGCCAGGCACAGGGCTTTTACCCCCTGTGGCAGCCAACTGCTTCGGTGTTCCATGGGAACCGGCGCTTTGCTGACTGCGATCCTATCGCGCAATTCGACAGATTTGATCCCCGTACCACCATTGGCCTACCCCTAGAGGTACGAGCGGTGTCAAGAGCGTTAGACTTCCTGATCCCAGTTTCAGAGGCCTTACCTCAGAGGGGTACGCGGGATTCGAACCCACAACCCCGAGTGCCGACACGTAGCCAGAACAGGAAGCGACCCAACGCCCAGAGCCACCGAGCCAACGGAGGTGAGACGTGTTTAACTTCTATTTGACCTGCCATCCAGCTGCGGCCAAAGGGAATGTCAAGCGCGAAAAACACTTTCCTGAGTGGGAGTCGAACTTGGGACCACTCGGTTCGGTGTTGCGCGCTCTACCAACTGAGCCACGACGCCACGATGACTGTACAGTGCGACGGGTTCGAGTTGTATTTGCCCTGTCCTCCTGGCTGGAGGCTGCAGGATACGGGATACTTTTACCGTAAAAGCCCTGTGCCTGGCGGGAACCGCAACCTCCTTCGGGAGGTTTACTGCCGCAAAAATTTTCCATGTTTTCACGCCACCCTTTCAATTGCAGAGCAAAATTTGTTTCTGAAAAGTTTTAAAAAATAATTGAAATAATTGTGATTATTTTGCGCAGTTGCAAGTTAATTTCCAATAATTTGCAATAAATAGAAATCATTCACAATAATTTACTAAAAATCCTATTTCATCATGTAATTTAAAGAATAATTTGGATCAGATGTGCGTGTATTTTCTGAGGTCATTCCTTAAATTCGCTTGAATTTGTTCTGAATTCGTTTTGAATTCGCGAGAATTAGTTTTGAATTCGCGTGCATTAGTTTGAATTAGTGTGAATTTTGAATTAGTGGTGTACATCAAAATTCGGAGTTATTTACCCCTCGGTCTTCCCCCTGTAGTGTTTCCAATCGGTCAGATACTGGCTGCACCCGACTGTCTTCCGCGTCTCTCTCCCTCACACTTGACACGCATGAGAGTGAGAGAGACCGAAAGACTCTCGGGTAAGCCGGTACCCGACCGATTGGAAACACTACTTCCCCAAGCCGGCGTTCGAGTCCAAGTCCACCCTGGGCTTCACGAGTGGTCTGCAGCATCGGCCGCGCTCATGGGCAAACTGGCGAGAAACTTCCCTGAGCCAGAATATAACAGAGCGCTCGGTCATGATATACCTAGAGTATATACCGGTGCTCGGCCAGATCGGAAGTGGAAGAACCAAAATCTTCGGGTACAGGGGAGGCATTGGGGGAGAGCGGGGTTGGGGTTGGGAGGGGTGTTCCCCCGCCCCCACCCACCCCCGCTCCCCCCCGCGTGCCCGAAGATTTTTGTTCTTCTACTTCCGGCGTGGCCGAGACCCGCGGACTACCCTTTTCTATCGCGTTTGTATCTCTTCCGCTCTGCTGCGGGTCGAACTGCTGAATCGAAGATCTGAATGACCAGTTGCGTCTTCGCTGCACGATGACGTTCCCGATCGACCGCGCCGCCGCGGCCCCCGTCGGCCCACACGCTAGCAGTGCACGGCAGTTAGTCGCCCCGCCCCGCCCCACCCCGCCCCGCCCCGCCCCGCCCCGCCCCGCCCCGCCCCGCCCCGCGCCACGGTGAGCCAAACTGCACGACGCAGCACGGGGCGTCGGGTGACATCACGCGTGGCGGCGGTGCTGGGGATCGGACACCGGGAGGGAGGGGGGGGGGGGGGGGGGGGGGGGGGGTCAGCATATGTAGATAGTGGACGCGAGGCTCAGGCTGACGCCGAGCTGCGCCTGCCGGGGCGTCGTGTCACCCGTGGTGTCACCGCAGCACGCCGAGCCGTGGCCTCCGCCTTCCCCTTGGCTCGCCACCGCCAAGAAGTGGCCGAGGCCACGACGAACAACTGCGCCCGGTGTCCTGCCGTTCTCCACGGGCACCCGCCCCCGCCCTCCCGGCCGAAACCGCACCGGGGTGGACAAGGCACAGTGGGGTGTACACCGGGTGTTTCTTTGAATGCGTAACAGTGTTGTTGCGGGACTGCACTCTCACCGGTGCTGCAGGGGCCTCGGCCCCTACCGGAGAACGGGGTAGGCAAACCCGCAACACTGTTACACATTCAAAGAAACACCCTATATATCATAGACTTTTTTTAAAATCAAGGCTATACGCAAATTTCCGCCCGTACCATGCACCTTACCGGAGCCCAATTAGCAAATTGTAGCACAATCCAGCCACCCTGAACCTTACCCCACCTACCCCACCCTACCCTTCCTACCCTGCCTACCTTCGAGACTAGGGAGCCCCCGGGATGACCACGATGGGACACGAGTGTTTCGTAGGTCCAGTCTATTTAAATATTAAGCACCACTAAGGTAGATCAACTTTTGAGCGAAGGTCGTCCCCCGCACAAAGGGAAGTCTTCTCCAGAAAAAAAGTCTGACCCTCGCTGACCTACCATCGGCATTTTTTAAGGGACTGAGCCTGCCTGCACTACATTGCCAAAAGGCGAGTTGGTCTAAAACGAGGGGGTATATACTCACGTAATAGTTTGGTCACTGTATCCGTAATAAAGGCGTAATAGTATGCGTAATAGCAGCGTAATAGGAGCGTAATAGCCAAAATTCTCCTTATTTCCCTTATTTTTGTGTCGTTTTGGGCGGTTTTGCCGATTTTTGAGAGCGTAATACTCGTAAGATTTTTTTCAGAGCGTAATACTCGTAATAGTCGGGTCACAGACTTTGTGAGTGAATACCCCTTCGGTCTAAAATAAGTAGGTCCTGTGACTTGTCCTGTGATAATGTACTGTTACGTACCGGGTGTTTCTTTGAATGCGTAACATCAGTGTTGCGGTTTTGCCTACCCCTTTCGCCCGTAAGGCGCCATGGCCCCTGCACCAGTAGTGAGCATGCAATCCCGCAACACTGTTCCGCATTCAAGAGAAACACCCGGTACGTTACACCCGTTCAAGAATGATTCGTTCCTACGATGAACACCGTTCGCACCGGTGCGAGAGAGTACTACGCGGGGCGGGGGGGCCGGCGGGGCCGGCGGGGCTGAGGTTTGGACCATCACCCATCCTCTCCTCTCTTCTCTTCTCTTCTCACCTCGGCCGCCGTGCCCCGTGCCTCTCTCTTCTGGACTCCCCGGCGGCGGCGGCGGCGGCGGCGCTCGCCCTGCGGCCGGGCCGAGCCGGCCGAGCCTCTGCCGCGCGCGGAACAGAGAACTCATGAGGAGAGCACGGCACGGCAGGAGTAGAGGGCAGGAGGGGCCGGGCCGGGCCGGGCCGGACAGTCGAGCCGTCCCGTCCAAGTCCAGGCCAGTCCCGTCCCGTCCCGCCCAGGCCCCGGGCCGCGCCTCGCCCGCTGGGACCGTGCGGCCGAGAGCAAGGCGCAGACGCGCCTCATTCCGGAAAGCGGTTAGTAGTGTCCCATCTCTGTCTCTCTCTCTCTCTCTCTTCCTCCTTATGGCCTTGCCCCATGAGTGCGACAAGGACAGATAGACGAAACGCGGGACGAAACTGCAACTCTCGGAATCTGACGCGGCTGACGCCCACCGAGTTGCCCCGCGCGCCCAGGTCGCCGCCGTGGGCCGCGTCGACCGGCTGTCCAGGTCTATACCAGGTACCAGTGCGGGCGCGGGCCGATGCTCGCTCTCGCTCCCTCCAACGTGGACGGCATGCAGGAGGCAGGCAGACGCCTCCGCCGCGTCCTGGTCGCTCTAGAGGAGCGCCGGGCGCCCGCCCCTTCCGTCTGATTCAGAAGATCGCTATCAGCAGAGCGATTCTGGTGCTCGCCCTCCTCGCTCCGTCTCTCTCGCGCTCATGAGGTACGCCGTGTACGTGCGAGAGAGACAGAGCGAGGAGGACGTGCACTAGAACCGCTCTGCAGGCACCTCCGTCCCAGAGGCATCAACAAGTTTGGGGGGGGGGGGGGCAGCGGGGCAATGCTCTCCCCCCCCCCCCAACTTTTGCCCAGTACGAGCAGGGGGGGGGGGCAACGTTTGCAAAAATTATAAGTTATGAACCGCTATATTCAACGTTAAAAACCCATCTAAAATTGAACCTGAGCTGAAGAAAACAAAACTTTATCTTTGGCTTCTTGCTCGCTTTGCTCGCGCGGTTTTAAATTATACTCGACTACCTTCAAAATAGTAGTGACTCGAGCAGATAGGCTAGATCTTCTGAGCATTGTCAATCGCATTTACCTTTTATTTTTTTCAATTTTCTGTCGAGTGTTTCATGAGCTAGGAAAATTGAGATTAATACGCGTAACTTTTCTCGCACGCCTCGCTCGCGAAATAAAACGTATATGTTTAAATTTACCATACATAATCCGTATCGTCCACTCCTCCAAATTTGTTGGGATTGCGCTTTCTGTCTTTCTAATAGTGTAAAGATTGAAAATACCAGGTGGCTGATTAACCCCAGGCACTTTTTGTACTATGCAACCCGCCCGCACCGCTCCATCCGGGACTGCATACCCATCAGGGGCCGGGGTCCGGCTCCAAGTGCGGACGCTCCGCTCCGCCACCGATGTTGCAGCCATCGTCCCGAAAGGGCCCTCTCGCGGTTTGCGCGGTCTACGGCGGGGCGTTACACGGGGGAGGTTCGCGGTTTCGCGGGGAAAGCTGGCGGTACGCGGCTCCTGCCGCGGGGGAGTCTTGCGTACCGCGGATCCTCCGCGGGGGAAGATCGCGGTCCGCGGATCCTTCTCGCGGGTAGCTCGCAGTCCGCGGAGAACCCGCGGAGGATCCGTGGTTCACGAGATACCCCTGTGGTAGGACCCGCTACCCGGCGAGAGCTTTCCCCGCGAGGTTACTCCCGCGAAACCGCGAATCTTCCCCCTATAACGCCCCGCCGTAGACCGCGAAAACCGCGAGAGGGCCCTTTCGGGACGTTGGCTGCAACAACAGTGTCGGAGCGGAGGGTCCGCACTTGGAGCCGGACCACGGCCCCTGATGGGTATGCAGTCCCGGATGGAGCGGTGTGGGCGGGTTGCATAGTACAAAAAGTGCCTGGGGTTAATCAGCCACCTGGTATAACCCGATCTTCGAAATGTTTTGCTTACAAGCACTAAAATACTTGGGACAATTTTGTTCCTAATTGAGCTCGAATCCGTGCATATGTGTGCGATTTCTTTCCTAATAGACCATTCCGCTCGTACCCATCGAAAAACAAATGCACCGGAAATCGGCTACTTCAGAACGAAATTTAGCCTTCTTAGGGCACTAGAATCTATTCGAAAGTGACAAATTAGTTCTCCTGGGAATTTATTCATAAAATTTTTTCAATATTTTGGCGTCATAAAGCGTCTGGAGCCATTTTTATATGACTTCCTGTGCATTTGTTTTTCGAGAGTATCGCGATCAGCGGGTCCAGCTGAATGGTCTATTAAAGAAGTAAAAGTGCACTCTTGTGTAGTTTTACTCCGTTATTAGGTACTTAAAGTGCACTTTTACTTCTTTAATTAGGAAAGAAATCGCACACATGTTGCGCATGCACGTATTCGTGCTCAATTATGAACAAAATTGTCTCTAGTATTTTAGTGTGTAAAATTAATTGGAAATAAATTCTAAAAAAAAAAAATTGCATTCGACAGTGGCTCTGAGAAGGAAGGCAACTTGCACAACTTCCCTCCCTGTTGCCACCCCTCCCCCCTGAAAAGTCGACCGAGCGACGCCCCTGCTCCGTCCTTGTCACACTCGTGGGGACCTTCCACCCCCATCATGGGGAACTGCGCCATAGGGTGCGACAAAGACGGAGGTACGAGAGCGATCTCTTGAATAAGACGGCTGGGCCTTGTAGAGGTGTGCGAATCACCTTTTTTCAGGCCGAATCGAATCGAATCGAATTTTTAGTTTTATTCCCCGAATCGAATCGAATTTGTGCTGATCCGATTCGATTCGGTTCGGATTCGAGTCAAATTCTGATTAAATTAGTGAAAAAGTGACGTATTTTCCCGAAAAATGCTGTATTGTAGCGGTATTAATTCGAATTCGAGATTTTAGAAATTTAATTCGGATTCGAATCGAATCTACCTTGATTCGATTCGATTTCGAACTATTCTCACACCACTAGGGCCTTCCTTGGCATTCGTCGCACTGTGTCTCTCTGGCGCTCAAGAAAGTGGTGTGCCGACGAGGGCTTGTCATCGGACGGCAGCCGACTGATTCCGAAGAGCGCTTATTCCTCACCGTCTGTCTCTCTTGCGCTCATGGGCTTCGTCCTATAGGTGTGAGGGAGACGGGGCGAGGAGAGCGCTCGGCAGCAAGGCGATGATAGTGACTGGCGGGGCTCCCGTGGCACCACTATCCGAGCGAAGCCCGCGAGTGCAGCAGACTGATTCCGCAAATGCGTTTTGTCGCTCTGTCTCTCTCGCACTCAAGGAACTTCCTGTATAGGTGTGAGCGAGACAGAGCGACGAGACGCGTTTGCGGAATCAGGCTATACTGAGAGTGGACAGACGGGGGCTAACCGCGAGCTGCCACTGCGCTGATCCAGCGAGAGCTCCGCTACGCCCCGCCACACGCAGTGCCACGCCATAGCGGAACGTTGAAATTTGAGACGTTAAAAGTTGAAGTCAAAAGAAAAAGTGCTGTAAGCGCCGAGAGTTCAGGGGACATAAAAGTTATCAGTTTGAAACGCTGAAATGTAAAAGCCTTAACAGTAAAAGTTTATTTAGCAGACGATACGATATTATTATCATATGGTGGAGCATTGTGACCGTCTCTACCAGGCTGAACCTCAGCACAGGTGCGTGCAGGCGTGGGCAGCCCGCTTCACTCCACCGTGTTGGGTCTACTCATTGCCTACATCACAGGCGGCTGACTTGCTGTGCTTGCGCTCGTCTTCGACGCTGTCGCGGATCACGGCTTGCTTAATCATTTCATTCATTAATCCCGATAGCCAGTCGGCCCCCGAGAGTCTCCGCTCCACTCGTGTATGGTGAGGGGAGGGGGCAGGAGGGGCTCTGGAGTAGGAGCTCCAGTCGTGTACGGTGCGGGAGGGGCGGGGTACAGGAAGGGCCCTGGAGTAGAAGCTTCAGTCTAGTATGGTTAGTGGGTGGGGGGGGGGGGTAGGAAATCGCCCTGGGGGGCAGGAAGGGCCCTGCCCTGGAGTTCGAGTTCCAGTCGTGTATGGTGAGGAGGAGGGGGGAGGGGTAGGAAGGGCCCTGGAGTAGGAGCGTTAGTCTAGTATGGTTAGTGGGGGGGGGGGGGATGGTCCTGGGGGGCAGGAAGGGTCCTGGAGTAGGCGCTCCACTCGTGTATGGTGAGGGGGGGGGCAGGAAGGGTCCTGGAGTAGAAGCTCCACTCGTGTATGGTGAGGGGGGGGCAGGAAGGGTCCTGGAGTAGGAGCTCCACTCGTGTATGGTGAGGGGGGGGCAGGAAGGGTCCTGGAGTAGGAGCTCCACTCGTGTATGGTGAGGGGTGGAGGGGGGGGCAGGAAGGGTCCTGGAGTAGGAGCTCCACTCGTGTATGGTGAGGGGGGGGGGCGGGGGGGCAGGAAGGGTCCTGGAGTAGGAGCTCCACTCGTGTATGGTGAGGGGGGGAGGGGGCGACGGCTGGCGATGGCATGCATACCAACCACACAGTCCGCCGTCGGAGACGCGAGCCCAGCCCAGCCCAGCCCAGCCCAGCCCAGGCGACTCAGGCCGGACAGCGCATCGCCCCTCCGCTTGTCTCTACTCTAATTACCCGTGCCGAGCCGAGCGGGTCGGGTGGGGCCGGGCCGGGCGTTCACCGCTTGCTTCCATCCACTACTCCACTGTGAGCAACAATCGGCCAGCCGGCCAGCCTGGGGCCCCTGGGGCCTGGGGCCCCTCTGGGCGAGGCGGGCGGGGCAGGGGGGCGTCCAAGGGAGCTGTAGACCGATTCCGTACAGCGCGCAACGGGTGTTGTCCCATGAGTGCGACAAGGACGGAGCTGTACAGAAGGTATAGGAGAACGGTGTGCGGAATCAGTCGGCAGCTGCCATGTGTCTCCCCCACTCGCCGTGGTCTCGCGGTGTCATTGCCACGCCCCAACCTCAACGGCGTCTGCTTCGTGTCCGCGACCGCACCTCCGCGATGAGGCGTGTGCCAGGCGAGCTGGGCTAGCGTCCGTGTTTGTGTCTGCGTCTCGTCCCGGTCGAGGGGTCCACCACTCTGGTAATCATGCGTGTACACTTTGTCCGATGTTTTCTGATAATCACATCCCCAAAATTCATCTTTTATATATATATATATATATATATATATATATATATATATATATATATATATATATATATATATATATAATATATATATATATATATATATATATTATATATATATATATATATATATATATATATATATATATATATATATATATATTTTTTTTTTAAAGTTTTATCGGGTTTTCCCTCGTTAAAATGAGCAGATAATGACAAAAATAATCAAAGTTTCTTTTTCTTTTCTTTTTTTTCTTTTTTTCTTGCGAAAATTTGACCGAAAAGTGCTGGAGGTCACGTCACAGGTAATCGTCACATGTGTTCTCGCTCCTCCTCCACTGAGTGGTGGACCCCTCGGACCAGTGGTGCCAGCAAAAAAAAATTATAGGTCATACGGTCTTACGCGCGCAGGTATGGTTGGTTGCCTACCTCCCAGGCGCTGAAATGAAACACGCAAATTGTGTTACTTCTTTATTTACAACCATTTCTGGTACGCGTACACAAGTCCCTTCTTCCCTTCCCGCTTCTGCCCTTGCGCGCGATCAGCCGTTGCATGGCGCAGGGAAACCCCGACAATCGCACTTTTCGGCTGCCAGCCGGGCAGAAATCGACCATTTCAGAGAGGTCATACGCGCGTAAGTGCGTATGCCCTCCGAAAAATTATAGGTTATACGGTACCCTCGATTTCATTTATAGGTCATACGCCGTATGACCGCGTATACCCCTCCTGGCACCACTGCCTCGGACCCGTCGCCTCGCCGGCGCCTATCGCTTGTGCCTGCCGAGGGCGATTCCGAACCGCGTTCAGTACTGTTCTCCCTCATGTTTTCTACAGACTAAATGTTTATGTAGATTTTTTGTACACATTTATGCACTGAACTACACATGCACAATTATGTACAAATTTGTGCACAATAAGGCATAAATAGTACATGATTGTGCACAAAGATTTCTACAAATCGTTTTTGGTACACATTTGTGCATAATTAAGAATTAATTCATGCAAAACTATGTACGAATTTGTGCACAGTTGTGTATGTTTAGTTCTGTGCATTTGAATGCACAAAAAAGTACATTTACATTTAGTGTGTACGCTTTCGGCCGATACCCATTAGTGCGATGAGGACAGAGAGATGCAACCGCTATGTGGCATCACCCTTCTCTCTGGCCCGTGCCGGTGCCGTGCAGAGAGGGACAGAGAACGCCTGCCGGCTGCCGGCTAGGCCACCCGCCGCGCGCGCGCGTCCCCCAGCTGCCTACCTCTGCCCGCACGGCCGCATCCTGACTTGCAGTCAGATTCCAAAGATCGCTCTCGTCCCTCCGTCCTTGTCGCACCTATGGCGGTGCCCAGTGTCGGGGGTGTCAGGACCCCATGAGTGCGACAAGGACGGAGGCGCGAGAGCGATCTTCGGAATTAGCCCGCTGCTCGCCAAGACACTCTCCCAGTTGCTTTTCCAGCATGTGATTCTTTTTTTTCGACCTGCGTGTATAGCTCGCATGATAACCGGTGGTGAGGTTGGGCGCGGCTGCCCGGCGCGGGCCCCTCGCCCCCGGGGCCAACAGGCATGCAGATTGACTTGTCGGAGACACTGGGTCAGAGTACTTGGCCTAGACATGGGAAGCGAGCGGGGGACTGGGCGGGGCGGGGCGGGGCGGGGCGGGGCGGGGCGGGGCGGGGCGGGGCGGGGCGGGGCGGGGCGGGGCGGGGCGGGGCGGGGCGGGGCGGGGCGGGGCGGCGCCGTGCCCCGCGGGGCAATGGCCAGCACGGCGGGTTGCTGCAAGACTCTATTTAACACTTGCGACCAGCAAGGGGGGTTGGGTCCCCCCCCCCCCTCTCCGCACGTACTCCTGTCTTTGTCCTTGTCGCACTCGTGGGGGTGCCTTGCGCAGGGCGGTGCGCGATGCATAAGTGCGACAAGGATGGGAGCCGGATCTCATATGTTCCGCAGGCTCCGGACCCCGGACACGCGATGGCGGTCCTCGAGAAGGGCTGCTTCTGCTGCGAGCTGAGCACCTGCGTCAAGGTGCAGGGCTTCTTCCTAGCGGTAAGCATAGCACCTCTCTCTCTCTCTCTCTCTCTCTCTCTCTCTCTCTCTCTCTCTCTCTCTCTCTCTCTCTCTCTCTCTCTCTCTCTCTCTCTCTCTCTCTCTCTCTCTCTCTCTCTATCTCTCTCTCTCTCCCTCCCTCCCTCCCTCCCTCCCTCCCTCCCTCCCTCCCTCCCTCTCCCTCTCCCTCTCCATTCCTATCCCCTCATTGTGTCCCACGAGTGCGACAAAGACACTTAGACTGACCGCGCGCGTGGCCCTGGACCGGCAGGTGGTGTTCTCCGCCCTCGCCATCCTGGACGTGGTGGCGCTGGCCGCCTGGGTGGTCCCGCGGGAGCAGAACCCGGGCCCCGGCGTGGACGAGTTCGGCCGCCGATGGATCAGCAGCAAGTACCAAGCACGGGTCCCCGGGCCTGTCAACAGGGGTTGAATTTCTGTCAACCACAATAATTCAAGGATAATACGCTTAACGAAAATTCACAAAAAGGAAAAAAATAATATTTCAAGCAAACTCAGGAAGATGCATGAAGAGTTTGGGGGAAACTCTGGAAATTTCCGTACCAGTATCTATCAGAAACTCGATATTATGAATGATTGAATAAAGTAGAATAATTTAGGGGGAAAATGGAAAATGTACTTTATTTGTACACTGAAGCAGGGGTCTCAGACACTCGTTCTTCGGGCCGCAAGCGGTCCCGAGGGATAGAGATGAGGCTATGGACAATGCGTGGGAGCGAGCGAGAGGCCCGACTCTGTTCGACCTGCTTATCGTCAGCTGTCCGAGACCTCTGTACTAAAGTGAAGGGTTACTTTTTCCTCCGGTGCGCGGTGGGTGGGGCCGGGCCGGGCCCGGGCCGGGTCAGGGCCAGGGACCAGGGCCGCGGAGCCACAGTCAGCCGTCTGATTCCGAAGATCGCTCTCGCGCTTCCGTCCTTGTCGTATACTCGTGGAGGGGGCCCACTCTGCCATCCCCAATATAGGTCCCTGCCTCAGGTGCGACAAGGACGGAGAGTTGGTGCGAGAGTGAATTTGGGAATCAGACTCCAGGGCCCTCGCTCCGCCTCGCTCACTCTCCTGCTGGCTTATTCCGAAGAGCGCTGTCTCTCTCGCACTCACGCGCTTCGCCGCATAGGTGTGAGAGAGACGGAGCGAGGTGAGCGCTCTTCTGAATCAGCCTGCTGCTGCCACCTGTTGCAGCCACCAAGGTGGTGTGCGCCGTGCTGCTCATGTGCCTCATCGTCTGGGTGCTGCTCGTCTGCCTGCTGCTCTACGGCGTGTATAAGGTGAACTAGGCAAAACCCCCAACTACACTTTCAATTATTTTATTTTATTTTTTAAGGGGGGGGTTAGGGGAAAGAAGGGGGGGTTTGTTATTGTGCTAGCCCAGCCAATTTTCCTGTTGATGTAACCACCAGAGTGTTGGCGCATAATATTTTGTATGGTTGTCCGTGGCTGTTACACGACGTGAACAATTTCGTATGGTTGTCTTTTGGGGGGGCGGACAGCTTAACGTTTGCTGTATTCCTTGCAGAAAAGGCGATGGATGTTCTGGCCGTACATGGTGGTCGGGGGCCTGCACCTGTTCATCACCGTGGGCCTGTTGATTTACTACGCCGCGTCCGTCAACTCCAAAGTCCCAAACATTGTAATCCTGGTGGTGATCCTGGGTAAGCAGCACGGGTTTTGCAGTAACCAAAGACGGGCACTGTGTCATCAATTGCAGGTCTTGTATCGGCAGAAATAATGGTCCACAATATAATGACCTCACAATGACATTTGGTTTCTGCCACGTTGGTGTCATTGATAGGGGCTTCCCCATGCTCATAGCAGAGGGGGGACACTCTAATGGGTGCGCTTCGGCAGTGAGTGCGAGAGAGACAGAGAGCGCCCCCTGAGAATCTTTCTACCAACCTCTGAGCGACAAACGATCGGCGGCGCGCGGCCACTGCCCCCTAGATTCGTCACCTGCCGTGATCCGTGTCAAGAAGCAGCCAGGTCCAGCTGCTGACAAGCAGAGGGGGGGAACTTAGTGCTGTACAACTCGGCGGTGTGTGTAGCCATGGTTGCATACTTTTAGGAGCGCCCCCTGACAGCGGGAGGTGAGGTGGAAGCGGAGAGGGGAGGAAAGTTGAAACAATTTTTAAAAGGAACTGGCGGGTCTCGAACCCAGTGCTCGCCGGAGCTCGCCCGACTGGCCGACGCCGCTTCCACTTGAGCTGCGGCAGCTGCTTGTCAGCAGCTGGACCTGGCTGCTTCTTGACACGGATCACGGCAGGTGACGAATCTAGGGGGCAGTGGCCGCGCGCCGCCGATCGTTTGTCGCTCAGAGGTTGGTAGAAAGATTCTCAGGGGGCGCTCTCTGTCTCTCTCGCACTCACTGCCGAAGCGCACCCATTAGAGTGTCCCCCCTCTGCTGACAAGCAGCTGCCGCAGCTCAAGTGGAAGCGGCGTCGGCCAGTCGGGCGAGCTCCGGCGAGCACTGGGTTCGAGACCCGCCAGTTCCTTTTAAAAATTGTTTCAACTTTCCTCCCCTCTCCGCTTCCACCTCACCTCCCGCTGTCAGGGGGCGCTCCTAAAAGTATGCAACCATGGCTACACACACCGCCGAGTTGTACAGCACTAAGTTCCCCCCCTCTGGCTCATAGGCGTGCGGGGGAGGCTTCCTCCTACATGCGCATGCGCTCTAACGGGTGTGCCCTGTCCCCTTTTCAGTGGTGCAGTTCTACCTCCTGCTGAACGTCATCAGCCTCTTCCAGAAGATGGGAGAGGAAGAGGATCTCGAACCGACCATGAGCGAGCAGCAGTCATGACCAGGGTGCGCGAGTCATGACATGACCACGACCCGCCCCTGGCCCGGCTGGAGTTCTCTTTGTTATCTGACGTGATGTCAAGTACGTCAAGTCGCCTTTATTCGTCTGTGATATACCCGACTTTCCCCATGTCCTTGACGGGTGACTCTTTGCAAGAAATATAAAGATAGTTTTGTTTTTGGTGTGCGTGTGTGTTGCCCGATCATGCGCTAAAAGCAGATCGAACGATGAGCTCTTTAAATGCTGTCATTTTGATTCTAATGTGCGGAAATACATGTCCATTTGTTTGTCTATACTAGGGATCAAACGTTGATGTTGATTCATTGCTTGTCAACCTCTGTCAATTGTGTGTCAGCTGCCAATACACTAGTCTTATAATCTTTATAAATCAGAACAAACATCAGTATTAAGTATTTTCTTTCGAGATAGTGTTAATTTGCACTGATTGGTGCAAGTTGTGTGCAATTTGCACCACTCTAAGGTGCAAGGCTAAAACCATATTTCCTTGTACTACCCTTATTATTAAAACTCCAGAAATTTTAACAGAAAATATTTATTTTGCACATAACTTGCAATCCATTGCACATTACACATATGTACTAGATTCTTATCAGATTTTGGTTTTGAATACTTAGTACACAAAATAATTAGGTTTGAGATGACAATCCACCGAATTCATTGCTCAAATAAAGCATTTCGGTAGAGATAAAAATAAAAAGCAAAATAACTGCAGGATGATATAATTAACACTAGTTCAAAATCTTTTAAAATAAACAACATTAATAGAAACAGATTACAGAAAACTCTGTTTGTTTGAATAAAAACATACGAGCTTGATTACTCTAATTATCACAAATATTGGCAAGTCTGTGGAATGTGATGTGTAACATGCACAAAATACTTGAATGTTGTAGGTGATTTAAAGTTGATAACAATGTTCAGATACTCTCAAGAGCGCATAAATACTAAATTTCATGATATTATCTCTTAATAATGAGAGAGTAATAATGTACATGATTCAGTGTGAAGCTTAGCAAATATTGAACTCATAATGCATTTGAAGTTTCCATCTTACAACAGTAAGTTAACATTTTGTTACAAAACAATTCGTCCAAAGAGTAGTAATAATTTTAACTAATTTGTTAGAAGTTTCTTTGAATTATGAGTTGTTGACACACCATGTGTATGCATTATGGAACATACGCATCCACGGTGAAACCTGTAGATCCTTATACCATGCGGCAGGAGCCCAAGGCCACTGCCACATTTTTGTGCAGCGTTCAGGGTGAGGCATCATGGCTAAATGCCTGCCGTCAGTAGAACATATACCAGCAATGGAAGCTAAAGGACCAAAAAAAATTGCAATATAACACAAAAACAGACAAATTTTGGAAAACTTAAAACTTAAATTCATACCTATGCTTCCATTAGGGTTCAAAGGATATTCCATTGTTGGTTGACCATCCTCATTAACATAACGAAGAGCTACACAGGATCCACTCTCCAGCTTTTGCAAAATGGAGGTCTCACGCATGGTGAAGTTCCCTAAATAGACACAAGGCAATCATGGTAGAAGGGACAAAAATGACTTGTGAGTAGGTTATTAGAGAATCATCTCAAGGAACCTACCTTCTCCATGGGCTACCCATACACCCAGAACACTATCAGCCATTCCTTGCAACATCATAGCTTTAGAACTCTCAATGCGCACAGTGCTAAAGCGGCACTCAAATCGCTCAGAGTCATTATGGTCAAGCACTATGTCAGGGATCTCAGCAGCATCACCTACAGAAAAGAGATCTTTTTCATAGACAGTTTTCTAGAAACAAGAAAATAATAAAACTCAGACCTACCTATTGGTTTTACTCCAATCCAGCCCAACAGACTCATAAGCTGACAGCCATTACATACACCTAAGCTAAAGGTATCATCTCTCAGAGCAAACGCTTTGAACTGATCTCTCAATTTGGTGTGGAAAAGCAAGTTAGCTGCCCAACCTTTAGCAGAACCTAATACATCTGGAAAAGAATGTGAAACAAATGTAGGACGGTCGAATAAAATTATCAACCTACGAAATCCAGTATCAGGTAGAGAGAGAAAACTCACCAGCATAGCTGAATCCACCTGGGAAAACTACACCTCTAAAAGTATCTACAGTGATCTTTTCATCCAAAAGATCTTGCATAGTTACATCCCACACTTCAAAACCAGCCATGAAGAGAGACGCAGACATTTCTCTGTCACCATTAGACCCCTCTTCACGAATAACAGCCACTCTAGGAGCTGCAAGAACAATTAGTGTTTAAAAAGTTCATTAAGGATTATATCAACACAAGATATGCAGTGGCATATTTTACCAGCTGTCAAAGCCTTTGAGGGCTTTGGAACTTCATTGGCGTTAAATGAGAGCTGATACTTTGGAAGAAGCCTCCTCCGTAAGCCTTCAAACTCTTGACGAGCACATTGGACATTAGTCTGGCGACATTCAAGACGGTAACTGGTTTCTTCCCACAAACGGAACAGTGAAACAAGATCTGCATTAAGTGCAACTGATCCCTTAATTTTCATTTGAATCTGTACAAAAAAAAAGGAAAGAGGTCATTATTCATGTTACTTTGTCCACCTTCACTTAAGATTACTATTGGTTACCCAATGTTACCTTGGATTCTGTGCCTAGACCAGAGGAATACCCAATGCAATGACAAGGTACTTGTGCATCTCTAAATGTTTGACGGACATACGAGAGATTTTCTTGTGAAACCTCCAAGACCCATCCTAACTCCTCAGCAAAGAGAACCTCTAGTGGGTCAGCACCATCCTCAGTGTGGTCAATGTTGATAAGGAGACCACTTAAACCAGCAAATGCCATCTCCAAAAGACAAGTAACCAAACCTCCATCGCTGACATCGTGACCAGCAAGAAGAACATTGTCTGTTGAATACGCACAGAACAAATCAGTCAGATTTAGAATAAATGTATGGAGACAATCTTTTTAAATTAGAACAGAACAGAATTAAAGGAACAACCTCTAAGTAGCTTTTGTGTGGCAGTAAAGGCTCTAGATAGAAGTTTACAGTCATCCAAGTCAGGTGGAGAATCACCCAGCTGCTTGAAACATTGAGCCAGAGCTGATCCTCCAAGTCGCATCTTACCACCTGACAGATCAACCAGCACCAAACAACCTTTCTGACCAACAGAAGGACTTTTTAGGTCAGGGGTAATCTTCACACGAATATCAGGGCAAGGTGCATAAGTTGAAATGACTAAGGTTCCTGAAAGACAAAACAGGGTTGTGAGAAAGAGAAAGGGTATCAAAATTCTATAATTTTCAAGGAAGAGGAGGTAGTTTCCTCACCAGGAGCCTTAACAGTATCAGTGCCGACACGAGCTGCCATGCTCAAAGAATCTTTTCCTCCATCAATAGCGATGCCAAGCTCAGACATAGCTTTGCACATGGCTTGACATGCTTCATAAAGAGCGCTTCCTTCCCCTTGAAGTTTTGCGGCCCACATCCAGTTTCCACTGCACTTGACATCCTAAAATTTAAAGGACATGTTAACTAAAATCGGATGAAACTTTCTTAAGGCTGAATGAAAAGGAGTTTAGATGGTGAAGCACCTTTATGTCTGATATAGCAGCAAACACAAGGTTTGTTAGAGATTCAGCAACAGCCATACGAGCACCTGCTTTAGCATCGATCAGCCCTTTGATTGGTTGTTCCCCAATCGCTGTGGCTATACCTTCCTAAAATAAAAAAACAACAAAAATTGTAATTTTTAGAAGGTGTGAGAAAAAACAAAACCCTGCTGCTCAATTTTAAATTTGCTGGACCACTCACAGTGTTGAAAATTGAGAGTGCTGTGACAGCGACATCCGCAAGAGGAGTGTGCAAGGGTCCAACACATTGTTGCTGAGCAATCAGTCCAGTAACACAGCGATCTACTTTGTTGGTGAGGAAACGTTTGCTGCACACAGTTGGTAAACGTAATACTCTCTCTAGAGCAGAGCTAACGGTGAGACTTGCAGGAAGAGAGAGAGATCTCGTAATAAGTGGTTTCCGATCAAACCGAAATTCCTAAAAGTATAAACAGGCTGGTGATGGACAAATAATTTCAGTTATGAGATTCAAAACCATTTTATGTACCTTTTGCGGCATTTTTCCCAAGACCAGTTCTAATTCTAGATCTACTGGGTGTCGTTTATCACCATCAGCTGAGCCATTGAGGTATTTTTCATCGTTCATGTCGTCCTCTTCTGACAGAATCACCTTGAAATATTAAGAATCATCACTTGTCAATATATCTATTACAGTTCTGCTGATAAGAAAAAAGTGGCTTTCATGTAATTCATACTTTGCCAGTTCCTGTCACAGTTCCCACAAAGTTAATAGGGCAACGTTCGCGTTCACCAATACTTTTTAACAAGGGGACATCCTCCTTTTTGCAAAGAAGAGCATCATTCTCTTGATATTCAGCACCCCAGAGTTCAAGAGTTGAAATTGTTGGGTCCCCTAACTGGAAACGCTTGGTAAAGATAACAGCTCCCTCTGGCTCTACAAGCTCTTTTAAAACATTTCCTAGAAATTTAAAGAAACAAAAAAATTAATAAAAATGAAACACAGTTTTAAATTTCTAATTTTTTTTTTTAAGTTTTATTATGCAGATTGTAGTTTATACATACCATTACCACCTGCACCTTGATCATGAATGGTAAGAATTGGGTTCTTTTCACCAAGTTCCAAACACGCTCTGATTACTCTATTTAACTTCTGTTCCATTTCTGCATCACCTCGTTGAACTGCTCCAAAATCAAGATCTTCTGTGTTGTCTCCTTGAACCTAAGTGAAATAAAAATACGGAGTGATTCAAAATCAATTAGATATTACAAGAAGAAATGAAGCTTGTTTCGGCTGATGTACCTCCACAGAACTTGCAGAGCCACCACCAACACCAATCCTATAAACAGGGCCGCCCATCTTGACAACCTGCATGCCTGAGAAAGTCATGAGCTAATTAATAGTTTTATAATTAATTTGAGAAGTTTGGTTTGAGTTGGACAAATTTTCACCTTTGGCTGGTTTTAACTTTTCAGTCATGTTATAATCAATAGCTCCCACTCCTCCACTGAACATGATTGGTTTGATCCACTCCCTTCTCTCACCAGAAGAGTCGAGAAGACCGAAAGACCTAGTAAAGCCACTAACAACTGGTTCTCCAAACTTATTTCCGTAATCAGAAGCTCCATTACTTGCTTCTACTAAGACATCAACTGGTAACGCAAAGTTACTGGGGTATTTGAAGCTCTTTTCTTCCCATGGGAGGTCATAGCCTGGAGAACAATGCATATTTTATTTTTTCTATTTTGAGACACTGCACTTTCATTGATACTACATTCTTACAGAACTCATACCCTGAATGAGAAGGTTGCCAACTGAATAGCCTGCAGTTCCAGCAATAGTGTGTCCTCCTCTACCAACAGCATGAACATCGCGAAGACGACCTCCAGTGCCAGTAGTGGCACCACTAGAAAGGAAATAAGATAGATGTATAAACTAAAAACTTATGAAAAAACTTTATAAACTAAAAATCTAAAAATATTTTAGAAAGCCCTCTTCACCTGAAAGGTGCAACTCCAGTGGGGAAATTGTGAGTCTCAGCGGTGAATATAAGGTGACTCTTGGATTTTGCTGTTTTGAATGGGCTGGGTTGCTGAGGGTTTTGAGGACGGAAGTTCTGCACTTCAAATCCTTCAATGGCACTGTAACATGAGAAAAATAAATTGCGGGACAACATCAATAGATCATCTGCCCTATCAATTCTCCGAGTAGCAAATCAAAACTTACCTGCTATTGTCACTAAACTTTATAACATTATTAGGATTCGAGTTGGCTTGTGTTTGAATAATCATGTCAAATAGAGATTCTTTCTGCCTCTCACCATCAATAACCATGGAGCCCTATTTAAAATTAAAATTACAAAAAAAAAGTTGAAACACTTGAAAATGATGAAAAGCAAAGTGAAAACCCATGAGGACACAGCACTGCGCCAAACATGAGTACAAGTAAGAAATTGAATGTACCTTGAAAAACCAATGTCTACTGTGCTCACTATTTGACTGGGCCAGGTCAAAGCACTCAACACTAGTAGGATTACGCTTTAACTTGTCCTTGAACAGATTGGTGTAGAAATCAAGATCCCAATTATCAAAAGCAAGACCTGTAACAACAACAAATGCAAGGTAACTTGTTCAAAATAAATTTGAGAGAGAGAGAGAGAGAGAGAGAGAGAGAGAGAGAAGGAAAGAAAGAAAACCTGCATTAGGTCTCATATATCATATAAGTAATATTACCAAGTTTTGAGTTGACTTCTTCCAAGGCTTGTCTTCCTTTATTCATCACATCAACCTCAAACCAGGGAGCTGGAGACACTCCAAGACTGAATGATTCCAAGGGTTTATCATACCGACATTCAGTCATTTTATCATGAAGCACAGCAGCAAGCTAAGATTAATAACGTAAGAAAAAATCAGATTAATTAAAAGTACAAAACCATTAGAGAGATTATTAATATGTTTAAATTGAGATACTGACCTTAGTTTCTAGATCTTTTCCATAGTTCAGACCATTCTGTTCCCAATCTATCAAATACCTAACAGAAACCTCCACCCTGGTCACTTTTGTCAAGCCAACTTTTTGACATATTGACACAGCATTACTTGAGAATGCTGTTGAGAAATTAAGCCTTCAAAGGGGGGGAAAAAAAAGAGAGAGAGAGAGAGAAAATAAGTTTAAAGAGTGGGTACAGTTACTCAGAGGAAACAGTGAATTTGGATCCATTAGTACTTACCTTGGCCCAATTTCAATAAGGCAACTTCCATGGGGATGACCAACAAGAGTGGGATTGATGGATATTTGCTCTGGATGAAGAGGATTTCCCAGAATCCAAAACAAAACCCGCCAATCTTCTTCGGTGAGATTTCCCTGCACTTCCACATTGTAGCATAATTCTGTTCTTAGACCACTGACAAGCTGTGATACTTGCTTTAATAGCTTGACCTTTGATGCAACAATCCCTACACTCAGGCCAGGGTGCCGGTAAACACGTTCAATGTGGGTATCCATTTTAAATCCTGAAATATTATAGAAAATACTTGATAGAAAAAAAGTATGCCCATAAATTTCAAAAACGTCACCTAAACATACAGCAAAAGACAGAAATAGGAGTTTATGAGCTGGCTACTGTCAAGCTACTGAGAGCCGAAAGAAGTGTGGGAGCCTATGGCTCAACAAGGGGCACGTCTCAAGGGTTATCTGCTTGGCATGTAAATATCAAATAGATTACACATCATCTGAACTTTGACCTCCAAAGGAAGGCCAGCTGACAATAAGAAATCTACACAAAACATGAGTGAGAGACCAATCTCCTAAACAAGATATGATGAAATTGTATATTACATCACCTATTTTGAGAGTTGGTGGGCATTTGCACAATAAACAGCCCACTTACACTCTACCGAAGTTGAGTTTGTGAGAGGTCAGCACAGCATTTTAGGAATAAAACAAAAAGTCTCTCTGATTTCTGAGATTTTATCTCCGTACTGCTAATGTCGTGATTAAAATTTTTTTTCATTGCGACTGTGAGGAAATGTGAAAAAAAACAATTAAGATCATGCCCCGGCTACTATAGCTAAGATTTCAGAAAGATGATCAGATTAGTTCCAAAAACACATTGTAGTAAGCTCCTGCTGCGATCTTCAAGATGTAACTCTCACGTGACATAATAGATGGAAAAAAGGTCCTCTCTGCAATGGAAATTTCTTGACAAGGAATCATCAACGACTCCAATTCCATAGAGGCGCATTATTTCTATTGATATAGAAAAAAATACAAATTTGTATTTTTTTGTAAGCTAAAGCCCCATATAAAAATCAGAAAACAGAAATAGAACAATTGTCAGCTCTGAACCCATCACGGAGAAAGAGAGAGAGAGAGAGGAGTTTGATACACACTGGACGACGCTGGAGCCAACGAGTTATATAAGATCATGTGGATGAAGGAATTAGGAAATTTAAAGTGAGAAAAAGGAAAAGACACCGGCGCAGAGATGAATTTTCAGAGAACGGTGGAATGGTTTCAGACATTTCCACCAACAAACCACCACACGTACTCACGTGGTTATCAGAGCCGCTACAGGTGATCGTGTGTGTGCTGGACCCGCTCAGCAACATGCACTCGTCGATCGTCGCTCTCCCGCCACCCGTCCAGGACTGCCACTGCCCAGATGCAGGCAGGATGCAGATGCAGGCTTGCCAGACTCGGAGTAAACTCGGAGCGAGCCGAGCCGAGCACAGAGCGCGCTCGAGTCGCGCAAAGTCGCGTTCGCCCATTGGTTCGCCCCGTGTCCCGTGTCGCGCATAGTCGGGCGCGCGGCAAACTCAAATCGCGCAAAATCGCGCGCCCGATTTTCACATCGCGAAAAATCGCAACAATAAAGAAGGGAAAAGGTTCTAAAAATAATGATAAACATATGAATTCTGCTTGAAAATAAAAGAGAAGCATCTCCCCCCCTCCCCCCGCCGACAGTGCTTAAATAGTGCTTAATATTCTCGGAATGTAAAGGTGTGCCCCCACAATCAACTCATCGGGAGGTGACAGAACGAAATTTGGGGTACCAGGAATTTAATTCCTGCTCCCCCCTGCGCTTGTGCTCTCCGGGTAGGCCGCCATCTTCACAGGAGTGCTTGGCGGGTTGGCCTATCCAGTTTGTCGCAGGCGTTCCGCCTCGGTGACGGCCATTGTGATTGTGGGGGCGCCATAAGGGCCATAAGGCATGCTTGCCAGATCCGACCGACCAGGAGTGCGATTGGAGAGCTCACGGGAGCTCACGGAATGAGGCATTTGTTGGTTGAGTAAATCTACTCGCCCAAATTGGGGCACAAACGTCTTGGTCTTTGGGCTGCCAGCCCTCTCGAAGCCGTCCATCCAAATTGGGCGAGTGGAGCTGCCAGCGCTATTCGCCGAAATTGGGCAAACAGCAGCTGTTCTGTAGAACGACCAAGTAGGGCGTTTTACAGTGAAGTCGCTATTGGCCTAAAGCTAATCGTTTTGTGCGCTAAAATGCATGCTAAAGGCGTGCCTTAAATGGATGACGTATTCGACCCAAATCAAACTTAAAACTACCAGAGTTATCTCTGGAACTCTGGAACTATCGGTCTGCACATTTTTCTCAGTAAACAGTAAAGTGACCCTGCTTAATAGGCATGAACTAGGTACATATTTTTGGGGGAATATCTGCAAATTTAGCCCCTGCCGGATTTGGGCTCCGTGCTTGTGGGGGAATACCCCTCTCGCCAACTTGAGGCCTTCTGGCCTTCTTTGCCTCGGTTTCCCCCTCGCCCCTTGCACGCAGCAGCTTTTTTTCCGGGAATTCGCCGGGGCTCAGTTTCTCTGGTTTCCCTAATCCCTAATCCAAAAATCGTGCAAAACGCGAAAAATCGCACAGTATGCCGAGCGCGCCGAGTCGCCACCAGGCAGCGTTCGAATCGCCCAAAAACAGTCGCCAATCTCGGCCTACGAATTTGGCGCGGCAGTTCAAAATCACCAGAGATGCTCAATAATCGCCACGTTTAGTCCGTTTAGTCGACCGATCCGAGGACAGGATGAGGTTTTTCCGTTTTTCCCCGAACTTCGACTTGGGTCAAAAAGGTGCGGCTCCGTCCAACCAACCGACCCGAGGAGAGGATTAGGCTTGCGGAGATATTCACTTCGCGGATTTTCCGTTTTTCTAATGCAATTATTTGATTATGCGATTTCGCTGGTTTGCTATTATGCGGTTTTGCTACTATGTGGTTTTACTATTATGCGATTCTCAGACAATGAAAAAGAAAACTTTCAAACCATTCTTTTTACAGTTGGCAAAACTTACACTCAACAATCGATGGGAAGAGTTGTAGCAAGTTGTAGGCGGCGGTGCATCAGTAGACCTCTTTCTTTTCATTCTTGACGTCTTTTCTCGCGAAGCTCCATTAATTTACGACAATAACACGATTGTTATCATGTTCGAGAAGCAGACGGTTTACTTCATTCGCCCCTAATTCTACGTGAGCGGTGCGGAGAGGGGCCAGCGCGCACAGTCGTCGTCTCCCGAAACATTTTTTTCCCCCCGTTCCTCCGTCTCGATATCTGTTTGGCCTGCCCATCATCCCCCTTGACATCGTCCGAACGGAGTTGGAGGAGGAGCGACTATCGTGCCGCCGGAGGCCCTTGTCAGTGATCGCACGTCAATGCAGGGTTGCCAGACCGGGCGCTTTGGCGCCCGCCGGGCGCATTCGGGTCCCTTCGGGCGCCGAAAAACTGGCCTCGGGCGCCTGGGCGCCCGCCGGGCGCAATCGGTCCGGCCCGGGAGCATTCGAGTCGACTCGGCCGCGCCGACTCCGGATTAGGGATTTGGGAAACTGAACCCGGCGAATTCCCGGAAAAAAGCTGCTGCGCGCAAGGGGCGAGGGGGAAAGGAAACCGAGAACTGAGGCAAAGAAGGCCGCAAGCTGGCGAGAGGGGTACTCCTCACATTCCTGCTGCTGTGTGCAGTTCTCACCGACCCAACGGATGTTCGAACTACTACGGAGGACACACCGACAGTTTGTGCATGGTGGACTAACATAAGACTGATTTGCTTGAATGAGAGAAAAGGGGGGGGGGGGGGATTTCCAGCTTTTTCAGGCTTTGTGGTAAGCCGGGCGCATTCGGGTCCGGCCGGGCGCTTTCGGGCGCAATAGCGGTCGGGCGCGCCCGGGCGCGCTCGGGCGTCGACTCGGGCGCACTCTGGTCGGACGGACCTGGCAACACTGCGTCAATGTCGCGTGTCGGTTGTGGCCGTAGGACCGTGCCGAGCGACGCGCGCCCCGCCCCCGCCGCGCACGAGTCGTCGCTGAGGTGAGGAGTAGAAGAGGACGAGGACTTGCCTCCTTGCGCCATCTTGCATCTCCAGCTCCCCCCCTCCCCCCCCCCCCCGCCCCGCAGGCCTATGGTGTGTGTTGGGCCCGACACGGTACCGCACTGCGCTCGCCCTGGCTCTGATCGCCTTGGCCCCGGCCCGGACCGCTGGTGAGTTTATGACGGTACCCGACATGGGATCCGTTTCGCCCACATCCTGTCCTTGGGGAGTGTAGATCATTCTATCATGGCGTTGGGGCGTATGGAGGCTTTCAATTATTACGCGAACGTGACCCCCGACTCAGCAAGGTGTGTGTGTGTGTGTGTGTGTGTAGGCGAACCCCCAACCATCTCTGATACTTCCTGTTGCCCTTTGACAGATGAAGCTGATCGGTCTTTTTAAGTGTATCATGCCAAATATGTGGGAATCTGCGTGAGCTGCCGAGGCGACTGGCTAGTTTGTTCCTCGATGAATCCTGTGCCACGTAATTTCTTCTTCATATCCTTGTTTAATAATCACCCCCCCCCTTTTTCCTCCCCCTCTCCCCCGCCCCACCCTCTGGGTGAATCTAACCTGTCACTCCGAGCGAGGTTGATTTGGATAACTCAGGCCCCAAATTCGTTTGCTTTAAGATGTTTTAAATCGCCTTAATCTTAGGGGAGATTATGTTCATTGGCCGCCGTACTCCAAAACCACCCAAAAGCTGTGTCAAATACTGTTTGTCAAGCACCCTTTTTCTCAGTCTTCTTTTAGTCTAACTGTGAAAAACTTTTCTAGGATATGAGAGCAGAAAGCCTGTGTTTTATTTTTCTTGAACTGTTTCTCATATTCTTAGGTGGTGAATTTACCTGTTTTTTGCGCAACTCATCTCAAGGACATTTTGTATCTTTTTGTTTCCAGAATTTTATCTTAACAACGAAGAAACATTAAACCTGTAATTCAACTGCTGTACTGCTGTATTAAACAGCACCAAACTTAATGCTCTAATGTCAATGCTATAAAGAGCATTATTTATCACCGTACTAATTGATAGAAGGTATATTCTATCAAGATACTTACCATGGATCTACTTTCCAATGATGACGAAACTTTTGGAGATGACTTCTCTGATGGTTCACTCGAAGATTCTAGTCCTAAACATCAAGTGGAGACCACTTGCCGTATTTGTAAAGAAAAACTGTGCAAACCTAGACTTCTATCCTGTTTGCATACGTTTTGTGAAGATTGTATTGACAAATTATTGGTTGATGACTCGGGGGATTTTAAGAGAGGTGATCGCACAGTTTCCTGTCCAGTCTGCGAGCAAGACACTATGGTGAGTAAACAGGTGTTGCCTATATGATTAAAAGATACATTTATTTCATAAGTTCAGTGTCAGATTTTGTTTCTCAGGCTGCTTGTCAGCTATAAGTTCTCATTTTTTGTGTATCTCTGACAGGTGTCAGAAAAAGGTGCTTCATCTTTGCCCTCTAACTACGTCATGAACAACTTTTTAGACATGTGTGCTATTCAAGATATGACAGTGGTCTGTACCAGCTGTAAAACCAAAGAGGTCGCTGTATCACGATGTTCTGAGTGTGCAAACTTTCTGTGTTCCCATTGTAACACTGCTCATCAGGTATATTTTGTACTTCTATTACTTTGTGATCACTTTGTTGTGATGTTCTCATGATTTTTAATAAAAATCTCATAGGCTAGATGTAGTAATTAAATATTTTTATCACGTTTTTATAGTTTATGCGTTGCTTTGAAGACCACCATGTGGTTCCTTTTGAAGAGTTACGTCAAAATGCCAGTGAATTAAATGATTCAGTTCCCATTCATAAACCAATTTTCTGCTCGTCACACACTTCAGAGTCTCTGAAGCTTTACTGTCACACTTGCAGAGTGAGTTGGGCTACTTTTGAACAGTGCTTGATTGGAACTTTACACAGTGTTACAATCTCATAAACTTTTACTTTCTAGGTTGCCATCTGCAATGATTGCGTGGTGTCTGATCATGTTGCCCCTCAACATCGGTATGAACGCCTTACCACAGCAGCACCTGCATTTCAGGAGGAACTAGAAAGATTGATGGTTGAGGTGAAAAGAAAGTCCAGCATTTTTGAAGTAGCATCTTCTGATCTGGACAATGCCTTAACTGAGCTTCAAGCCCAACGTGATGCAGCTCAAGACCTAATTAAAGAAACATTTCAGGTTTGAGTGAAAAAGAATTAGAAAAAAATCATTTTAACTCCAAAGCTTGCACATCAATACCTTAACAAACTTCTTGTCTTGCAGAGCTACAAAGCATTTCTTGAAATGCGCCAGGAAGAGTTGCTTAAAGAGCTTCACACCATTCATAAGCAAAAGGAATTAAAAATCATGGGTTCACATCACATGTATGTTTTGCTATTTTCAATAGTGATAATTTATTTGTCTTTGTTCTCATTGTAATCTTTTTTTCTTTTTTTACATCTTTACATATTCGATGGTAGGGTTGAGAAAACAATGGATCAAGTTGATGATGCTTGCAAATTTACTACACGCCTCTTGAAACAAGGCAACACTGTTGAAATAGTTTCATTGAGAAATGTGGTTTCTTCCCAACTTCATAAAATTTTGGCCACATCACCCGAGCCGGAAGTGAATACCTCTATTGAGTTTGTCACTGATAGCTCTAAGTTCCAAGCAGCAGTTAAGGTAGTGGTCTGTTTATTTTAAGAAATGCAACAGCAAAGTTATATCTGATGATGCTTTAAATGTAACATAAATGAATGTGTGTTTGTGTTGCAGGCAACCTTTGGCATATTGAAATGCAGTAACATAGTGGATATTGTTCCCCCTTTACTGAACAATCGCAGCGAGAGTCTATCAAGTATATTTCCGCCTCCTCCACCTCCCAGTTCAACCATTCAAATCGTGCCGCAGGGGGTGCCCACCAGGGAAGATAGTAGTCCCTCTCCCACATTCTCGACTGTTTCATCTAATGGGGAGAGGATAGGGACCGGAAGAGTTCCATCAGCATTCATTTCAACCAATTCTTCTGCCCTGAATGGCTACGTGAGCCCTGTGACAAGCAGCCCAGTGTCGTCTTATGATAGTGAGATCAGTCAGATCACAGGGTATGGCATGGCCTCCAAAACTGAAACACCAACCGCTCAATCACCTCCCATGCCATCAACTACACAGAATGCCAATTTTGGTTTGACCAGTATTCAAGAATACAACCTCACTCAATTAGCAAACCTTGCAGATAAGGTAGAATAATTTTAAAATTTCATCATCTCACAATTTGCTGAGTTACACCCATAGGTTTTGTAATTTGTTGTTCATTTTAATGTAGGTTGATATTGATTCAAACTTGTCTTCGGCGGCGTCCACTTCACCCATGCTCTTAACCGAGCTGTTGTCTGCTGGCCCAATCGGTCATCAAAACCATGCCCTAAAAAATCTACAAGCACTTGCCAAACTGGGAGGCATGTCCATTAGTGATCATGGTAGTATTATATGTGGTTCATTTTGCAATTGCTCTCAATGCCTTTTTGGGTTGGATGTAGTAACAGATTTCTTTCTCTCAGAAGACATGGTGAACGGTGATAAGATGCATTTAGGACCACCTGGGATGCTTGCTCGACCAATCTCACCTCCCAGAAATAGTCTTGGTCTGCCTCCTACTCCCATGATTGACAAAGCCAACAACTTTCCAATTCTGTCTGAGACTGATGAGCCAATTTTAAGTCCTTCTGGTAAGCTCCAAGAACTCTGTGCTCTAACTTGAGATAAAGTTTGAAGAAAATGGCAAACTATTTTAATCTTCTTCTTGCCATAGGATGCTTTCCTTCCAATCGGGACAGTGGTAAACCTATGGCCATGGATGTACGTCTGAAGTTTGGTTCTGTAGGAACTGGGAAAGGGCAGTTCAGTAGCCCACATGGTTTCTGTCTTGGTTGTGATGAAGACATAGTTGTTGCTGATACTAATAACCATAGAATCCAGGTACAATCATTACTATCATTCATTTGGGTGACTTGTCGTCATGCTGACTTTTCTGATTGTTTTCTAGTTTCACCTCAACTCTTTCTTTTGGATTTCTCTTTAGGTTTTTGATAGAACTGGTCAGTTTAAATTTCAATTTGGTGTAGCTGGCAAAGAAGAAGGTCAGCTGTACTATCCCCGTAAAGTTGCTGTGATACGCAACTCTGGAAAGTTTGTTGTTTGTGATCGAGGAAATGAAAGATCTCGTCTTCAAATTTTCACCAAAAGTGGACATTTTGTCAGAAAAATTGCTATTCGGTTTGTATTATGATTTAATGTTTTTACCATTTAATGGAATTGTTTCACTCAGATTTTCACTTGTTTTGCAGATACATAGAGATCTTGGCAGGGTTGGCTGTTACACCCTCTGGACAAATTGTTGCAGTTGATAGCGTTTCTCCCACTGTTTTTGTCATATCAGAAAATGGTGGCATAAACTCTTGGTTTAATTGCAGTGATTACATGATGGAGCCATCTGACATCACTGTTTCAGGTATTTGTTTCGAAACATGGCAAATATTTAGTATCATGTCTTGATATTTGTTTGATGGTATGCTACATTCATTTCAGGACGAGAATTTTATGTATGTGACTTTAAGGGACATGCTGTCGTGGTTTTTGATGAGGATGGAAAGTTTAAGCGACGAATCGGACGAGAACCCCTTACTCATTATCCCAATGGTATTGAAGTTTCTGATGCTGGGGATGTGGTGGTTGGTGATTCTCATGGGAACAGATTCCATGTTGTTGTTTTTAACAAAAATGGGGAACAGCTATCAGAATTTGAATGTCCACATGTCAAGGTAATGGTTATAGAAGTCTTTTGTAATAATCTTATCATCCTTCTCGGCTCTGTATTTAAATTCTAGAATTTTTTCTTGTTAGATAATGGATTTTCCTTAATTTATTTTCAGGTGTCTCGTTGTTGTGGTCTGAAAATAACATCTGAGGGTCATGTCGTCACCCTTGCTAAGAACAACCATTGTGTGTTGGTGTTAAACACACTTTATGTCAACTGAAATCTGTGTTACTCACCTTTCATTTTCTAAACTTGGAAGAAAGTGGGGTTTTACCGTAGGCAGTGTGTGTCTACACTCACCTCTGTATTGGCGGGTTACGTGACCTAGCTTGATCTCATAGTCATTTTAAGATAGTCAAAAAGAGTCATTATGTTTACTCGCATCTCTTTGGAATTTGAGACTTATACGCTGAATTTTCCTTGACTTCTAGCAATATTTGCAATATATGCATTTAGGCTAATACTTCTTGGCTAAGTCTCTGAGGTGAAAATGTATGACAGGTTGCATGTCATCAGTTCTGATGCAAAAGAATTTGTTTATCTATTTTTAGACCGGTCTGGTTCCTACAGGCAAATATTGAAAAAATGTTATAAAGAAAAAGAAAAAAAAATTGTTTTTTCCCTAAAAGTCAGATACGTTTCATTGTAGGGATTTAAACCAAATTAACCAATTGTACTTCTAACCATATGAAGAAGACTGATCATTTTATTTTCTTGTTTTTATTGAAACTAATTTCGATTAAGTTTGTTGTAATGTAGAGGAAAGTTTTGTGTAACTCTTTATACATGTACTGCCATTTTTTTTTTCCTTTTAAATTTTTGTGACTTTCTTTTCTATGCAGAACCATGTATTTAGCTCTGCTTGTGGGGTTTGTCACCTCATTCAACAGTCAAGGGAAGAGACAACATGAAGGTCTTATATTACTAATATCTAGTTCTTTCATACTCATGCCAGCTCCAATTTTCAAACATATGCATCTATATTGTGATACTGTTTTGAAATATTATGTAACAGAATGCACTGATTTAATAGAGCATTCATTTTCTTTTTAGAGTATGCTTGAAGAAGTGCCATTTTAGTTGAGTATTTCTGATTAAGAGTTCCAAAGGAGAGTGTATTTTTGAAAGTACTTTATGTGCTGTGTGGAAGGTATTTTAGAAATAGGATAGCACCTGTATTGATGTGTCTTTTGTCATATTTTATGATCAATGGTATTGTTTTCATTGGTATTGTTTCATTTTATCTTTATGGTGCAATTTGTTGCAAATTCACTAGTTTATATTTTGTCATGACATATATTGTCATGCATGTGTGTGTGTATTCACACTTAATCCATGTGTTTCCACTTGGTTTTACAGTACATACCTGTATTCCTTGAGGAAATGTTATCTGTAAGGTAAAAAAAACTAAACATATTTCTGAATCCAAAAGAAAGAAAAGGAAAAAAAAAATAGAAAAAAATTGTTATGTAGTGTGGGGGTACTAGTATTTTATTTTAATCCGTACTGCTTACACTCCTACTCAATATATGTAGCAATAAATTGATTGTAGGGTACAAGCTGAACTATTCTGTAACTAAAAAGTTTATAGATGACATACATGCTCATTCATTAGACAAAAAACTGCAGAGATCAGTGTCACGCAGGAAATGTATTTAGATTTAAATTTCAGTGATGACTTCAGTGTAAGGGTTAAAATGTTGAGGTTAAAAGTCTGTAATTTTGTAACTTTTGCTGGCACTATTATCTATGTTGTTTAATGAAACTTAGCATTCCTTCTAGGTGAATACAGCATATATAGCTTTAGCCTTCTTTTTCCAACTCTTTATCTCTCTAATGAAATGTTCATCACTGTTGAAGGAAAGTTAGTGTTACAATTTTAAAATTTGCCCAAACCAATGTCTGTACCTGATGGAATGGAGTAGATCTCTAATATATGCCAAACAAGAATTCTGAAATAATATTCTTGTCAAGAGATTTATATCATCAATGTAATGTTACCATGTCAATGTTTAGTGTCAGCATTGAGCTTCTCTTAAAATTTCTTGCACATGTTATTTGGCAAAGAGGAATGTAATTCTCCTCTGCAAGTCCAACAATGGTAATCTACCTCTCATGAGGACCTCTCAATTAGTGGTAATGTCATGTGCCACCCTGTGACAAGTGTTTATCATTACTTTGGCCTTCAAACAGGGGCATGTTCTTTACCATGATTGCATTTCCGAAGGAAAATTACATCGTGTAATACCCTTTGTTCAAGGCTTAGGTAGCTGTGTGCACTGACTTGTTTCTTCTCATTTATTGGACATTTTCATTTCTATTCTATTTGCTATGATTGTAAATTTTTAAAACTCATCAGGCATCTTTTAAGTGGAGAGTAGGGAATCTATTTTATCTGACCTTTTTTGATGTGACATCCTGTGATAATTAAAGTAGGGTTAACCTGGATTTTACTCTGGGTGTACTGCATTGTTAATAAGATTGACATTCTTTTCTTTTTTTTCTTTTTCTTTTTTGTTCTTTTTTTCTTTTGTTTTGTTTAAGGATTTCACTTTGGTTTTGTTTTAAAAATTAATATTTTGTGCCCAAAATTATTTCTATTGAAATCTTTCTAAATTGCAAACTTTTCTTGGTATTGATGTAAAGGGATATATTATGTAACTATTGTGATTGATTGTTTTTAAGTACATAGCTTTGTAAGAGTGATTTCTACAAACAAAAAGAAAAAATGGAAAAAAGAAAAAAATTTAGTGATGGTTGGAAATTTAATTCACAAGTAAGGAACTTCTTGGCTACTATTTCCATAGAACCCATAGAAATTTCTCAATCTTGTAATTGCCTTCTTAACGCTTCTCAGGTTATGCAGTGTTTGCTTTATTAGCACAACCTGCATATCTTAAACGTTTTTGCAAATGTTCTCTTTTCTGACATTTTATCTTTAGGTTGTATTTGAAGCTGGTTTGACTTACTGTTTTCATACAGTGAATCGTTTTAAGTTGGTAAATCTTTGGGCAAAAGGTTGGACCAATGTCTGAGTCAAAGCTTCTGTATTGAGTAGTTTCATTCTCCTGTTAAAAGCATCTGTGATTTTTCTGAGAAGCTTTTGATATCTCTATGGAAGTTGGCTGGCAACCAGTTTTGGACCTATGAAAGTGCTTAAATTTTATTGCTATGATCGTTTTTATATCTAGTATGTTTTTTTCATACATGAAAGCTCAAAATTTTTGTCTTGAGTCTGTGACATTTGCTGGTGGTGATAGTATGCTTCTTGTCAATATTTTATCTCTTAATTCCATTTTCACTAGGGCATCCTTAGTTACTCCCTAAAAATTATCAGTATTGAAATTGTACTACATTCTTTATGTCACTTTCCAGTGAACTTCTTTGAATTTGCAAGGAGCTTTATTAAATTTCCCAACCCTCAGACAGTGTGTTACAATATTAATGGGGATTTAGTGTGTGTGTGTGTGTGTGTGAGTGAGAGAGAGAGAGGTTGAAAGAGGGAATCCATTCTTCTCAAATGTTTCAGGTTTTGAAATTGAATATTTCTGCTCTTAATTCCAAGTAGATGTTCAGGGTTCTATTGGCATTGTCACTATTAAAAATATTTTAATTAGATAACATAAGTATGTATACATTTAGGTTGAAATTCTCTATAGGCAACAAACAGGGTAATGTTTATTTAGTTCATTTTAGATGTACATAAGAAAATCCTAGAAAAATGCCAAAGTGAGGTAAAAACACTTTTAAGTCTTGTTTAACGTGTTGTCCCTTCTACCATCATGCTTTTCAGCTTTTGTCCTTTCTCTTGCTCTATTTTAGTTTCTTTTTCAATGTTTTGAATGTTCAAGGGGAAGTAACAGTCTGACCGGATTTCAAGCAAGATGAACACTGTGTCAAGCAGTTCTTTCCCATTTCATGGAGAAGTGAATGGAAAGTACCATCTATCCCTAGTCTCTTATTTACATTTTACTTTCTTGAGCTCAGTTAAAAGTAATCATTCTAAAATATACATATCAGAACTGAACGATAAAAGATGTATCTGTTGCCTAAGTTGTCACTTTTTCTATCTTTAAGGCCCCAAACTAATTTGACTGGTACTGCGGATGAGTGTGTGCTAATTCCATTTTTGTGTTGTAATCTTTGTCTTCCTGTGTTAAAGCTAGAGTCACATTGTGCTAATGTATTGCTAGCATTTACTTCACATTTTTGAATTTGTTACGGTTACACATAATTTAGTGTACCTCTCACTATATCAACTGTTCTTAAAATGACCAATTATTGTGTATCTTATTATGCTTAATACTTGTGAGTTTAAAAAGTGATTTAGCTATTAGATTTCATTACATAAAAAAGATTGAAAAACCAAAACAAAAATTGCTATATAAAGGCATTGTTTGATGGTATTGCAGAGGATTGACAAAATGATTTTCTCAAAAGCTGTTATGTTTCAGGTTAAATTAAGAAGCGGGATCTTAAGGTGTTCTCTTATTTTCAGAGCAGGGTTTTCGCTTGGCATTTCATGTGGATCTGATTCCAACACCTTACAGATACTCTATTAGTTCTGTCATATATTGAATTGTGGAAGTCATAGATCAAGTGTCAGTGTATTCACATAACTGACAAAAATGTAAAATTTTGAAGAAAAAAAAAGAAAGAAAAAAAAAATTTAAAAAAATTAAGTGACCTTTTATCTATGCGCTTACGGTTGTGTATAATTTTAGCTGGAGAGTGCCATTTAGTTCAGGAATATTTATTAACACGTCAGTCATAAAGGTGGTCGCAAGGAGTTTGGACTGTTAACTATTATTGCCAAATGTTAAGTAAACCCCCAATCTTTTTGTGAAGCCTGTTAAATTGTCTTGTTGGGAATGACTGAAAAACGTAAAAGAGGTTATTGATAAGTTACGTCAAAATTTATGTAACATACACAAAAAGTAACCTTTTTGAGAGCAATAACTTAGTTACCTAACATGTGACCATGAATAATTCTACCACATCACTGGTCTTCTTTTACGTTATGTTGTAGTCTTATTCAAAACTGTCTCTATTCAAATCTGGCTTGTGCAATTGTTTCCCAGCATGACCAAAGATACAGTGTGGAAAGTTCAGTTGAGATGTCTGGAAAATCTGATGTCCCTCTTATGCAATGAAATACCTGTCATAATTTTTTTCTTAAATTAACATTTTAGTTCAAATTTGATCTTAATGGATCATCTGACCAACATATCAATCAGTGCATTTGGTATAATGCTAGAGACAATGTGGACTCTAAATTTCCTTTCAAACTGAACTTCCCAAATTGTTGCTCAATGTTTTCTTTTTCTCTCTACAAGTTGCTAGCCGTACAGAATAGTGAAAATTAAGAATGCTAAGAAATGATACTTTACCCCATATAGGTCTTGCAATTTAAAATGTCATCTCATTGTTGTTAATGGTTTGACCCTTTGTCAATTTGTGATTTTATGTGTTCCTTAAAGTCATGTTAATCTTATTCCAAATTTTCTGGGCCGTTACCCTCTTACAATTTTTATTCACCTTTGTGAGCTGATAATGCCCAAATCAGCCTAGTAACAAATTTGTGATTATTATAGTAATTTTATATGTTGAGGGCCCCACCATTCCAATCCCCCACACCCAAAGTATATCTAATGTTGAGGCTGTCAATTGTTAAATTGTATGGCTCATATGATATTGTCATGTTCATGATGAATATGCAGCCTACAAATGAAAATATTGGCCTATTTAAAGTCTAGTTGTTGTCTTTTTGTGTTTTTTTCTCTTTTCTCTTTTTTTTCCTTTAAATTAATATAAAGGGTCTTATGCAGGTCCAGCATGAGTATGTTGTGATGCTGCAGTGACATTTGCAGTTAAAAGTTCTGCCAATGTGGGAAACCAGGGTTTTAAGTTCTATTGCCTCTGCCAATATTGTATTTTTTTAAAAATCTGCTTTTCTCAGATCTTTTTCCTTATTACTTGGGAATCTATGTTTATTATTACCCTACCAATATCAAAGATTCCTTTATTTTTTTAAAGCATTAAATGCTTTGCTTTTAATGTTCCTGTATTTTCAAAAACCTATTTGATCAAAAAGGAAATTTGATTGCATTATTTTTAATTCAATATACACTTATGTTCAAGAGTTACTCATGTTCTAGGTCCTCAGTTGTATTTGTAGTTTGTTCTGCCTGCTCTGTTGGTTAAAGACAAAATATTCTGGCTGAAACCAATTTATTGCCTATTCTACTTAGTGTTTCTGCATTGCAATATTAAAATTTGATTGTTTTTGTTTGTGCTACTGTGAGATTGTAATTAGTCCTTATTGTGTAATTTTTATTGTCTATCACATGTGCTCTTGATTGTTTAACTTTAACAATATTATTCTTCTGTTTTAACCTTTTTGAGGTGGGTGTTTTTTTCTTTTTTTCTTTCATGTGTGCTCTTACAAAATACTTGTTTTGTTGTCTATACCCTTTTATTGTTTACCTGTATGTCATCCATTCCATTATATGTTTAACAATGTTAAGGAAAGTTGTGGTTTTCTCAATATCAGGTTGTGAATTTCACGTATTTTAAGTGTTGGGCAGATCACTGTCAAAAGGCGGGGACTCGAAAAGACCACCAGTGTACATGCATTCCAATGGAAAGCTAGCTCTGAAGGTCAAGAAACTTACTTCGTTCATGAGTGGCCAAGCAAGCAAGAATTTTCTTTAGTCAAATGTTACGAATGGTAAATGTTGATAGATTTTATTTTGTTTGTCAGTTTATCAATTAATTGTTAAGTACTTATTATTTTTCTGTTTCTGTCGTATACTTTTGCGACTGAAGCTGAGGCACAAGTTTAGAAGTTGACAAATTCAAGGGATGTGATGGAATAGTCTGCTTGAAGTGGCAAGTTTCTTGCCAACCTTTCCTCTCATTGCAATGGTATATTGTCTTGCAAGAAAACTATCATGTAGTCAGTTAAAGTACAAAGATAATAATTGTCAAGTTCTGTTGTAGTTAGTAGTTTTAGATGTTGTCATTACTCTGGCATTTCTGCAGAGGCTCAGGAGTTTTCCTTACTATTACTTAAGGTATGCTTGGTATAATTCATCTACCCTCTTTCAGCATGTATCCACAGTTTCTCTCCTGGTGTGTATTGTATGGATAGATGCTGAACGTCATGCTGTGCAAAATTGCTTTGAAAATTGTTTTCCAAAGGATTTTGTATGCTAGTCTTTAGTTTTACGAATATGTTACTGTTTTTCCCCCGTTTTATGACCATTCTGTCTCTTTTCTTCCCACTCTAGTTGTCTACATGTTCAGAGCTTTACTCAAAAAATTTATTTGACAGTGCTGCTAATTTGTTGACCTTTTTGACACTATTGTCGGCATTGTCTTAAGTAGTTGCTTTCTTTTAAAGCTTAGTAGTTAAAATTTTTATTATTTTCAATTTTGAAAAGTTCTTTTCAGAACTCAAATTGCAGTTGCTTATAGTGTTTCTTTCTTTATTGTATGATATTGAATAATCAGTTGGTTTATATTGTCAATTCTTTAACAATAAAGTGTTTGCAAGTTTCATGTTGTCTGTTGTGTGTGGAGTGAGAGAATGAATCCCCGATCTCCGTTCTCGGCTCAGTTGAAGTGGTTGAAGTGCCCGCCTCTCCTCTCGTATCCCGCGCCCGCCTACTCGGCGGAAACGGAAACTCAGGGAGGGGTTACTGCTGCCCAGGAACAACAGCCAGCCCATGGAGATTGTTTTCGGCTGCGCTGGGAGAGCACATAAAAGCCGGCAGGAGCGCCTGGAACTGTAATATTGTATCAAAGTACGTACACTTGTGCGGTAAGGACTGGTGGACTATTGCCTGCCCGGTGCGGGGCGGGCCGGAGCGTAAATGGGCCGTGTATACGGAATGGCTAGAGTCATGCTACTTGACGGCGTACATCTTGTCCGTACGCCCGGCTCGGCGCCGCCCGTCTGTCCACCCCGCAGTCGTCCATTTGGAACTCGCTGGAGCCCATCGGCCTCACGATCCATCGCATTTCTTTGGCCGTGAAGTGTCCTGTTATTACATCCCGCAGCCCCAGGGCAGGGTAGGTTAGGTTTGTGGAAGGTGTCAGTGGTGTACTGGTCGCCGGCGGCGCGGCGCTAAGCCTTTGGGTTGGAGGCTGGCCCTGAGCGTCCTTGTGTAGACCCCTACACGCGCCGCAACCGAGTCGCGAGGCGAGGGGCAGTGATCACGTTGACGTAGCCTGGTTCGCCGCCATTGCTGTATGGCAGTAATTGTTCCTAAGTTTTAGAGGTAAGGCCTAGGCCGCTGGGGTTTGGGTTTCTTTCCCGAGGGGCGGGGCGGCGTGCGGCGGGGCGCGGCCCCGTCCTAGGATGGGCGTAGCTCAGGACGACGGTCTCGCAGTGCGCGGCCGGCCGGGGCGCGCGGGCCTCGCACCGGTCAGGCTGTGTGGTGCAGCAGGAGGACGAGGTTTGGGGTGGTTAGGTGCGAGTGCCGGCGCCGGTCGGGTCGGGGTGCGGGAGCGCGGCGCCCGGGGTTAGGGCCTGCACCGGGGGACGCAGGCCCCGTGCACCAAGTCCCCCCCGCGGGCCCCGCGCCCCCCAGCTCTCCTGCCCCCGCGGTGCATTGTCCGCGGCGGCCTCGGCGGGGCACTGCATGTGCGCGCCAGGCGCCTCGTCCTGGGACCTCGGCGATGACGCTGGTCGCCGGCCGCGGCCGGCGGCGGCAGGAGGTTCCCGGCGGTGCCCGCTCCGGCCCCCGCCGTCGCGATCCTGAATGTTTGTTTTGCCCGGGATGATCCCCCTCTACCCCGCCTGCGCAGCCAGCGCCTCCACCGGTCTCGTAGGTTAGGGTGGTTGGGTCGTTACTGTCCCGCTACATGTTGCTGCTGCGGGGCTGGCTGTGCGGGGATGTCCTCACCAGAGAATATTTGCCATGTGCCATTTGTCATGTGCCCCCCTGGCTGCGGCCTGGCGCCCCGCGGAAAACTCGGCTCTGACACACCACATACAGAAGTTGTGATGGCAGTGTCTGTTGTCTTAATAACAAGGCCTCCTATCTACCCACATATCCTTCTGCAGAGACTTATGACAGTAATTTTCTTGTGGCAGATTTAATCCAAAATGGCTGAAGGCAACGGGGACATATGTGGAGACATCGAGACTAAAGTTGAAAGAACAGAAGACTTTCAAAAACTGATAACTAGCGGTTTAGACGAAAAAGTAGCCGCAAAGTTGGATGATATCTACAAGACTGGTATGTTGTCAAATGTCTGAACCCCGGAGAAAATACATCTTGGTTCTACATCAGCCAACATTAACCATCACATCTGAAGTTCCTTTTTCACTTAAAAGATATTTATTGGAACTTCAGTTAATATATAGCTTTACAAATTTCTGTTACTCAAAGAGATGTCAGTTGCAAGTCTGCGCATTTCAATACCCTTAGTTTGTCTTTCTCTCCTGCCGCTTTTAACACAATTGCTTCAGTCAATATATGCAAAATTTTGCATATGCTTATTGTTACACATCTGTCACTAGGTTTTGGCTTTCAGAACTTTAGGATATTAGATCACTATTTCCTATACTGGTTGTTGTCTTGTTGTACAGCTCATGGGGGAGAAATGTTTTGCAAACTTGAAAAACCAAGTTTTGCTGGTATGTTTATCGGTATCCTCAAAGATGATAAAATTTATGATTGTTGTTGCAGGGAAACTTTCACACATTGATTTAGATGACAGAGCTTTAGATGCATTGAAAGAGTTCCCTGTTGATGGGGCTCTCAATGTGCTAACAGAGTTCCTCAATTCTAATTTGGAGCATGTATCAAATAAGTCAGCTTTCCTCTGTGGAGTCATGAAAACCTACCGTGCCAAAAATCGTGCTGGGCAGGCTGCAGCTCCACCAGCGACACCATCCAATGCTGTTAAAGCCCCTGATGAAGAAAAGATAAAGGTAAAATTTGGAATTGTGATATCTCTATAGTGACATTTAGTGCAAACCCCATCATTTTGAGGTATTTTTTTTCTTGGTTGGCATAGGCTATTTTGGATAGAACAGGCTATTCCCTAGATGTGACAACTGGTCAACGGAAATATGGCGGGCCTCCACCAGACTGGAAAAACCCGCCACCTGGCAATGGCTGTGAGGTAAGTGAAAATATGGCGTTGCACTCAGTCTTCTGGATAATAGGGCTACACATCACATACTTTGTTTGCAGGTCTTCTGTGGAAAAATTCCCAAGGACATGTATGAAGATGAGCTAATTCCACTTTTTGAGAAATGTGGTACAATTTGGGATCTACGGCTAATGATGGATCCTATGTCTGGTCAAAATAGAGGTTATGCCTTTGTCACATTTACCTCAAAAGATGCTGCACAGCAGGCTGTGCGAGAGGTAAGTCATCTGCAACGTCAAAACTTTTAAACTGGATGATGTGAAACAGAAATGTATTGGAAATGGTAAGGGATGGCTGCATGTTTAACAGATGTAGTGACCTAAGTTTGTTTGAAATTGTGGCAAACGTTTTTTCAAAGGCTATAGGATAATAATTAGAAACCAATTACAAGCAATGCTTTTTCTGTCTTGTTAGGCTGACTTGGATCCTACATGAGGACTTTGTCCCATGGACTTATTTTCTATTAATTCATTTTATTTTTCTTTCATTTCATTTTTCCCGCCCTTTCCTTTAAGGGGCCTTCAAAAATCTTTCCGATAGTTAAGCTTTAATTTTATTGGCTTGTCACCTCAATGATGGATGGACCTAATAATTGATACTGCAGGTTGTTATAGTATTTCTCAAAGGGGAGGTCTTTGAAACAAATCAAATGTTGGCCTCTTCGACGAGCATGAACTGGTGCAATTACCTATAATGTGCTGTGTAGGGTGTCTTTAAATTCCTTCTGTTGCTATTTTAGTTTTAGGCAAGCGCTTCGATTGGCTGTTCTGGGCTTCATCCACTCCAGTTTAATTTAATACTATTTTCTACTGCATGGTGCCTTATTTTTTAAAGTGGTGAAACGAGAATTAACTTTCTGTCCAGCGTAAAATGTATGTTAAAGCAGTTCCTGCACTAATGTCTGATATTGCAGTGTTCACTGTGAGTTTTTTTTTTTGTTGTTGTTGTTGGTATTATAGGTGCACTTGCATCTTTTACTAACTCTTCCAGGTCTCCTCTTTGCTACTAGCAAATCGGGAACTGGAATTTCAAGTTAAGGGAAAGATTCATTCTTGTTTATTTGCAACATATGTGCACATAGTTGTGCGTGTAGACATTCTCTTCTTTGCTCAGTGAAAATATCAATAAATTTCAAAGATTTGTGTTTGAAGGTTGCTCATTTCTTCTCACAAGTGGAAGTCAAGAAGGTACTCTGCGGATGTGGTTCCAGACATGGTGCTTGTTCTTGTCAGTGGGTCGGGGTGTAACCATAAGCATGCCTTTTATCTTTGTTGTAGTTAGTGCTAAATTGTTGTTTTGGTCCTGGTTTTCCGAAATTGTTTTGTTTATTTTTCTTTTTACTTGTGAATTATTCCAAATTTGGCATGTTTGTTCTTTTTTTTTCTTTTTCATTCCACAGCTTGATAATTATGAAATCAAACCCGGCAAGAGTCTGAAAGTAAACATTAGTGTTCCAAATCTGCGACTTTTTGTGGGCAACATTCCAAAATCAAAAGGCAAAGACGAGATTCTGGAGGAGTTCAATAAATCAACAGGTAAATGAACTTTGAAATTCATAAGTTGGCTGTCAGGAGGGGGGGAGGGGGCGGGTTCTGGAAATAATAAGTCAGTTGTTGTTGTCGACTTATAGAATAATATTTGCTGCTGTATTCTCAGAGCTCGTTTCTTGTCAGTTGAACACTCCTTCAACCAATCTCTCAACAAAATCCTGGTGCCATTTTTGACATTGCTCCTGTCAGATACGCATGTGATTGTGAGCTGTTGGCCTTTCTCTCCCTCATGTGCAGCCATCAAATGTGACCCACATTGGGCATAATTGGCATTGTTCTTACTGCTCAATGGTTATTTTATACGAAAAGGGAAACAGATTGCTGTAACAATTTCTTTTAACAATCGCCGGTTAATTGTGGGAAATGTTCCTAAGACCTTAACCGAGGCAATATATTCCAAGAATTTTCTATCTATTAACGAAAGTCATGTATCAGTTGGGCCCAATTGGGGTCTGATAAATTTGGTGCAACATGGAGGGATTGGCTCCCAGTCTGGTCATTTAATGTTATTGTCAAATAACATTCTCCATCTCTGGGTTTGTTTTTGGTCTCTGTAGGTTTTTGAAAATATCAATCTATTTCATTTAACCTTGTTCATTGTATTGGATATTTTCATTTTTTAATTTCTCTAATTTGGTTGTTGGAAATTACTTTTTGAAGTGTAATTAGCTTGAATGTGTGTCATTGTAGCTTTGATTTATAAAATTTATTTACAAATTTGTTGCTATGTGTAGAGCTAAAATCTCCCTTATGTCTGATAATATATATAACTTTGCTTTCCAGCTGGCCTAACTCAAGTCATAATATACAGTTCTCCTGATGACAAGAAGAAAAACAGGGGCTTCTGCTTTTTGGAGTATGACACCCACAAAGCTGCTTCTCTTGCCAAGCGAAGGCTTGGCACTGGGCGTATCAAAGTATGGGGCTGTGACATAATTGTAGATTGGGCTGATCCTCAAGAAGAGCCCGATGAAAGTACTATGTCAAAGGTAAATTCTTACTCTTATTGCACATTAATATTTTAATTTTGTGTCAGTGTTCAATCAATCAATCAATTAATTTCATGCTGTTTATGCAGGTAAAAGTACTTTATGTTAGGAACCTTACTCAAGACTGTTCAGAGGAAAAGATGAAAGAATCATTTGAGCAGTTTGGCAAGGTGGAAAGAGTAAAAAAAATTAAAGACTATGCTTTTGTACACTTTGAAGAACGTGATAGTGCAGTGAAGGTGAGAAAAAGTAAAATTTTGAGACGATGGAATATTGTTGATGTTGAAACTCTGGCCTCATCTATAACTGTAACAATTTTCAGGCCATGAAAGAGTTGAATGGTAAGGATATTGTTGGAGGTGGGTCTGCTATTGAAGTTTCTTTAGCTAAACCACCATCAGACAAGAAAAAGAAAGAAGAAATGTTGCGCAATCGTGAGCGAAGGATGATGCAAATGATGCAAGTCAGAGGAGGGTAATGTCAGATTTTCTTACTAATTCCTCTTTGTTTCGTGCTGGGTGTAGTTATTTGTCTCACTTTGAATGGTCTTATCTCAGCATGATGCCAACCCCTATTCCAATGCGAGGACCAGGGGGTTCTGGGCCTAGGAATAGTGCTGCCATGCGAGGACCAATGGGAAGAGGAGATTATGGTGAGTTAATGAACTGTCTTTTTCTGTTTGGCTTGATCACTAACTGTTAGTGGTTGATTGTGATTCAAATATTGCTTGTTACTTGTTTCATCTCAGAGCAAGAGTAATCAGTTGTATATTCTGATCATTGTCTGTTCTTACATTCAAATTTAGATTTGATTTCGTATTGTCCATCAGTAATAGTTCCAGTTATATTTTTGTGTTAGCAAGATTCTCAGTCTAATTATTCTTGGGTTGTCTTATTTCATTGTCACTTTTGAGTAACATGAAGAACTGCTTTCCAGGTGACAGTGACTTTTTATCTGTTCCTCTCTAATATTTTGTCACTTCATCTGAGTTTCATTTTCACTTGTCTATCTCCTGTACAAATAAAGAATGGTCCTGGAAGTCTGAGCTTGGGTGGTTGGGTGCTACTTAAAGGTGATTGGGTGTTACATTGTTTTAGGTTGTATGCTAAAGGTACCTCAGGTAGTGGGTACTAGAGTAGCAACCAACACTGGTAATATATTTATGTCTCTTGTAGAACAAGAAAAATTCCTATTAAAATTATACTGGGTATGATCAGATTTGTATCCAGGGGTTCTGGAGAAACATTCCAATTTCCTGAAAAGAAATGTATATTAGTATGTTTTCAGTTATTCACCCAATGCTTATATTGCATTCAAGGGTTGGGTACATGGATGTCTCTCTTCTCATTGTTCTATTTCAAAGTTTATTGTGCCTTGTCCATGTCTACTATGAGCTTGCGATTCAGTGGGATCACTATTTGTTTGCAACTCTTCTCTATGTGGTGGTATCATAGGCTGCAAAATATTAACCTGCTTTGGGAAATAGACCCCAAAGAACCTAACCGCTTGTTTGAGGGTCAGGAGGGTAGTTATTTTTTTTTTTATTTTTTTTTTATTTTAATAATTTATCAAAAAAAATCTATTAGCCAACTTCAGTCAGGAAAATATAGTACCCTAAAGAATCTACATGATTTAAACCAGACTACCGTCATCTCTTTATTTCTCTAAAACACCTTTCATAACAATTTTGGAAAACTTAACTCTCATTCTATCTTAATATGAACTTAGTTTTTGTGTCTTATTCAGTTTTTGTTAACTGATTCAAAATGCATTGAACTACATATGAATGACTTATTCATGACCTTTAGGATTAGACAAGTTCTCTCTTTCTCTGTAGTCATACTCAATATCAGTGTGTTTTTCTGTAGGGTGAGTATTTTGTTTTTGATCTCTTTCCTACCCCTTCTAAGGCATTGGAAGGTTTTGTTATTTTAGGATAACATCTGGTGGTAGTAGTAGTAGAGTTAACATAATCGTACTGACAATCTCTTTATCTAGCATGTTTCCCCCATTCCCAACACCTCTGAATATACTTTATTCTGTGGTCTCTGTAAATTTAAAGGAAAGATGGTCTGGTACTTTTAAGGTGGCTAAAATTGGGCTTGTTTGTTCTCTTTTTTATTATAGATTATGATTACGAGTATTTCGGTTATGGGGATTACCGAGGCGGCTACAGTGATCCTTATTACGATGAATATTACCGCTATGAGGATTACTATTTCGATTATCCGCCAGCTCCACCTGCGAGAGGACGGGCGAGGCAACCTCAGTCGGTGGGTTCCTTTGATTGCTAAATTAACGTCACACTCTTGCTTTGACAATAATTTTTAAGAATGTGGCATAGTTTTTGGACTTTTTAGTTAGAGAACAATTGTAACCTTGCTATGCTACATTCAATATAAATCATATCTGAGCAACATAATTTGCGCCCTCAGCAAGCAGGGTGTTAATCTTTCTGGTCCATTCATAGTGAGGGGGATATGTATCTAATCCCTGCCAATTTTACTGCAGGATGTTGAATTTCCCACTGGCTCAGATATGATAGCCCTAGGCAGAGGGCTTAATGATCTAGTTTTTCATTTGTGGGGCTGTGAAATTTTGATTGTAGATTCAGTTTTCATCCTGACCCTCGAAACGCATGTTCTTTTCATCATAATTTTTTTTTTTTTCTTTTTTTTCTAAATTTGAAATTACTACATTTTCAAGTGTTGTGTATGTCGGCTGGGGCTTTCAATTAATGCTTTTTGCTTCTTTGTTTGTAACGCTTCTACTTCTGCATTTGTAGCAGCAAATGTGCTAATTTTCTTTCAGTGCCATTGCATTGTGCACTCCTCTTTGCCCCCTGTTTTTGTTGTTCATGGGTCTGAATGCTTAATCCTTTTTTGCTGCTATTATATAACAGAAGCATTTGACATCCAGTGGAAAGTATTAATTATTGCCCCCTTTTATCTAATTCTTAATATATATTTTGTTGTTGTTAATGTATTTGCGTTAGTCTTGTGTACTCAAAGAACGTTGTTTTACTTCCAAACCATTGCTGTATTTAATATGGCTTTATGACAAGTTCTCTAGTTTTTTTTTTGTTTTTTTTTTGTTCTAACTGCCAGAAACTCATGGTTTTCACCAAGCTTGTTGATGTCATTACAGTTAAATCCGCTTAAACCGTTTTGCCCAATTGTGCCGCATCTGGATGGTTTAAGCGGAAACCGTTTAAAGCGGATTTTTAATGTAGAAGGGCTCTAAAACCTCTCAAGCTGAGAGGTGGTTTAAACGGATTCAGTTTAAGCAGATTTCACTCTAATTGTGTTCAAAAAAATTTTTCATCCTCTCAATTGTCTTTCTGAGCTCATAAAATTCGAGTCTTGCTCGTACAAAGAGTTCAGTGCCCAATTATTTATAAGACGTAGAAATCTTGTTCACAGTCAAAGCTGCTTGCACTGTGCCTGTTCTTATGCTCATAAGTAGTACTTTTTAAGAAATTTTTTCTCTCAATTTTTGTATAAGTTGTTTTTTTAAATTCCTTTTGTTTGTGTGCGTGCAATGTTAGTGCCTATTTAACGTTGGCCTCTAATTGAAGGCCATGCTGAGGCGTGGCCTTTGCCGTCTGCGGTGAGATGGTATTCCCAGCCAAAGAGCAGTACATCCCTCCTTGCTGCTCTCGAGAGATCTCCATTGGGTGCGAGAGAGGAACTGTACCATTCTTTGGCTGGGAAGACTCAACTGTTGGCCAGGACAGGCCAGGCCAGGACGGGACTTGGTGACTCACTTGTCGTTGTTCTCTGGGTCTCGCAGGCTGGGCGTGGCCGTGGGGGAGCAGCGGGAGCGGGAGCGGGCCGTGGTCGGGGCGGTGGTCCGGGGCCAGCGCAGGGCCGTGGGGCTCCGGGGGCCCGGGGGGGGCGCCCTCCCGCAGCTCCAGGGGCCCGTGGGGCACCGCGGTCGGGGGGCACCGGTCGTGGTCAAGCCCGCGGCAAGGGAAGTTTGTCAGGTGAGGATGGTCTGTATCTCCAAAGTTTGTTTTTTTTTATGTTAAATTTTGAATTTTAATTTTCATATTTTGTTGTATCGTGTTAAATTCAAACTGGGTCGGTAAGCGTTCTTCAATTTATGTAGTTTACTGATGTAGGATAGTTGAAGCTACATTTGATTTGGCTGGCTTTCCTGCTGCCCTGTCTGGTTTACCCATGTCCTGTGTGTTTACTGGTCAAAATGTTCTTCCCATCTACATCTACATGTCACGCTTGGTGGGCTGAACTATCATGTTGGAAAGCAAGAAATTTCTCAGTGGTTTTTCACGCTGCACTAATGCTTTATCGGCCCAGTTTATTTTTATCAGTAATTGTCTTTCCATTTGCGTAAAGCCTAAACCTGATCAATCAGTTTGTCTCGTGCACCTCTATCTGAAGCTTAAAAATTTTTATTTAGTTCTAACTTGGCCAGTTTAGAGCGTTTCACCTTCAGTTACATTTGTCTAAAAACAATTGTTAACGTAGTGTGGTTTTATGTTTTATTAACTACAGCTCCTTCTTTAAATTATTTTCATGAAGATGTCCATGAGACTTTTCTTTCTACCAAATCATCCACAAACCCAGGTATCTTTCCAAGATTTGACTGACATGTAAAGTCCTCTCAAACTTTGCCAAGCAATCGAAATAGAAAGGAAAGGATTGAAAGCAAATTTATTTTGGCTGCTTATATGCATTATGGAAGTCAATTTTATTTTTCATATTGATGTGATTGTAAGTAAATATAATTAATTGGGCTTGCTGGCTTTCTGGTATGTTGCAGGCAAGCGCAAGTTTGATGGAAGTCACCAGAACCAGGGGGAAACTAAGCGTCGTTACCAGAATACTTGGAGCAATTCTCCAAACTCCCACCAGCATCTCAATAGTGCCTATGGTGTAGGCATGAATGGAGGTGGCTTTGGGGGCAGTGCAGAACCGCAGTTTTTCCAAGACACTTACACGCCTTGGAGTTAAACTGTCTGCTGAGGACTGCGTTAGTGGAATATGACTGTGACTGTTGCCTTGACAAAGGCCGTCCATTGACTTGCTTACTGCCCGTGAAACGGAGCTAAGTCAATAAATGTTATATATGTGCGAGCATGTGAGGCTCTTGAAATACAAGGATCACGGTTCAGGAGTGTGGTCTAAGAGTGATGTACAGACTTTTTTTTTATTGTTAATGGTGGTTGTTGAAATGGAAGCTAGAAAGAAAGGGCCCCTCTCCAATCAAGATTACCATATGGCCCTGGCTTTTTAGTTTCCATTGGATAGTTATTATCAAGAAAGCTTTCATTGTCGATTGTTGCTCATTATTTAAAACCTTGAACATCTCCTCGTACCATGTGTTTTGACTGATATAAATGGCAGGAGAGCTGCAAATGCCATAGGAATCCGAAATGAACTATCAATCTGTCGCCTCTGTAAAGAAACCACACAGGTCTCATGCATGTGCGTGTCTGGTCTATCCTGGCTTTTCAGTAATAATGCTTGTCACATATTGTAGCATGAGACCTTTCTAATCATCATTAAAGCATGTCTTAACTGGTGTCATCTTTCACTCAAACCCCCTCTAGTTCTGGAGACAACAAATGCTTGGAGGGACTGTTCAATCATTGGGAAAGTCTCTTGCAATATTAATCATTGCAGCTGTTTTTGTCTTTAAATCTTTGAATCCTTTATTTTCATAGATACTTAATTGAAAGAAATGTTAATGGATCATGTGCATGTGGTGATGTAAAACAGGTTGTCAAGTGCCTGTTAAAAGAAAAGAACCTGTTTGTTACTTTCTTTTTGTATGTTTACTTTTATTGCCACATATGTATTTTTTATATTGGAGGGTATTAAATTTCTTATAATGAAATGGCGTGATTTTGAGGCCATGTTATTCTTTTAAGATTGATCCTTAATCACAGGACAATACCATTCATGTGATCACTGTTTGTACTCCTCGACATCTGGATCAAATGTGAGAGTCTATTTTGAATGTCAAATGTTACATGATTATGTTTGTATGTTCAATGACAAATGTTGTTTGATTATATTTGTATTTCATGCAAAGAGTATTGCACTTGTATCACTGGAGGATTGAAAATTTAAAGAACAAAACTTATTTTCACAAGGAAACAGCTCTTTGCTTTTGTTAGTTTAGCACCTAAGTGTTGGAAAAATCCTCTTTTTGTTTTCCCTTTGTTTTTTCTTTTTTTTTCCTTTCTTTTTTTTGACAAATTCTTTGCAACTACTGCTTTTTTTTCTATATTTTTCCCTATTAGTGTTTGAAATTTTAGTGACTTTTGTCTGTTAGATTGCTTCGCTTTTTCACTTTTAACCTGCCTTTCAAAGTGTTCTTGATATGAATTAGTACTGTAGAAAAGAAAATCTAATTATATACATTTTTTAAAAAAATGAAAGAAAATGAATTGCCAGATCCCTCTGTCAAGATGCTGCCTTTGAAGGTCAGTATATGCAACTACTCTAAGGTTTTAAAATAAAATTGAAAAGATTCCTGTGGTCAGTTTGATGCTAAATGATTCAAGCCCATAAATCATCAATAAAGTACAAAGCAGGATGAAGTTTGGCCTTCCTTTTTTTCATACCTCGCTGCTTTCTTTTCAGGGGAGAGGGACACTAAAACTGCTATTTGAAAATGGTCACTTTATGTAGACAATAATTTATTTATGTTTTGCATAGAAGTTTAAAATTTAAAAATCATATTCACATAAGTTTTTGACTAGTACATGTCGCTGTAGGGATATCTGTAGCACCTCCAAAAAGGACAGTTTGCCCACCCCCACTGAGGAAAGAAAACAGGTTTGACACAATCCAGCACTGAGGTAGAGCAAAACAAGTAAGTCTTAAATCTTAACAAATTATTAAAATAAAATAAATATGCTGTCACAGCCTGAACACACTAACTAATAGAAAAAATAATTTATGAACAGTATCACATTTGCATTGTTTAAGATAAGGTAAGCAAAGTCTAAATTTTTCTCTTGGTTTGAGTGTTGCGTCGATAGACTAACTACCAGAAGAATGCATTCACTTTGGAACCTATTTCCTATTTCAAAAGGAATAATCCATCAGGACGGTAGTATCATTGATTTGATCAGAGTTTCAATTCCTCTTCAGAGTCTGACACAAGTAAATGCTGGTTTTCAATGAAATTTCTGAAAAAAGAGGACATTCTGAACTTAGAAATAGCTTAAGCTACATCGTGGAAATGGCAAATTGAAAGAGCATGTTATGAGTTAGGGAGGTCGTTTTTAATTTTTATTTTTATTATTGGGCTTTCTGAAATTCTTAAAACTTCAGAGCTCAGTATGGATGGCGTTTCGGACATGACGTGCGGGACAGAGACGCGTGGCACCGACATGGGCAGGATGGATTTTCAGGGCGACATTGGCTGGGCGTCAGACACATGATTAGAGCAAACTTAGTTGAACCCTAAGATCTAGACGGGTTGAAGTTTGAAGTATTATCTAAACAGGGGGGTAAAGATTTGTAATTGAAAGAAATTTACCTTTGATATTGAGGAATTATTGGCTCTGCAGACGATCTATTGTTCATATCTCTGCAGAAGTGCAAGATCATTCCCACAATGATCATAAAAATTACAACAGCAATGAAGCCAAAGACTAGAAGTGCACAAAATTTTACACATCACTTCTTTGAAAATTTGAAATCACAAGACCATTACTTTGAAATGACTTACACCAGTACATCCATAAAGGGGAAGCTTGGTGTGATTTTATGTTTTCCAAGGGTTGTTGGGTAACATTACTGACAGCTTTCCTTTGATAATCTGATGTCATAGAAGATGAGTTTGAAAGCAGCATGGTGAAGTTGGCAGTTGATTCCACTTCATGTTCTATTTCGAGGTTTAAAATAAAGGCCCATAGGGGATACAGCTCTGTAGTATTGAAGGGGTCCAGAACAATATGACTTTTTATATTATGTCCCCAAGCAAAAAATATTGGATGCATTGAAGATAATGAGTTACTATACCCATGAATGCCATATTTATTCCTTGGGTTTGCTGAAAAGAAATATTATTGACAATAATATTTTACAGCAATTTGTTGGTTCCCAAGGTGAAAGACAATTACTTACGCTCTATATCAAACTTCTTGTTCAGGTGCTGAATACTTTCATACATATCTTGAAAAGCATATCCCTCATTGGCTACAACAAGGATTGGAGGAGTTCTGTTGTTCTCAGAATAATGCCAAATGGTAGGTATATTAGTTTTTGTGTAAATATTGAATACAGATCCATATTTTTGTTTTGCGTTCTGTAAACTTGAAAACACACTGTCTTCTAGCCCTGTACAAGCGGTTCAGTGTTAAGGGAGGATATTAAAATTTACTGTATTATATATCTTAAAGACAATTGACCGCCCAGTGAAAAATGATTCATGATTTTCACAAATACCTTACTGAGTGGTCACTTTTAAATACTGTGGCCTCAAAGAAAGGAAAGTTTTTGTCATTCATCACTGGGTAGCGTCACAGCTTACCATCTTTTGGAAATATCTGTAGAACAGGCGAACTTCCAGCGGCAACATACGATGAATTATCCACATATTCATTTAAATCTATAATATTTCTTTGGTGGAGATTGATCATACCATGATCACTAACAACAAATACAGTGACTAGATGATCTAAATTGTGTGTCTTAAGCTGTTGATTAATGTAATCAATGCTCTTATCCAGTCTTTTGATTTGATCACGTACTTCAGCGGAATCTATACCAAAAGCATGGCCATGCAAGTCAGGTTCTTCCAGATACAGCATGACTAAATTAGCTGGTGTGTTTTTATCCAGAAACCACGACAACACAGTGTCAATACGATCTTGGTAGCTGACTTTCTCATCCCATTTTTGAGAAAACGTTGGCCTGGTCTTTCTGCATCCATACGAGAATTCTCCACCAGGCCACATCATGACTCCGCTGTGTCGCCCTTTCCCCGCTAACTGGTTTAAGGTCTGGAAAGACAGTTAACAGAGTAGACGATGAGGTGTGATTGTTACATTGTGTGTCAACAGTTCAGAATGGTGTGGAGGTGCCACATCATCTCAACTGATCTGGGAGAATAGTTGTTGAGCAAAACATCTTACCCAGATAGGGAGAATATCCTTATTGTAATGAAACAGCTCATAGCTGTACCCAATCAATGAGCGATTCGCACAATCATCCTTGGAGGCGTACACAGTGCTGTCCAAGACCCCGTGCACCCCAGGCTGCACTCCGGTGGCGATAGAGTGGTGGTTAGGGAAAGTCTTGGTCGGGAAAACGTTTTTCATGAAGGGGGCATAAGCGCCCTCGGTCCGCAGCCTCGCGATGCTGGGCGTTAAGCAGTCGTCGACATAGTCCGGCTTAAACGCGTCCATCGATACGATAAGCACCTTAGGAAACTTTGACACGGATTCAACAGAATGGTGACTGAGCAGGAAAACGCAAAGTAGCAACAGCATCGCAAGTCGTGTGACACGAGCGGCCCTAACCAGTTTTTCAGAGACCAAAGGCTAAGTCTTTCCCCGCAGTGACATTTAGAAACATATGGGAGCTTGACCCTAGCAGAAGATACTGTTTGTTTACAAACCGCTGCCCTCAGTAAAACAGCTGATAGCGTGCAAGCTGTCTTCGCCAGTGATGCCAACCGGTCCATTGACCGCGGTGCGCCGCTCCACGCAGGAGAGGACGGAGTCCTCGCACTATTTTGGGCTTTGAATAGCGCGTGTGTATGTTCGGCCATCTTTAAAATCTGCTGTTTTGTACGATACTTTCCGAGGAGCGCGACCGAGGCGGAACGCCTGCGAGAAACTGGATAGGCCAGCCCGCCACGCACTCTTGTGAAGGTGGCGGCCTAACTGGAGAGTACAAGCCATGATACAAGCGCAGGGGGAAGCAGGAATTAAATTCCCGGTATCCAAAATTTCGTACGGTCACCTCCCAATGAGTTGATTGTGGGGGCACCTTAAGCCTGAAGAGCGCGGGCTGGTGGCTAGGGACCTTTCCGGCGCCCGCTGACTAAACTGACGGGTCTTGGACGCATCGGCTGTTTGACCTACTGTCTGATTAAGACTCTATGTCTGATGACAGCTGATGAGTAGGCAACGTGCGTCTCCCCACGACAAGACGTGTCCGCTTCTAAGTAAACGCAATTTTATTGAAACGCTCAAGACCTATGAGGTTCAATCAAGGAAAGAAAACAGAGTTGCATGATGTTAGATATTCAGCTTGTATCAATTTTACCCCTCCCCCCCCCCCCCAGCAAAGTAGGCCAAACGTTTCTTTGTTTTGTAGATCTTTAACAGTCTATTGAATGAGCACCATGGGTTGATAGTAAATAAATCAGTTTCACAGATTAAGTATTTAGCATAATAATAAACAATGATAGTAACAGCAACAAAATAAATAGATGAATGGAGAGCAGGCAGGGCCCAATGTTGCAGTCGCCTCTTGGAAAATGAACTATGCAAACTAAAGTGTACACTCAGTACACATCAATAGGAGTGCACCTGCAACGAGGAAAAACAACTTTGATTTTTGGTGTACAAATTGTGTATTATTATATTTTTGTAAATTTTCGTGAATTTTTATTGAATTTTTGAAAACTTGCTCGAATTCTGACTATTTTTTTTCTGAATTTTCCTGACTTTTTTTCTTCTAAATTTTCCTGAATGTTTGTGCATTACGAGGTGTACAAAAATCTCAGAGTTGTTTCCCCCTCGACCTCGACCTGCAAGCGGAGTAGTTCTCGAATGGGTGTTTCCAGTTCCAGTGACCCGGAACGCGTCTGAATGCGCAGGTGGGAGCGCGAGCGAGATACCTCTCTCTCTCTCTCTCTCTCTCTCTCTCTCTCTCTCTCTCTCTCTCTCTCTCTCTCTCTCTCTCTCTCTCTCTCTCTCTCCCTCTCTCTCTCTCTCTTGCTCACCCCCTAGAGCATCCGGCAGACGCAGGCGACGGGGAAGCGCGCCATCCTGAGGCGCGGGCAGGCGGCGGGCGCCTCGGGGTCCCAGGTGATGACGGGCACGAGGGCGGTGCGCTGGTCGCAGGCCGTGGGCCGCGCGCCGTTGCGGAAGCCCAGGTTGCGGGCGCACTTGGAGTCGGCGAGGCGCGCGCAGGCGCGGCCGGGCGCCGAGCACCGCTCCACCGACACCTTCTGCACGACGCGGCCGCGGGCCTGCAGCGCCACCAGCCAGCGGCCCGAGGACGCGTCGCGGACGTAGCCCGGCCGCAGCGACCGCCGCACCGACTGGCACGCGCCCTCGCCCTGGGGTACAGGACGCCGGGGTAGAGTACAGCGGGGAAGAGTAATGCGGGGTAGAGGACGGCGAGGTAGAGTACAGCGGGGTAGAGTACAGCGAGGTAGAGTACAGCGGGGTAGAGTACAGCGAGGTAGAGTACAGCGGGGTAGAGTATAGCGGGGTAGAGGACGGCGGGGTAGAGTATAGCGGGGTAGAGTGCAGCGGGGTAGAGTATAGCGGGGTAGAGGACGGCGGGGTAGAGTACATCGGGGTAGAGTACAGCGAGGTAGAGTACAGCGGGGTAGAGTACAGCGAGGTAGAGTACAGCGGGGTAGAGTATAGCGGGGTAGAGGACGGCGGGGTAGAGTACATCGGGGTAGAGTACAGCGAGGTAGAGTACAGCGGGGTAGAGTACAGCGAGGTAGAGTACAGCGGGGTAGAGTATAGCGGGGTGGAGGACGGCGGGGTAGAGTATAGCGGGGTAGAGGACAGTGAGGTAGAGGACCCCTGGGTAGAGTGTAGCCTGGTAGAGTAGGCCGGGGTAGAGGAAAGTGGGGTAGAGTAGTGCGGGGTGGAGCACAGTGGAGTAGAGTAGTGCGGTGTCGTACAGCGGGGTGGAGCACAGTGGGGTAGAGCAGCGTGTGGTGGAGCAGAGCGCGGTACAGAAGAGCAGGTTACAGCGAGTAGTAATGAGTGTGGGAACCCAGAGGGCATTTGTAGGATTTTCTCCTATACCCCAAGCCGCCAGGCCCGAGCAAGGCCGAGACAAATCTGGGCACTGGGCAGCACTGGGTCATGCCGTCGCGCCGGGGGAAGTCCCAGGCGGCTCGGCCAGACATCCGGCTCAGTACAGTCGGCCTGGCTCGGGTCAGGTGGCTTGGGGGGGTCTACATCGGTTGTCCGACCCTTTTTTGTCCGACCTCGGGATTTTCGCGGCCGCCACCGCCACACGTTTCTTTTTGTCCGACCTCATTTTGTCCGACCTGGCAATCTGGGTGTCATAGTTATTTTTTTGTCCGACCTCGTTTTCTCCGTCCCCAACGAACCGTTAGAGTGGCCTGCTATCCTCTGCGATGCAGCTCGATTGTCCGACCTAATACTTTCCCCGAAATCTAAAAAAGTGCCTGGATTTTTTCCGACCTTGTTTACACGGGCAAAATGGAGAAGGAATATGTATCATGGTTGGAGCATGCACCGAAAAAATTGTACAACACCTCAAATAAATTTATTTTAAAGATGTAAATGAAAAATTGGTAGGCCCCTACCTAACTCGCAACCTGCGAGCCCCGCCTGCTTAACTTCGGAGTTCTGATGGGATCCGGTGTGTTCCAGGCGACCGCCACCCCGCGGGCACGAGAAGTCCTCTCCACTTCGGGGAGAGTCCCCGCTTAAGGCTGGCGGCCTGTCAGGCCCGCCGTACTACCCTATTTAAACAGCGCCTTGAAGCCGTAGGTAGCATTTCGGACCAACGACTGGGCACCACCGGACCGCATGACCGGTCAGTGGGAGGTAGAGGCAAGGCAGGACGATAGAGGGGGAGAAAAGCAGAAAGAGAAGTTTTTGCGGAAGAGTAAGCGTACGGTTGGTTAGACCTGTACTGACCCGCTCCCGCACAGGTCATGGAAAAGCTGTTTACTAAGGAGCCAGATTCATAGGCCTTACTTCCCCACGAGGGACCACCCCCCGTGGCATGGGACGGAACTCCCTGACAACTCGCTTTCGCTGCCAGTGAAGAACCTACCTGGGAATTGAACCCAGGCCCCAAGTGCCGAGTCTCATGACACCCCGCGGCTTTCGTGGTACTAAGACCACTAGACCGTCGGCGATTCCACGAGGGAGCTCCGTTGAAATGGGGGGTTTGAATTCCACTCCACGCTGCTGTCCTCGGAAAAATTTATATTTAGCAAGATTCGAACCTGGGTTTCGCGGCTCGCGGGACAACACTGACCCGGCACGGCTACGACGCCACGGTACACGAGGTCTGTCCACTAGGGGTGACGCTGCGAAGAGCCGTAGTTGCCGACGAACCTCCGGTGGCGTCACCAGCAAACCTGCTCTCCATGCAGCAACAGTCCGGCCGCGTGGCGACATTGGTATGCACATCGGCACCGTTAATAGCACTGGGTAGACAGAGGTTCGAATACCGATCACTATTTCTTTCTTTTTTCCCCCCTTCTTTTTCTTTAAGAAGCTTTGTCTCTTTGCTGTTGCCCGAAGGGACGCGAGTACAGCGGATAAAAATAAAAAGTAGGTTTTATAAATTAAGTCAAAACAAATCCACACTCCATATTGAAATAAATTGTGACCGGTATTTATGGAGTGTGGATTTGTTTTGACTTAATTTATAAAACCTACTTTTTATTTTTATCCACTGTACTCGCGTCCCTTCGGGCAACAGCAAAGAGACAACGCTTCACTGAAAATGGAGGAGTCGCCTTTTTCGATCTTTGGAGAGCGACTTTTCTGTACCAAATTTGGATTCTCCTGGGAGAGTGACATGGATGAACATCACTCTATTAGAGTCACTTTGATGACTCTTTTTGGGTCAAATCATCAAATGTCACTCGTTTGGAGCGACTTTAAAAATTCCAGAAAAGACTCGATTTGAGTCGTTTTAGCGAAAGTCACTTTTACTGAGCGATGAAAAAATACTCCGCTCATTACGGGCGAGAAATGTGACTAGTACATTTCCAGTGTTCTTAAAGAAAAAGAAGGGGGGAAAAAAGAAAGAAATAGTGATCGGTATTCGAACCTCTGTCTACCCAGTGCAATTAACGGTGCCGATGTGCATACCAATGTCGCCACGCGGCCGGACTGTTGCTGCATGGAGAGCAGGTTTGCTGGTGACGCCACCGGAGGTTCGTCGGCAACTACGGCTCTTCGCAGCGTCACCCCTAGTGGACAGACCTCGTGTACCGTGGCGTCGTAGCCGTGCCGGGTCAGTGTTGTCCCGCGAGCCGCGAAACCCAGGTTCGAATCTTGCTAAATATAAATTTTTCCGAGGACAGCAGCGTGGAGTGGAATTCAAACCCCCCATTTCAACGGAGCTCCCTCGTGGAATCGCCGACGGTCTAGTGGTCTTAGTACCACGAAAGCCGCGGGGTGTCATGAGACTCGGCACTTGGGGCCTGGGTTCAATTCCCAGGTAGGTTCTTCACTGGCAGCGAAAGCGAGTTGTCAGGGAGTTCCGTCCCATGCCACGGGGGGTGGTCCCTCGTGGGGAAGTAAGGCCTATGAATCTGGCTCCTTAGTAAACAGCTTTTCCATGACCTGTGCGGGAGCGGGTCAGTACAGGTCTAACCAACCGTACGCTTACTCTTCCGCAAAAACTTCTCTTTCTGCTTTTCTCCCCCTCTATCGTCCTGCCTTGCCTCTACCTCCCACTGACCGGTCATGCGGTCCGGTGGTGCCCAGTCGTTGGTCTGAAATGCTACCTACGGCTTCAAGGCGCTGTTTAAATAGGGTAGTACGGCGGGCCTGACAGGCCGCCAGCCTTAAGCGGGGACTCTCCCCGAAGTGGAGAGGACTTCTCGTGCCCGCGGGGTGGCGGTCGCCTGGAACACACCGGATCCCATCAGAACTCCGAAGTTAAGCAGGCGGGGCTCGCAGGTTGCGAGTTAGGTAGGGGCCTACCAATTTTTCATTTAAAAAAAAATCTTTAAAATAAATTTATTTGAGGTGTTGTACAATTATTTCGGTGCATGCTCCAACCATGATACATATTCCTTCTCCACTTTGCCCGTGTAAACAAGGTCGGAAAAAATCCAGGCACTTTTTCAGATTTGGGGGAAAGTATCAGGTCGGACAATCGAGCTGCATCGCAGAGGATAGCAGGCCACTCTAACGGTTCGTTGGGGACGGAGAAAACGAGGTCGGACAAAAAAATAACTATGACACCCAGGTTGCCAGGTCGGACAAAATGAGGTCGGACAAAAAAAAAAAAAAAAGTGTGACGGTGGCGGCCGCAAAAATCCCGAGGTCGGACAAAAAAAGGTCGTACAACCGATGTGCTTCGGGCTTGGGTATATAGGAGAAAATCCTACAAATGCCCTATGGCTTCGGTAAAGGTCCAATCTATCGTTTTAACTTCGTTACACCCAACATGCACGCACAGTTTGACTGTAATAACCAAATTCCAAAATCCGTTACACACTGCCCCACCTTCCCTTTCTCAGCGGGGTGGAGTCGTGTGGAGTACAGCGGGGTAGAGTACAGCGTGGTTGAGTACACCGGGGTACAGCAGAGCAAAGTAGAGCAGAGCGCGGAGAGGAAAGGAGCAGAGCGCAGTAGGGTGAATGGGGTAAGATCTTACCCCGGCCGGCGAGGGTGCGGCTTACCTCGCTCTCGCCCTCGGGGTCGCGCTCGTCCAGCGGCGGGGCGTACATGTGCTCCAGGAGGTGCGAGCAGCGCTCCACCGCCTCCGACACCTGCTGCCTGCGGATGCGAGACCAAACCGTCAGAGTCTCAACTGAAGATCGCTCTCGCCCTATGGGGCTTATTTGCCGCCGTCCCCGACTTACGGCTCCACCACACACGACAAGGACGGGTGAGTTACGAGAGCGATCTCCTGAATCATCTGGCAGACAAGGCCCAGCGCTGGCACGTGGTAAACGTGCAGTTTCACACACATACAAGAGTGTTCGACACCTTCACACACCTGGTTCGCCTCGTCGCTACTCTCTACTCACATGGGGTAGCGCGGCGGCGAGTCACAGTAGCCCAGCTCCTCGGCGCTCGGGCAGTCCTGCGCGAGGATATCCTTGAGCGTGGCCTTCTTGGCGGTGGCTGTCGCGTCCGCCGGCGTGCCGGTGGTGCTGGGGGAGGTGCCGGAGGAACCGCCGGGCCAGCCGTCGTGGGTCGAGTGGTGCTCCGCCGCAACCACGCTCTGGGACACCTGGTGGAGAAACCCGCGCTGTAAACGCTCCGGAACACTGCTGGGGAGGCTGAGTCGAGGGCTCACCAGCTCACCTAACAGCTGTGTATTAGGGAGTATTATGGTATTATGGCACTTATTGTGGCATATGTGGTACAATTGCATGTGGTATTACGATTCTTTTGGAGTAGTATACCGGGTATTGTAAGGTATTATCGACGGCATTTTTTTTTTCAAATATTAATAAGGGCTATTATTCAGCATTGCGAATAATCACGTGAGTAACGTATATACTGTGTGAGTGTGAATATTCTGAAAGTTGACGAGACCTCGCGCTGAATGCAGCAATATACTCGGCAGGAAAGTACAGTTTGTGCCTTTACTGTTCGATCGGTATGCAAGGAGACCGCTTCTGTCCATACCGTTCCTTTTCCAGTTTCAGTCGTGCAGTCCAGTCCAGCCCGGCCGGGCGCCTGGAGGCCAGGCAGCACCACACTGGAAAAACTAATGTGACATGAGTCACGTCAATTGATGTGACCAGTTTATGTCACATTTCTAAACGTTACCAAATTCTCGGTCACGTTTGGTAATGTGACATCCTGTGCCACGTGTTATGTCTGCCTATAGTAATAACATGGAGGATGTCACATTACAAACGTTACCGAAAATATGGTAACATTACGTGATGTTACCTAAACTGGACACATGTGCACATGTGACATGTGTCACATTAGTTTTTCCAGTGCAGCGCACGCGTGTGCGCAGCTCTATGTGTTGCCGATCCCTCCAGGGGCCCAGGGGCCTCGACTCGTGAGGTGGGCGCCAGACGCCAGAGCCCTGCACTGGGCGGGCGTCGATGCCTACTTGGCGTCCGAAAGCGGCAAGTGGAAGTGAGACTGTCGCTCCGGGCCGTAGCTCGCAGCTCTCTCTCACTCCAACTCTTTTTTGGATGCAAGCAGGCTTCTGGATGCCCGCTCCGGGCCGTAGCTCGTAGCTCCCTCTCACTCCAACTCTTTTTTGGATGCAAGCAGGCTTCTGGATGCCCGCTCCGGGCCGTAGCTCGTAGCTCCCTCTCACTCCAACTCTTTTTTTGGATGCAAGCGGGCTTCTGGGTGCCCGCCCGGTGCAGGGCTCTGGTAGGCGCCGCCCCTAAACCCCACAGGGGAACCCTTCATAGTGCGACAAGAATTGAAGATAAAAAAAAATTGGGTGGCTGGAACGCGCATTTCACGTAGAACCGTGGTATGTATTGATTCCTCGCGGGTTTATTTGACACTTCGCTCCACGATTACTTTAGAACGACGTTGAATATAACGTGAAATCAGCGTGAGTCGGGTGGGGGGAGGGGCGGAGGATTGCGGTGGGGCAGGGCAGCAGCTGTCTCAGCCTGGAGGAGTCCACCGGGTGGGTAAGGGGTTATCTCGCGCGCCACGCAACGCCCAGCCGAGCTCGACGGTTTTCGAGGGAAATCTCATGGGTTGCTCGCTATGGCGCATAAGTAGTGATTACAGGGCAGCGGCGATGGCAGCGCACAATTAGCGCCCCTACCCGCCCCGCGGCACTTTCCCCCCGCGCCGGGCGTCGTCTGCGGCGGCGCCACTTGCATATCGTCTCCTTTCTAGCGCCAAGCCATAAGCGTGTCCTCGACTTCAACGCACTTGCATATCGTCTCCTTTCTAGTGCCATATCGCCATGCCATAAGCGTGTCCTCGACTTCAACGCACTTGCATATCGTCTCCTTTCTAGTGCCATATCACCATGCCATAAAGCGTGTTCTCGACTTCAACGCACTTGCATTGCATATCGTCTCCTTTCTTGTGCCATATCACCATGCCATAAGCGTGTCCTCGACTTCAACGCACTTGCATATCGTCTCCTTTCCAGTGCCATATCGCCATGCCATAAAGCGTGTTCTTGACCTCAACGCTGCATATCGTCTCCTTTCCAGTGCCATATCGCCATGCCATAAAGCGTGTCCTCTACTTCAACGCACTTGCATATCGTCTCCTTTCCAGTGCCATATCGCCATGCCATAAGCGTGTTCTCGACTTCAACGCACTGCGAAGCAAACTGTTGAACTGACAAAGCACCTGCTGGGTCGCCTGGCTTGTGATTGATACTGGGTATATAGAGCGTACTTGCATGTGCTTAATAATAGCCCGCCCGACCCAGACCTAAAAAATCAGGAATCGGAAATCGAAGTGTTCGGTTATCGGAGGAGTCGGATGGGGGGTGCGGTTAAGCTCTGTAGGCTTATCGCCTCGTCGCGAGGTTCGCCGTGAACGAAGGCGCCCATAGGCACCTGTGGGAGGGCTCCCAGTACGGTCTGAGCTGAGCTATACTGGTCGAGGGCGGGCACTGCAGGGCAGGGCAGGGTCGGGGTGGAGTACGGCCCCCCGCCACCGCCCCACCTCAGCGTCGCGCTTGGCTTCTTGAGCGTGCCACGCCGCCACGCCCGCCGCCCGCCGCAGATTGGACGGGGCACGGGCTGGGCGGGGCGGGGCGGGACGGGGCCGAGCCGCGGTGCTCAGTGCACCGCTCACATGACGTTTGTATGACAGAGTGGCACGAAAGAGAAAAGAAAGGGCCCGGGTGGCGCGCGATTTCAGCGCGCGAAAATTCTGCCGCAAGGAAAATGAAAGAGCGTGGCGGCTATCTTTGACGCACGGCACGGCCATATCGCATGCGAGCGACAAAGATAGAGATACGAAATCAGTTTTGGGGAATTACCCTTAAGGCCCCGCGTAGGCCCCAGACCGAGGGGGAAACAAATCTGAATTTTGGTGAACACAATTTTTGAAATTTTTTGTAAATTTTCAATCGAATTTAACCTGATTTTTTTTTGTGAATTCTCTTCAATTTTCTCGATTTTTTCCCGAATTTTCCTGAAATTTTGTGAATTTCTCTGAGTTTTTGTGAATTTTTCTGAAGTACGAGGTGTACAAAAATTTCAGAGTTGTTTCACCCTCGCCCCAGAGCCTACTCCTTCCTACCTGCACTGCGGCAGCGGGCCTCTGGTCCTGGGAGGCGCCGCCGGCGCCGCCGGCCTGGTAGTCCCGGTTGTGGTAGGCCGTGTAGGGGTCGAGGGCCGCGGTGGGCGCGGCCGCGGGCGACAGCGGGGACGCCGCCGGGGCGGGCGCCGGGAGCGGGAGCGGGACCGTCGGCGAGGACAGGGGCGGCCGGTGGGGCGGCATCGGCAGCGGGCGGAAGCGCTCCTCCTCGGGGTACGATGTGGCCTGAAACCAGATTCAGAGGACCGTTTTATTGCGCCCTCTCACTCACCCCCACGGGCCGAGGCCCATGCGTGTGACAAGGACGGAGAGACCAACAGCAGCGCTCTTCTGAATATGTCGGCTGTGCGGCGCACCAAGGAAGGCGAACAGTTGTAACTGAGAGGTACCTCACTCTCTTGATGGGCTTGCACACTGATGGGAGGGTTGTACCAGGTGGCTGACGGACGCCGTGCTCTTTTTGTACTATGCAACCCGCCCGCACCGCTCCATCCGGGACTGCATACCCATCAGGCGCCGGGGACCGGCTCCAAGCCTGGACGCTCCGCTCCGCCACTGTTGTTGCAGCCATCGTCCCGAAAGGGACCTCTCGCGGTTCGCGCGGTCTACGGCGGGACGTTACCGGGGGGGAGGTTCACGGTTTCTCGGGAGTAACCCGCGAGTCCGCCGGGAAAGCTCGCGGTCCGCGAGTCGCTCCGTGGGGGTATCTCGCGAACCGCGGATCCTCCACGAGGGAAGGTCGAGGTCCACGGATCCTCCTCGTGCGTTGCTCACAGTCCGCGAAGGACCCACAGAGTATCCGCGGTACGCGAAATTCCTGCGCGGCAGGACGCGCGGACCGCGATCTTTCCCGGCGGACTCGTGGGTTACCCCCGCGAATGATGGGTATGCAGTCCCGGATGGAGCGGTGCGGGCGGGTTGCATAGTACAAAAAGTGCACAGCGTCTGTCAGCCACCTGGTATTGTGATTTGAAGGAAAAATTGACCAAACGTTAAAAAGAAAGCAATAATTTTTTTCTACCAACTCGTTACTTTGGAGTGTTAAGGTTCTTAAATCACATTTTTTGTCGTAAAACTTTGTGACTGGAGATACCGATTGTAAAGTTGTTGTTGGAACGCAGGGCGTGAGGTAGGTGAGGTGGGGTGAGGTGAGGTACCCGTGGGCGCTGCTCTCACCTGCTGGTACTCGAGGGTCATGACGGGGTCCGGGTAGTGCGGGTACATGACGGGAGAGCCGTAGCCGTAGGGGGGCATGGCGTCGTAGCCCATGTACCCGGCGTACGAGTCCGGCGGCGGCGGCGCGGGGGGCGCCGGGGGCGGCCCGTACGACCCTGGCCCGGGGCCCTGCTGCTGCGCTGCCGGCGGCGCCTTCGGCCGCCCCTTGTTCTTGCCGGCGGACTGCTTGGCGGACTGCTTGGAGGACTGCTGCTTGACGACGACCGTCTTGGTGCCCTGCTTGTGCTTGTTGTTGTTGTTGGACTTGCGCTTGTTCTTGGCGCCGGGGCCGGAGCGCTGCGGCGGCTGCGGCGGCTGTGGCGGCCTCAGGATCGTGAGGTAGTCCATGTCCTCCAGGCTCAGGGTCATGGGCGGCCCGCGGCCCCCCATGGACAGCGGCGCGGGCACGGGCAGCGGCTCCGACGCCGTCGCCACCGAGTCCCCTGCCGTCAGCTACGTGGCGGGAGGCAGAGAACATTATGAGCCCCCGCTGTTAGAAAAACTCGAGGGGTCCTTCACTCAAAAGAAAAAAAAATCGACGTAACCCCAAAATAATATAATTTTTTAAAAAAATCAGAAAAACAGAAAAAATCGGAACAAAATCCAGAAAATAACAACAACAAAAATGTCAAGAAAAATCAGACAAAAATAAGATAAAATCATTTCAGATCAAAAAAATAAAAATACAAAAAACTAGAAAATTCAGAAAAATCGGTGTACGCTTGAATTTATTGTGAAGGACCCTTCGGAAAAACCCCACACGTTAAACGCTGACGATCCACTCAGTGAATCGGCGTTGACTCGTCCAGATACTTGTGTCCTACTTTTCGTATACCTTTCTTATACTTTTTCCAATTTTTTTTTTTATTTTTACTCTTTGGCCAGTCACACATTATCAGCTAGTTCTTTTCATGCGGGATACGCGAGGGATTCGTCACCTCGATAGCGGGTGTACACGCTGACAAAAAAGTCAATTGACTAGGGTTGATTTGCTGACTAAATGTTGACTTTTTCTTCCGAAAGAAGTGACTAAAAACAACGAAAGTTGCGGCTCAGTCCACTAAGAGTCGCGTTGATCACGGCGCCTTACGTACCGGTATTTCTATAGCCCGCTGTTCGCCCGCGGGTTCGTCGCTGCTGCCCATGTCCTCCCTCTGCCGGTCCCGGGGGCTGTCCTCGTCCTCGTCCGCCTCCGACGGCCGGGCGTCGACCTGCAGGGCAGGATGATCCCGAACACCATTCAGAAGTGTCCTCTCTCTTGTACCGTACGGCCATGCCCAAGGGGGAAACAACTCTGAAATGTTTGTACACCTCGTAATTCAGAAAAGTTTAAGGAAAAATTCAGATAAATTCAGGAAAATTCAGAAAAGTTCACAAAAAGTTAGGTAAACTTCAAGGAAAAATTTAGAAAAATTCAATAAAATTTTCAAAAACTCAACAGACACATAAACAGACAAACAGACACTATGCTGGCTGCAAAGAATTTCTTTGCAGTCTGCGAGGCACGAGCTGTGTAGCCCACGAAGGGGCCTTTTTTTAGGCCTCCGTTAGGGGTGCCTTTTGCTCACACCCGTGAGTTTTTTTTTTTTTTAAATATTTATTCTTGTTTTCTTTGTAAGTTACGAAGCAAATGCTTTGCAGTGTACGAAGAGTGAGCATACTTCGCAAAACTTTACCTTGGCGCAAAAATTCACAAAAATTTGTCCACCAAAATTCGGAGTTGTTTCCCCCTCAGGCATGCCCCATGAGCGCGACAAGGACAGAGAGACGACACCACGGAGCAGAATCCCCTACCTGAGGCTGCTCGGCGGCGGGGGCGGGGGTCCTGGTGGAGACGAGCCCCTCCTGCTCCTCCTCCTCCCCGGGCCCGGGCCCCGGGTCCCCTACCTGAGGCTGCTCGGCGGCGGGGGCGGGGGTCCTGGTGGAGACGAGCCCCTCCTGCTCCTCCTCCTCCCCGGGCCCGGGCCCCGGGTCCCCTACCTGAGGCTGCTCGGCGGCGGGGGCGGGGGTCCTGGTGGAGACGAGCTCCTCCTGCAACTCCTCCTCCCCGGGACCGGGCCCCGGGTCCCAGGCGGGCTGCGCGCGCCGGGCGGGGCCGGGCTGCTCCAGGGCCTCCAGGGGCTCCAGGGGCTCCAGGCGCGTGTCCTGCGGCCGCGAGGGGCTGGGCGCCGACAGCAGCACGGCCACCTGCGGCAGGTCAAGCAGGGCGAGCTCACCTCGGGGAGGGACACCGCCGGGGCCGCGAGGATCGCGCTCTCGCACCTCCGTCCTTATCGCACCCATGGTGGTGCCCTATGTTGTGGATGGTAGGACCTCACGAGTGCGACAAGGACAGAGGCGAGAGAGAACTATCGGAATCAGACGGCTGACGGGAAAGGCGAGGGCGCACGGTAACAAACGTAACAAATCACCATCCAAAATAAACCCTAGAGGAAAAAAAGAAAAAAATCAAGATCAATGATTTTAATTGGATCGAAATTTTTTCTTCCTTTACATCGCTGTCCAATCACTGAAAAACAGTCGAAACGATGTTTTAACTAAATGACGCCTTTTCGTCGTTCGAAATCTGGTGAACGTAGATACCGTAGATTCGATTTAAAAAATCGACGTCGAAATCGATCTTGAGCGAGGCGTCCATTTCTGGCCGGGGACGTGACGTACCAGCAGCGGGAACATGTCGGAGGGGCGTGCGGCGTGCGGGAGTCGCTGTCTTCCAGACACAGCGGCCGCGAGCTCACTACTGGAGCCGTGCAAAGCGCGTGCGCCCGCGGCCGGGCGGGGCGGGGCGGGGCGGGGCGGGGCGGGGCGGGGCGGGGTGGGGTGGGTGGGGTGGGGCACGCGCCGCAGCGCACACACGCGCACGGCCTGCCAGCGCACGCAGCACACGCCCGCAGCGGACCGAGTCCCTCTCCTCTTCTCCTCTGCTCTTCTTCTTCTTCTCGCGCCTCTCCATCCATCCATCCTTCCCTCTCCACCTCCTTCACCCCTTTTCTCGGCCCCTAGTCCAGTTTCATAGATCAGGTCTTAGTTCCACCCGCGATTTCGATGTCAAACTGACCATCATATTTCACGCTTGCAAAAGTATGGAACCGTTATCTCACAACTGCGGAGAGAAAAGAGTGGTGGATTCATTTATGAATTCGGATAATATCGTTCCGTTGGGAGAAATAGAAATTGCCCTCAAATTCATGACATATGAATTAATTTTGAGCTTAAAACTCGTTCTACCATATGTACAGGGCGAGGGGGGGATCACTCATATAAAACTTGTACAATGTTTTTTTTTATTTTTGATTTTTTTGATTTTTCTGATTTTTGATTTTGATTTTTCTTTTGATTTTTCACGAGATAAAAAAGAAACAGTATGTTACTTTTTTTAAAAAAATGTGTTTTTTCTTGTTTTGTTCCCATTTTTCTCAGTTTTGGGTTCATTTGTTCTCGATTTTTCGGATTTTTATGCAACTTTCTACTTGATTTTATTTTGATTTTTTTGATTTTTTAATATTTTTTAAATGATTTTTTGGGGGCTGTACAATGATTTTTCGAAGTGACTCTCGGTACAGGGTATGACGTGAGTAAACACTCCTTCGCTTTTAGCAAACAGAACGATTCCTCGTTAGTAAAAAAAGCTGTTTTCTCCTATCATTCCCTAATGCGAACCTGCGAACTTCCGTATCCATTTGCAGTAAATACTTGTAGCTCAAGCACGACCTATAATGCCCCCGCAGTATACTACGCGCGCTCCCTTATTTTGCGAGTTTCCCCTGGACCTTCTTGTCCTCGATACGACTCTCGAGCCTGCCGTGTGCGCGTCCGCACCGCGACACCAGTCGTACTTCCCCCGCACTCCCGCTCCCCGGGCCCACCGCCTTGCCGGACAGCCGCCTAACGCCCCGACCCACGTGGACTTGACTCGCCGAAGGGCGCAGGCTGGCCACTCGCCCTCAGCCCGTCTGCTGTCCTGTCAGCTCGCCGATGTTTCGTGGCGAGGAATGACCCCGCAGCGATAACGCTCTTTCCCGAGGCTGCATTTCGGCTATACTCTTTCGTGAACGTCAAGACAGACATTTTCTTGAGAAGAAATCGACGTGACCCCAACAGAATGCTGCTAAAGGAGTGACGGAGTTTGCTTCATCACGCAATCAGTGCCGCCACTTACATAGTAGTTCTGCTGCTGCTCTTGGCAGCTGCTGCATGATTTGTAAACAGTCAACTGTAATCGACAGTTTTGCCAAAAACAATGGCTCCGACAAGAAACAACGATGGACTTCTCGCGAGGGTTAACTTTCCGCTTTATACGCTGCAAATGGTGACCAGCAGGCATATATTGGTTGGAGGAGGAGGCGGCTCATCGAAAACTGGTGTCGCCAATGGTTTCGTAAGTGTCTAAAACGCTCCTATAAAAACGCGTGTATTGGTCCTGCGGATGGTTAATCGTCAACGCCGATGCGTCAGAAAAGCTTTAACTTTGTTTCGGTCTCGTTGTCTTGTTTGTTCTTTGACCGTCTGCTGATAAGTGTTACGCACTCCTTAACCTAACGTGGACATCCTTGGCTGGCTCAGCCACTGTCAACCTTGGCAACATGTTCTGTCTATCTTTACTCACAACTCACACGAAGTATTCTTTCAATGGAATGTTTTTCCGCATGCCATGATGTATTATTTTTCATTGAAGTTCGATTGGATATTTCTATTAAATTTAAATCCTACTGGCCTCCCCCATAGTAAAAATCTTCATTATTTCCTCTCGCTCTTTGTGTGACTTTTCTTTGTCCATCTTTTAAAACAATGCTATATTTCAGGAAATTTTTGAGATATCTCACAATGGAGAAACATTTGTTGCTGAGGAAGCAGTCCGCCATGAAACAGGGCCTTCAGTGGTCATGAATTCAGCAATTTACAATGATGGGAAGCGTACTTTTCTTGTTGCTGGTCAGGAGAGCCATTGCCAGCTCTACCACATGCGGATGACTGTAGAGAGGGAGAAGAGGAACAGCATATCTAGTGCAGACCAGAAAGAAGGTTAATGCCAATAGAAAATTATGCCTGTAGTGGTTTTAAATATTTGTCCTTCGCATTGAGGTAATATCTGAATATGTTATCAAAATTTTAAATGTTTCCAATATGCTTTTGCAGGTCACTCAAATGATAATCAGACCAGACAGCGAAAGAAAAGAGGTTCAGGTGATAAAAATTCTTTAAATGCAAATGAAAACACAAAAGAAAAAAATTTAAGTAATGGAGTTAGTAAGGTTCAAAAGAGACTAAATTTTGAAATCAAACCGGCAGATAGCATTCAAACAGATTTCAGGTGAAAAAAAAAATTTCTAATTAAGAAAATACAATTTTAAGTAATTCATCAAAATCTAAGTAAATGTTTATCTATGTGTTTAAATTCTATTCTTGCAGCAAAGAAGAACCTCTTCAGAAAGTTGTGCGCATCAGTCGCAATGGTGAAATTATGGTTACTGGAGGAACTGATGGGTTCATCAGAGTTTGGCAATTTCCAACAATGAATAAAATGCTCAATATTAAGGCTCACTCTAAAGAAATTGATGATATTGATATTTGTCCAGATTCAACTACAGTAAGTGTTTCCTACCTCTTCTTATTACCATCTTAATTCCTCGTGTACTCAAAGTTTCAATTTTCTTTTTAGATAGCAAGCATCTCTAAGGATGGTGCATGCTGCTTATGGAATATAAAGACGGGTAAAAAGACCTCTACTTTAACTTGGGAAACTCCTGCCAATTCTAAGTATCTCTACAAACGATGCCGGTAAGTAAAGATTATTTTACAGTCTTCTGACAAAATTTTATGTTTTATGTGTCCTTGAATAAATCCCCACTTTTTTACTCTGAAAAGCTTTGGTATCAGAGGCAATGGGACAGATGTGGACTCGCTTTTCACCTTAGTGAACCCTGTGGGCCGTCTTGGTAATCTTAAATCATACCTGCAACTTTGGGAACCAGCTAATGGAAAGCTAAGAAAATGTCATGCATTTGATGAAAGCCTCGCAGCACTTGCTGTGCGTGATGATGGAATGTTTGTTGCTGTTGGTACAATGTTTAGCGGCAGTGTATCTATTCATATTGCCTTTAGTCTTCAGGTATGTTACAATTGTGTTGAATTTCATGTGAAGTGTACTTTGATTTTGACTTATCCATAACATTATTTACAGAGAATTATGAATGTCCGTAATGCTCATGGTATGTTTGTTACTGGCCTTGAATTTTTACCAACATCCCTGGATGGACCTGCCGTAACTTGTCCATATGAAGCTGCAGTTGTTAGTATATCTGTGGACAATCGAGTTTGTATCCATCAAGTTCCATTTAGACGTATGTATATAAATTAAAATTTTTAGTCTTCTTCTATGAATTCTGTCTTAGTACAATTACACTTTTTATTTACAATTTTTTTTTTTTTTTTTTTTTTTTTTTTTTTCAGATACAATGCCTGTGTGGCTTGTCCTTATTCTCATGGTTGCTCTCCTATGTGCATCGTTTACAGTTTGCAGTTACTTTGGCTTATAATTCAAAAGTTCTCTTTATTATGTTCAGATCATAGAAAATTTTTACAGTGTTGACCATGGGTATCCCAAACTATTCTTGGTTCAAAGCTCTTCTCGTGAAAGTATACTCTCCAAAATTTCAAAGCAAGATTAATATTTCACCTACACCCCCGCATTTAGTTACCACGGCCCTCGGTCTCGCGCGTAGAGTGCGGGACAATGCCCTGTGATGTGTGAGAGGTTCCTCGACTCAGCTGCGCAAGCACACGGGGCTGGCCATCTTGCTTACATTTCTTTTCTAGGTTGACCGGGGCAGGCCTGAGCCTGCAGGGTCAACAACAGGTCTCGGCATTATTGACCGCACTCCCCTATGCTCAATGGGCAGTGGAGATCAGGGTGGCGTTGGATGGTTGTTACTCCCACACCTCAAGTGTGGGGGCGCCGACGGACCAACTACGCGCTGACATCCACTTCTCAATGGGTTTGGTCATAATCAAATGGATCTTGGCATTGTTATGTTATTTCTCTCTTAGTCTAGACATGATGCCATTTCTAACTCCTTCTCGGAAAACAACAAAGGAGAGAAAAGTCAAGAGATTTTGAACTTATTCAAATTATTAACAACGAGATTTATGTAGTTTATTTACTTGTTACTGTCGTGAATAGCAACTGTTCTTTACTCCTCAAATTTCAAGCTCTTTGCTGCTAGTCACTTTTTTAAGTGGACAATTGTGATGCCATTTTATTTTATAATCCTGGATCATAGGTATATTATTAGGAGTTTAATTGACAGCTTTTGCATTCATGATAGAAAATTTTGATTAATTATTGACAATGTTAGGGATGTGATCATGACTTAATAAGTATTGTGCAGGTTACATCAGCCTCTTTCTGTGTATACATTTAGTATCTTTTTATTATCAGCCAAAGTTGACAGTCCCCGACTTGTTTTCAAAGGAGCATGCCAGCATGTTTATTGCATAGTGCTTTGTATTTTCTTTTGATTCTAGCTGAGGTGTAGCTTGGTTGTGTGACACAAGTTGAGCGTGACAGGACCCACACTTCTGCCGCACTCAACCTGTTAAAGTTATTTTAGATTTGTAGTAAATTTCCTTCATCACACCTTGTTTGTCTTATTTCCTTATCACTTTTATTGTTTGATGTATAAGTTGTTTCATTCCTTGCAATTTGCTCATTAGGGTACTTTTTTCCCCCCCTCCTGTGATGATCATAGCAGAATGTTGATACATTTCATTGATGTCTGGGCTGATCTCATTTACATTCTTGATAAATATTACATATAAAGATTGAGTGACTTCACTCATCTGTGCATTGTTTTTTAGCCTGAAATAATTAGAATATATGATAGCAAAATGTTGATTTGGCTGGTCCAAACAAATCATTGTGTGAAATGGCCTTGTCCTGATTATCTTTAGTGCATTTTTGTTTTTGTGTCTGTGTGTGTTTGCATTGGTTTATTCAATGTAAGTATGAGTTAACTTGTCTCAGCTATTTATTTGAAAAGCCTTTAGATTTCATAGTTTGTTCTTTTAACTTAGCATACCAGCATACCATAGTTTTGTTGCTAGTGGCATTTTTATAAAAGTTCGCTTCAGCAAAAGAAATGGAAACTTCTCTCTGAAATTATTTTAATTTCTGATAAAGTTATTCTTCTGGCTGTAGGTTATATATATATATTTTTTTTAACTCTTTAGTTTTACAATTGTGGTTTGTGGAAACTGCTCTCATGCATCAAGGGTTGGAAGTTGCTTTTGTTGAACTTTAAGTTAATCATGGCAAGTGTCATAAGTCAGTTGATTGAGCTGTGTGGTCTTGTTGACAGAATTCTTATGGTTCAATTATTATACAAAGTCTTTTATTATCTTAATTTAGAAGCTTTGCAAGATTTAGTTCAATTTGTTGAATAGTGTTTTTATCCCGATGTTAAATTTTTCAATCATTGACTTCATTGACTGTTTAATGCATCAAGTATTGCAATTGTTCTCCTTTCTTTCTTAACATATTTATCTGATATCTCCTGTGATAGCACTCAGGAATTCCCCTTTTCCACTGGTCCTGAGATTGACTGGAGGTTGATGCTTACTAGATGAGAGAAAATTGTACTTGTTATGAGACCGTGCCATGATGAGTTTTCAATGGCAATTTGAAGGGAATTGAAAGCTACTTCCTTTCCTAACTAAATACAGGGTTATCTCTATGCTCTTCTGGCAAGCAGTATAAGGGAAATAAATGTTAACAATTATTTATAAAGGTTGAATTTACTTTTATTAAAAATGAAAATTAAATTATTAAGTGTCTGTAGGTCCTCCCAAAAAATATCCAAAAGTGATGTATCTTCTTTTTGCCTGGTGAAGCATCAATGCCTTGCAATCTGACCAATTGCAATTACCAGTTAGTGGTCTTATCCACCCATATTTTATTTAATGACCTTCATAAAGGAATATTGTAAGTCTTCTTCACCTCAAAGTTTTTGTGAGGCATTATGTTTGTAAATTTTATTTATTGAAATGCAGAAGGTGCAGGAAATTGTTTTATGGACTATTGGAATAAACTTTGTTATGTGTGAATAATTAGTGGTCTTGTATTACTCTCTAGCACCTGTCTAATTACAGGCTGGATTATTTTTCCTTTTGTTCACAATATGCTTGTGGAGTTTGTGATTATTTAGGACCACACAAAATTTCTTATGGACAGGCTATAGCAGGGGCGTGTTAAGGTCCGACCGGGGGAGCCGGTGCCCTTCAGGTTGCCTACATACAGGGATTTTGTAGCACAATTTACCTTTGTTTTGTTTTTAGGATAGACATCTCATATCTCGATCGTTTGATCACTAACCGATCAATTTTCGATCATTGAAAATGATTTTTTTGTGTCCGTAAATCGTCATTCAATCACACCCGATCACTGTAGCTCGGTCCATAAGTGTTTTTTTTTTTTATTTATTTATTTCGGTCACTTAGTAATCAATTCTATGAAACCCACTCATTAAGCAATCTCTCGATCACCGGTCGACGGTGTCATCCCCTTCGCTACTTCCCCACTGTCGTCTGATTCAGGAGAGCGTTCAAGAGGGGCTCTCCTATACCTGTCCCATGAGTGCAACAAGGACGGAGCTATACGATAGATATAGGACAGCCCCTCCTGAATCAGACGGCTGGTGTGTCTCGCGTGGTTCTTCCCTCTCGGCCGCGCCGCGCCGCCGGCGTCGCCGGCGTCCTCCTCTGCTGGCGTCCAAGGGGAGGAGGGAGGGAGGAGGGGGTCATGATCAAGTACGGGTCGTATGGGTACCGGGGGCCGAGAGACCGGACCGGCTTCGGCCGCGGCTTCCTTTCAACAACGGGGATTGGAGAGGGGGGGGGGGGGGCAGGCGGGAGGGGCGGGAGGCGCCCGACCGCCGGCCTGCGGCAGCTTCCCCACCGCGCCCCGCCCCGCCCCGCCCCGCCCCGCCCCGGCGGTGCGCTGCGGCTGCGCTTCTCTGGCACAGCCCCCCAGCACACGGCAGGGGCAGGGCAGTGTGTCAGAGCCGCGCCGAGCCGTCAGACAGCCTCTGTCTCGTCCCGTACCGTAACGTCCCGTAACGTGCAGCGCCCGGAGCCCGCGGAGCAGTGGCCAGCCAGGGCGAGCGCCTGGAGTACCTGCGGCAGGAGCTACTCGTAGTGCTCGGTGAGTAGGACGTACTCGCTGGAGGTGGGGTTAGGAGGAGGCAGGCAGGCACACGTGAGACGTGAGTTGCGCTGCTGCCGAGCCGGAAAACAGCCGGTGTGTGCCTCATTACGGGTGTCGGTGTATGCCGGGCGGTGCGCGCCGCCCATTGAGAGGGGGGGGGGGGAGGGGGCGTATACGCCGGACAGCTAGCAGCTCGGCCCCAAGCCCAAGCAGTGTGTGCTCGCGCTGCGGACCAGAACGGAAGGGAGGCCGGACGAGCTGGAGCCGGTAGTGGTGGTGGTGACGAGCATTTGAGTCGACCGTCTGAGCTGCGGGCTGCGGGCGGCGGGCTTCTCTTCTGCGGCGAGGCGACGAGGAGGTATAACATGTTGACCGTAAGATAAGGTGACCGCGCCGCCCCGCCCCGCCCCGCCCCGCCCCGCCCTGCCTGCCTGGGTGTCTGCGCCCTGCTGCAGGTTTGACAGCGCCCCCCCCCCCCTCGGCGTTGCTGGTCTGGGCTGAAAAGTGACGACAGGATATATATAGACAGGATGTGCGCAAGCGGGGAACAACTCTGAAATTTTTGTACACGTCGTAATTCAGGAAAATTTAGAAAAAATCAGGAAAATTCTGGGAAAATTGTGGAAAAATCACAAAAATGAAGGTAAAATTCTAGTGAAATTTCACAAAATTTCTGAAAAGAATTCACTAAATGCTTATACCATAGTTCCGAGTTGTTTCCCCCTCGGATATGTGCGTGTAGGAGGAGCGACAGGCGGGGAAGCACCTGTCGCAGTGACAGTGACAGGTCTGTTGACCTGCAGTCCATGTAGACCCCTCCACTCCACATATGTACTCCACGGGTGGCCTGCCTTCCCTGTGCGAAGGACTGTGAAAAAGCAAACTCAATTTCCTTTATTCCTGTATTTTTTTATTATTATTACTTTGGGAGTAGGGGAATCGTGGAGTCCCAGGCTATTTGTGTGTTTTTTCTCGTCGGCGTCATGGATTCGAGGCGTCGATTACCATGATAATAATGCGAGTGAGTTGGTCTCGTGAACCGTGAGCCCGGGGCGGCCGCGCGCACCGAGTCATAACCTCAAGGTTAGGACCACGAGACAAAAAGTGATTTAAACGTAGTGTGGTTTGAGCCGGGCTTGGTGCCGGGACGATGCACTGCACAGCGGCGTGCTGCGGGAGCCGGGAGGGGACCTGGGTCTTCCCCCGCCCCGCCCCGCCCCGCCACGCGCAAAACCGCAGGACTGCGTGTCAGACACCCCGCCCCGACCTGGAGAGCGCGAAGCACTCAGCGGCTCGGCACGGTGACCCGGTGGTCGCGAGGCGGAGGAGGGTCTTGTCGTGCTCAGACATTTTTAGTCCCGGGGTCGTCCCGGTGTCGTGTCGACGCACGTAGGACTTGACGGTGTCGTCCCTCGGCGTCGTCCCGCGGCGTCGTCCCGCGGCGTCGTCCCTCGGTGTCGTCCCTCGGTGTCGTCCCTCGGCGTCGTCCCGCGGCGTCGTCCCTCGGCGTCGTCCCTCGGCGTCGTCGCTCGGCGTCGTCCCTCGGCGTCGTCCCTCGGCGTCGTCCCTCGGCGTCGTCCCTCGTCGTCGTCCCTCGGCGTCGTCCCTCGTCGTCGTCCCTCGGCGTCGTCGCTCGGCGTCGTCGCTCGGCGTCGTCCCGCGACGTCGTCCCGCGGCGTCGTCCCGCGACGTCGTCCCGCGACGTCGTCCCGCGACGTCGAAGCTTATAGGACTCTACGGAGTTGTCGCGGCACTCACAGCTCGCCGCTACGTGCTTCCGGAGGCGCCGAAGGAGAAGGGTCAGGCAGTGGGCCTCTCATAGCCCCCTGGCCAGGCCTGGCTCAGGGCTCGGGCTTTCACTTTCTAATTGGCCGTAATAACCATCGCATTGCCGGCGTTAACACTCCCAATATGCTCGGCTCAGCACCTCTTGTGTGTGCTCTAGTGACACGACTGGCGCAGGAGGGGGGGGGGGGGGCTGGCCGGCCTCGTGGTCAGGTGCCGGCACCTGCCCCCCGACCCGACCGGGCTGCCGACTGGTTCCGAACATCGCTCTCGTGCCTTCGTCCTTGTCGCTCCTCTGGCGGTACCCTGCGGTACCCTGTGTCGGGGATGGCCGGGCCGCACGCGTGCAACGAGGACGGCTGGTCGCGACAGGTCCCGGTCCCGGACCTCTCCTCCAGGCGGCTCCAGGTCCAGGTCCCTCTCCGACCCTGACCCATTACCTGGAGGATTGGCGAGCGGCCCGTGCGTGTGTGGCGGCCAGTGCAGACTTGTGCCCGGTCCCGGCCTCGGCCCGGAGGTCTCCGGCATGCTCCGGCCCCGCAGCCTGCGTCCCTCACATCCCCCGGCCCCGGCCCGGAGGTCTCCGGCATGCTCCGGCCCCGCAGCCTGCGTCCCTCACATCCCCCGGCCCCGGCCCGGAGGTCTCCGGCATGCTCCGGCCCCGCAGCCTGCGTCCCTCACATCCCCCGGCCCCGGCCCGGAGGTCTCCGGCATGCTCCGGCCTCAGCCTGCGCCCTTCACATCCCCCGACCCCCCGGCTCGGAGGCCTCCGGCATGCCCCGGCGTCGGCTCCGGGCCAAACACTTGTCGACCAAAGGGGCCCAAGTGAACTGCAGGCAGGGTGCGGGCGCGCGGGTGTAGAGGGAATCACCGCAACTCATCTCCCAGCCCTGCCATCATGTATCATCGTGCCGAGAACACGGCGTGCCTACTCGTTATGGCGATGTGATAGTACCCGCGACTCAGCGTGACCTCACAGTCCTCGCTGATACGTTGTCGCGCTTCGCCTCCGCCCCCGCGCTGCCCCCGCCTCCACCCCCACCCCTACCCTTGCCCCCGCCCCTGCCCCCGCCCCCACCTCTTCCCCTGCCCCCGCTCCTGCCTCAATCCCGAATTGGGGGAGGTCGCTTCGAAAATAATTCACTGTACGGCCGGCCCCCAAAATTTCATTAAAAAAGTAAAAATAAAATTTAGAAGAAAACACCGAAAAATCGAGAACTAATGAACAAAAAACTATAAAGTCAGAAATAGGGGAAAAGATCAAAATTTATCAAAAAGTGACTGAAATTTTTCTTAAAAAGAAACTGTAAAAAGTCAGGAGTAAAAAAAAATTGTTATTAATTTGTATGAGTGATCTCCCCTTGCCCTCGCGGCGCCCTCTTAGAATTGTATTTTCGACGCCGCCTCTGTCGACGAGTTAAGTAACGGCGCGTTAACTTCTTTGGCGGATTTTTGCGAATTAGCATGCTGGTCGCGTGGGGGCGGGGGCGGGGGCGGGGGCGGGGGCGGGGGCGGGGGCGGGGGCGGGGGCGGGGTGAGCGGGAGCCACAGTTCATTGGGTGGCTGGACACGAGAGGTGCGTAGAGGTCACCAGCCGTCTCATTCAGAAGATCGCTCTCGCGCTTCCCTCCTTGTCGCACTTGCGGGGCCCTGCCCTGCCATCGCCAACATAAAGCACCGCGCCGAGGTACGAAAGCGATCTTCGGAATCAGGCGGCAGTCAGACAACAGTTTTGTTTGCGAAATGATACTCGGCCGTGGCAGGTCAGCTCGCAACCTTCTGCGCGTCTTTCGGCGGCCCATTAGGCCCCTCTGCGCCCGCCTGGGAGGCTCTGTACGGGCGTGTTGTGCTGTGATGCGTGATTGCGATGCTTTTTTCCTCGCATCACTTATTTCTCTATGCGTTTCGGCACCGAGCGATGTTATGGGCGCTCATCGCGGTCTCTTCTCTCCTCACGGTAAAAACAATGTCTCAGTTTTTGAGGAGAAGGGGAAAAACTTGAGAACTCCCCTGATTTTGAGGGAAATTACCTCAGATTTTGTGGAAGTCACCCTTATTTGTCAGGGATAGATACTCAAAATCCGAGGAGTTTTCCCTCGAAATCAGGAAGGTTTTCAAAGCTTTCCCTTTTTTTTTCTTCTTTCAAAAAACTGAGACGACGTTGTCTTTATCGTGCTATCCGCTCATCTCCTCTCTTCTCTGCTGTCCTCTCTCCTCTCTTCTCTGCTGTCCTCTCTCCTCTCTCCTCTCTCATCTCTCTCCTCTCTCCTCTCCTCTCTCCTCTCTCCTCTCTCCTCTCTCCTCTCCTCTCTCCTCTCTCCTCTCCTCTCTCCTCTCTCCTCTCTTCTCTCCTCTCTTCTCTCCTCTCTTCTCTCCTCTCTTCTCTCCTCTCTTCTCTCCTCTCTTCTCTCCTCTCTTCTCTCCTCTCTTCTCTCCTCTCTTCTCTCTCTTCTCTTCTCTCTCTTCTCTCTCTTCTCTCCTCTCCCCTCTCTTCTCTCCTCTCTTCTCTCTCCTCTCTCCTCTCTCCTCTCTCTCTGTCTCTCTCTCTCTCTCTCTCTCTCTCTCTCTCTCTCTCTCTCTCTCTCTCCCTCTCTCTCTCTCCCCCCCCCCTCCCTCCCCTCCCCCCTCCCCTTCACGCTCCGCGCCCCGCACTCGGTGCAGCAGCGTGCGCTCTGCACTGCGGCGCCGCCCGCCTGCCCGCGCCACTCGGGCTGTTTGCCGGTATGTTGGCAACGCGTCTAACTACTCCAGCGTTACCCCACGCGGCAATGCGCGGAAGAGATCGCGCGGTGTTGGCCACGCTGGCTGCATCGTGAAAGCGCCCCATTAGGTCCGGGGCCATCGCCCCGCCCCGCCGGCCCGGCCCGCGCGCGCACTGTTGTTGTTGTGCTCACGTGACACAACTCCGCGGAGGGCACCTGGACCACCCTTAGTGTGAGACAGTCGTACTCTTTTTGGTGCAGGACCTTTATATGTTAGTCAGCCAATAGATCATTTCACCCGAGTGCGTATCGATATATCGAAGAATAAAAATACCGGAAGTGGCGCGGCCAGCACCAGTGTTGCCAGAAAGTTAGCCAAAAAACGGCGCAATACACCCATGTTTAACGGGACTGTATCTCCGCCTGCCCACTAGGCAACATCTGTGCACGAGTGCAGGGGAGTTGCCTAGTAGGCAGGCGCAGATACCGCCACCTGCACACAGGTGTATTGCGCGTTTTTTTGCCTATCTTTTCTGGCAGCACTGGCCAGCACTGATGTTTTTACTTGCATCTCGGCTGAATGTTAACCGTTTTGGACGTTCGATAACATATAATCCGGCTAATATGCGGTCGAGGAACACGCGATTCTGGAATTGGATCACGAATCCGGCAAGTAGTTCACTAGCGCTGGTAGCGCCATTTCCCGCGATTTCCGGTATTTTTGTTCTTCGAGATATCGAGCCACGCTTGAATGAATTGGTCTGTTTCCGGCTACAATCTTTCAGTGTGTCCTACACTTTTTGGTGTGAGGCACAATGTGTCCGACACATGATTGTGCCGGGGAGTCCTGCCTTTCTGCATGTGAGACGACACCCAAAAGGTGTGGCACACGTTGTGCCTCACACCAAAAGGTCCATGACGCGTTTGTCTGACACTTTTCGGCGTCGGACTGCGGACCATTTGGTCCGACTGTCTCACAGTAATGTTTCTAGAGCAGAGAGCATGCATGAGTCAACAAGCAGCAATCGGGGATGGTATGATACATTTAATACTCTTACAAATAGACGGTATGAGTCAAACTCACTATAAAACTAGTGAAATATCTTTCAAACGACTAAATACAAAAAAAGTGCCAGAGCGGCATTCATGGGGCAGGAGGTGCACGACAGGACTTACGCCAGCATACCGTAGGCGACCAGTGCCGCGAGGGTGGCCCATGTGCCGTGGTACAGCTTCATAAGCATCTTTAACCTGAAAAGAGATTCACTGTTATTACATGATTTGTTCGGGGTCTTACGCGAGGCGCGGAACACTTTGCTAGTTTGCCCTCCCGTCCGGCCGCACGGCGCGGTGGCCAACAGGGGAAGCTGACGGCAAACACGATGCCCTGCTTTGTGACAACCGATAAACTGCGGAGCGGTTTGGCCCCTCTAGGAGCGTTTGGCGAGGGAATTACCTTGGGATTTTCTTAAGGTCGTCCGGGCTGCACTTTTCCTTCAATGCATAAACCAAAATGCCTCTTATGGTCAACACGGACCACCTTGTGAAGGATTCGACGCTGTCTCTACAGCTGTAGAAGGATTCCAAACCGTAAGCGGCTTCATCCTTGGGGTGAATGAGGGTCTGCAGGTACTGTTGGTTTTTCATCGTGAATGTGAACTCCTTGATGAATTGCTCCATGGTCTTTATGGCGACCACGTAGCCGCGGTACAACTTTAACGCCCTGTTGTAACGTGGGTATGAACAGTAATAGCGCCATGTAGTGAAAAGTGGTGGATTGTATTTAAAAACAAAACAAAAAAAAAATAGAATATTTATATTGGCCTGTCGAGGCATAGAGGGCGCACCTTGGTTGTCGGCCGGTGAGGACAGCCAAGCTGTCCAGGACGGCCCCGAACAGGAGGTGGTGGTAGAAGTGCTCGAGCTTGTACAGCAGCTCATACCTCTGGACGTGCCACTTGGGGTCGCGAATCATCATGGGGTAGGCGACCTCCTTTATGACCGTGTTCAAGCACCACCCCATCTCGGCGTAGGCGCAGCCCGCCTTCCCGACGGTGGCGTTGAGCACCTCGACGCCCTCGTGGACGCGCTCGCCGGGGGGGCTGGCAATCACAAATGAATGGAAAGTGTAAAATTTTTATTGAGGACGGAGCGTTTTATCCTTCCATTTCCTTAAAGGACAATGAAAACTAAAAGGAGAGACAAAAAAAAGTTTTTTTCTTTGTTTTTTCTTCATAAGTTTCTTTCCAGTCCTACGATCTAAAAGGTCTCAATCATGATCGGAATTGAAATCTGGTGGTAATGAACAGGCACGTAGGTCACGTAGGTACGAATTTCAGTCAGGGAGGAGGGGGCACCCCATACAAAACTTCCCCCCCCCCTTTCCCCTCTTAAAAAAAAATCACTAACTCAGCAAAAAATTGTACTTACGGTAATAATATGAGAAAACTAGAGAGGAATAAACAAAGATTAACCCCCAAAAATGGCCTTTTAGCGAGTTTCACATCGATACGTGTGTATAAAAAAAAGAAAATTGAGCAGACTGTGTTGAGCGGTCGGTTTTCACGCCTGCCTGCTAGGCAACCTCTATACCCACCTGTGCAGATGGATGGTCTAGAGGGCAGCCCTGAAAACCGACTGCTTCACACCCCTGTGGTGTGTTTCGTGCTTCTTGCCTAGTTTTCTGCAGCAACACTGTTAATTTATCGTCTGCCCATGTGAAACCCTAAAGTTGAAGTGATTTTGATTTTTTTCCAGTGTGCTTAGTTTTGTTCCTCCAAATTTTATTCTTAAGCCACGAAGTGGTATTTTAGTTTTGTCGGTGGGTCCGCGATTTTTTTTCTCTGACATTGCTCTGCAAATCTTAGTGTGTAGTAGTTTGCCACTTTAAAGTGCAAAACTAAAGCTCTGCAGTTATAATTACAGAACTTTTTTGTTCTACAGTTATCACTGCAGAACTCTTTAGTTCTGCACTTGCAACTGCAGAACTCTCTTTCCAGTTTTTACTGCAGAACTAGAGAGTTCTGCACTTGCAAGTGTAGAACTGAAGAGTTCTGCACTTGAAACTGCAGAACAAAAAAGTTCTGCCCTTATAACTGCAGAACTTTAGTTTTGCAGTTTCAAGTGGCAAACTACTACACACTTAGATTTGCAGAATGCACTCTGCCTTGCCGTACGCACCTGATCCCGAGGTCCAGGGCTCTCGCCCAGGACGCGAGCACCGTGTTCTTGACGACCATGTCGGCGGGCACGGTGTCGAACGTGTTGCTCGGGTACTGCTTGGAGACGCGGAGCAGCCCGGTGAAGGCGCCCGCCCACATACCGGACAGGCTGTACACGTTGTCGATCCAGCCCGGGATGGGGTCCTGGTAGGAGGCCGTCACTGGAGGGAAGGGCATGTGTTGTAGTTAGGGGTGCGGGACACCTACCGCGGGGAATTGTCCTTGGCGAGGGGTCGACAACTCGACTCTTTGGCGTTACGCAGAAGTAAAAGAGAACTCGGAGTACGCTCGGAGTACGCTCGGAGTACGCTCGGAGTACGCTCGGAGTACGCTCGGAGTACGCTCGGAGTACGCTCGGAGTACGCTCGGAGTACGCTCGGAGTACGCTCGGAGTACGCTCGGAGTACGCTCGGAGTACGCTCGGAGTACGCTCGGAGTACGCTCGGAGTACGCTCGGAGTACGCTCGGAGTACGCTCGGAGTACGCTCGGAGTACGCTCGGAGTACGCTCGGAGTACGCTCGGAGTACGCTCGGAGTTCGCTCGGAGTACGCTCGGAGTACGCTCGGAGTACGCTCGGAGTACGCTCGGAGTACGCTCGGAGTACGCTCGGAGTACACTCCTCGGAGAAACACAAGCTGTCGACCCCTCGGTTCTAGGTTCTGCAAAGAGGAGCCATACCGATGGAAGGGCGGACGATGATAGCGGGCAGCTCACCCGCGACGTCGTCTATGAGCTTCTCTGCCAGGGCCTTGGTGAAGGTGTAGGAGTTGGGGTGGAAGCCGAGCAGCCTGTGGGCAAGACAAGGACACATTGCAGCGGCCCTATACGTTGTAGTCATCGTTGTCAAGTTAGCTTCGTGCAGGTCTCTAAACAATTTCGGAAAAGGAAAAGAAAGAGAGAGAAAGAAAAAAAGAAAGAAAGACGCTGCTATTCATTTTATCGAGACGTTGTGTTTACAAGCGTACGAAAATCGGTTTCTTCTAGATGACTGAAATTATCCTCTTGTGGCAGGTGAGAGAAAAATATCCGCTCACTTGTGCTTAAGCAATTAAAAGTTCGCACTCTCGCAGGGTAGAGAATGCAAATGAGCTCGTAAAGTTTCACTTATCTGCAATAGTGGGCGCGAACAACTTCATTTATCTGTCAGTAAGCGACATTCGTACACTTGGAGTTCCGCTGTGGCAAGTTTCCCAGCTGCTTGGAGATCTGGACTCGGTTTTTCTGCGGCGGTTTGTTGTAGCCTTTTCCGCTGGCCCCACTGTGCCCCGCCCAGCCCCGCACTCACTTGTGCCCCAGGCAGTCCAGCGCCCTCAGGCTGGCCGCGTCCAGCTTCTCGGCGACGCGGATGGCGTGCCTCCAGTCCAGGTCGGTCGGGTAGACGCGCTCCTCCGTGGGGTTGCGGTTGACGTTGGAGTAGGCGGTGGACACGTGCACGAGGGCCTTGAGGCCGGGCATGCGCCTCGCCAGCGCCACCACCTCGCGCGTGCTGCGCACGTTCGTGAACACGGCCTTCTGGAAGGGGTCGTCGAAGCGCACCGAGGCGGCCACGTTGAAGACGATCGAGACCTTCTCGAGGAGCCTCTGGTGCTCCGGGCTCAGCCCCAGCGCCAGCTCCGTGATGTCCCCCGGCAGCACCACCACCTTGGACAGCGCGCCGGGCCGCTCGGCGCGCACCCTGTCGAAGAGCTGCAACAGGGCGGCCGGTCAGGTGTCCTGTCTCCCTCGCACTCATGGGGCGCGCCGTGTCGGTGCGAGAGACCACATGAGTGCGAGTGAGGCAGAGTGATGAGAGCGGCGCTCCCGGGTGTCGACACTGACGGGCACGTCGAGGAGTCCGCGGATGCGGTCCTGCGGGGCGGCGCCCTTCTTGGTGCGCATCACGAGGTAGACGTTGCCGATGTCCGGGCACGTCCGCAGGAGCTGCTCCACGATCATGCGGCCGATGAAGCCCGAGCCGCCCGTGATGAAGACGTGGCGGCCGCGGTACAGGTCGGCGACGGACGGCCGCTTGAGGCGCTCCGCGACCTTCCTGGAGCGCTCCTCCAGCATCTGCAGGGTGATATACCATTCGGTCCTCTCTCTCTTGCTCCGCATGACCATGATGCCCCATGGGCGCGACAAGGACAGAGGGACACCTACCTGGTCGCGCACCTGGCGCAGCTCTCGGGCCAGCTCGCCGCCCGTGTTGCACGTGGAGACGTTGTGCCCCTGGAAGCAGAACAGGGCAGTTGCGGTGCAATGGAGTCGGCACGGACAACGGCTGGACCTTCCCCGCACACAGCATAGTGACAAGCTTTCTTCTAAACCCATTTTTTTCCCGTTGAACCTTTGGGGCTTTTTGCGTTGTACCTGTGGTGTTGTGGTCTAGAGGACACCTGTCACCACATTGTGCGCGGGAGAGGTCCAGGGATGGACCGTGCCGACTCTATTAGCACTTTTTTCATGATCTGCAGTAAGTCCAGACTATCTTCAGTGGACGCACGGTAAAAACATGCCGTGCCTGGTATCCCCAGGGTAGTTCCTTCCAAACCAGGACTTCAACTTGGGTTACAACAGCAGCAGTTCATTGTGGTTTGGAGATCCTCTCGTAATCTTTCCGAAATCCAGGGCTCACCCTGGGATTCCCAAGGCTTGCTTTTACCGTGGCGGGAACGCGTCTGAATGGGCAGGTGAGAGCGAGCGGGAGATACGAGGTGAATTTTGGTGTTCAAATTTTGTGACTTTGGTGAATTTTTGCAAATTTTTGTAAATTTTTATTGTATTTTTGCAAGTTTTGTTCGAGTTTTGTTTGTAATTTAAAAAATTCTATTTTTCTGCGTTTTCCGATTTTTTCTGAATTAAGACGTGTACAAAAATTTGCGAGTTGTTTCCCTCTCATGCCATCTCTCTCGCACTCTGTGGAGCAGCAGCAGCAGCAGGCTCTGCTCCAGGGCGCTCGGGCGATACGCTTACCAGATCCATTTGGGCTGCGGGTGTGAGGGTCTGCAGTGCGGGTGAGGAGCCAGTCTGCTACCGCTTCTGGGCTGGGCCACTGGCAGACTGAGGTGGTTCACGCAACCGCGTTCAGTAGTGTCCCCTCTCTGTCTCTCTCTCTCTGTCTCTCTCTCTCTCTCTCTCTCTCTCTCTCTCTCTCTCTCTCTCTCGCTCTCTGTCTCTCTCGCTCTTTCTCTGCCCCATGACACGCGGAAATAGACGCGAAAACGCTGTGCGGAATGCTATGCGTCAAGCACTTGCACTCCCGACCTGCCAGTCCGATGCAAGTGCATGCAAATTATTTGCAGCCGGTATGAGACATGCTGACGAACGCCAGTGGGAGGGGGAAGGGCCGAGAGTATTTAAAGGGAGCAATTAGAGCAAGAGGGAGCAAGTCGCGATGCTTGTCTACTTCGAAGGGGCCTGCCACAAGTCATTTTTACCTTGCATACTTCGTTGCTAAGGTTCCATATTACCAAAATAACTACCATTTCGTTACCATACATGTCATTTATATTGCTTATTGCAATGTATACGATCCATACTTGGCTGGGGAAAATTGACAACCCCTCGGTAAGAACGGCTACTTCACTGCTGAATTTTCTTGGATTGCACCACTGAGTGTCTACGAGTCATAATTCTCGCTCCAATACGAGTGAGAATATGAGGACAACTTTATAACTTTGTGGAGAGTGAGAATTTTTTCCCTCGCTCTATTTGAGAAAGAATTTTGCAACCTCGCCTGAATGAAGTGAGGATTGGTGCTCAAATAAAGTTAGGCTAAAAAGTACTCACTCAAATAGAGCAATTAAGGCTTGAAAAAAAATCTTGCTCGAAGAGAGTCAGGTCAAAAATTTTCACTCCAATCAAGCATGAAAAACTATCCGCTCCCATTTCGGATGAGAAATTGGATTCGAGGGTTTTCAGTGAGCACTTCCCAGCCGCTCCTCCCCCGCTGCCAACAGCGCCGTGCTACCCCACCGCCCTGCGGTACCGGGAGCAAGTACTGGTTGTGCGAAGCTGAAGGGAAGCCGCGGGGCGGGGCGGGGCGGGGCGGGGCCAGGACAGGACAGGATTGCAGTGAGCCAGCTGCAGCGAGCCCAGCCCAGCCCCGTCCAAGGCCCCGTCTCCACCCTACTCCACCCCACTCCACTCCACCCCACTCTACCCCACTCCACCACTCCACCCCACTCCACCCCACTCCACCACTCCACCCCACCCCGCCCCACCCCACCCCGCCCCGCCCCGCGCCACTCGGCGCACCGGGGGATTCGCAACGTCTATGTAATATTATGATGAACGATAGTGAAACTGGTGCAACACTGGGTCGAGTTGCCTCCAAAGTTAGGCAAAAACACAGGGGAAGCAGCACCTGGGTGCAGGTGGCGGTATGCCGCGTGCCTGCTATAGGAAAGCCCTTCTTTCTCGCGTGGGTGTGGGAAGGCGATATGCCGCCTACCTATCGTGCAGCGGTGCTTTATATACTGCCTAACGGCGCCTAAGGAGCAGCGTTCACCGAGACAAATTTTTGGCTGCAATTATCAAATCTCTGGAGCCCAAAATCAAACTGTTGTTCGATCCGTCAGAGTCGTAATGGGCATTGAAAAATTCAGTCGCTATTCCAAAAAGTAAAATTTGGATGCCAATAAGACAACGTATAACAGCATTTTTTTTAAAAATCCTTAATCAAATAGAAATTTGATGTCAATTTTTATAGCGACTTGTGTTAATGTACAACATTAACTTTTGATTCAACAATGATATTGTCTAGTGGCATCAAAATTTGTCCATTTACAACAAAAAGAAAAGATGTTCAGTTACATCGAAGGTTGTCCACGAGCAAGAAAAGTTGTCCTGGAACAAGAAATTTCTTGGTTCGAATTGACAACAAACATTGTTTCTTGACAACAGCTTCTGTTGTTCTCGCACAGCGTTACTGTTTTAAGGTTGTTTCTCTACAACAATTTTTTTACAGTGTTGATCGCCGCAATCAAACATTTTTCTCAGTGTTCCTCTCAAAGCCAAGGAGAATAGGTCCCACCTCAACCCGAAAGTCAGTACCGGCTACCGTTTGCCAGAGTCGTACAAAAGTCGTACATACGACGCGCCGCAGCCACTCTGGGAATCACAGTGTGAGACAGTCTCACACCTTTTGGTGTGAGGCCAAAATTTCTCACACCATTTAGCTTGATTTTTGTGGTGCAGAAAAATGTTTGTATTTTTCCGCATATTCTTTTTCTTCGTCGGTAGAGCTTTCAAACGAGCCGTCATGTGATGCGTCTGAGGCTGATTGCAGCCGCAAGTATACCTACCCCCTTTGTTTATTTCAAGTAGTACAGAGGCCAGAGAGAATATGCTTTCAGACCCATCACATGGTAGCTCGTTTCAAATCTCGTTCGACAAAGAATAAGAAAATGGTAGAAAAAACGATTATTTTTTTAGTCACCACAAAAATTTAGTTAAATGGTGTGAGATAAATTTTGGCCTCACGCTAAAAGGTGTGAGACTGTTTCACCACTGTAACTCAAAAGGTGACAAATTTGTGACCTTTTGTGGCGACACATCAAAAAAGGAAACATCCCCTTTTTGTGACCCTTTTTTCGGCGACACGTAAATGTGTGACCTTTTTCGGTGACAATTTTGTTTCCAAAACCTCCGTGTGTTACCGATAAAGGTCACATGCGTGCGAGGGGGAATTCACTTCCGTAATACACTGTACACCTGATCCATGTATTACGTGGTAATACCCGTAATGTAATACCGAAAAACACAAAAATATGCCCTTCATTGATCAAATATTCTGCGTAATACAGCTGTAATACCGTGTAATACCGTGTAATACCGAGTAGTCTGTACAAGATTTTCCAATGTGCATGCCCCCTCGCATGCGTGTTCGTTTCGGTAACCCACGGAGGTTTTGGAAACAAAATTGTCGCCGAAAAAGGTCACACATTTATTTGTTTCCGAAAAAAGGAAACACATTTATGTGTCGCCGATTTAAGGCAACATGTGTTTCCTTTAAAATTACAGTGACACTTCGATTTCCAGAGTGCAATGGGAGGCGGGCCTTTCGCTTCTCACCCTATGTACGACTCTGCCGTTTGCGAGGCGTGTGCGCGGCCCGACCTGGCCCGGTCTGGGTCAACGGGCACGGCACGGCTTGGCGTGGCGTGGCGTGGCGTGGCAGGGCACACGGCGTGGGTCCGTCTCGAAGCTCTAGAGCTGCCACCGCACGCGCTCTGCAGGTGGACTCGACTGACCTGAGCCTGGGTGGCCTGGGCCTGTGCCGGGGCCGGGGGGTGTATATACTTCGTGCATGAACTAGCACTTGGTTTGCGTCCTTCAGGAGCGCGAGCGGGGTCCCCGACTAAAACTCAGGTCGTTGTGCTCGCGGGAAAAAAAAGTGCAGCAAAATGCTCAAAAGTTTAAAAAGAATTTTTTTTTTGAAAGAAAACAAACCGCGAACCAACCCGCAAAAAACTTACGTTTCACCTCAAAACTCGTGAGATATCGCGTAACAAAAAGACATGCTCGCCAAATTTTGCGGATACTTGTAAACTGTAAAACCAAGTGTTCAACCGCTCTACACTTGTACGTTTGCAGCTTCCAGACAAACACGTATACATCTGTAAACACACTGTGAAAAATATCCTCGTAAATATACGACAATTGCTGTAAATTTTACGAAATTTTATTTACAAAATATGTCGTAAATTTACGGCAACTCATTCTTGCTCGTTGGTCAATTCCAAGACGATAGGATGTGCTTGTAAATTTACAATTTCATGTCATGTCATGGAAAATTTTCCCGTAACCCTTACGAGTATATTTCACAGTGACACTTACAAGTGTACGACCGTCGAGTTTGACACTTGCAACTGCACAGCTGCCGAGTTGCGCTCTTGCACGTGCAGACTGGAAGCTGCACACTAACAAGTGTTGAGCAGTGCACACTTGGTTTATCAGTGTACTCGCGAAACCCGTTGAACACTTCGAGCGAGTGCGCAAGTGAACGAAGGTGCGGACAGGGCTGTGAGCGGTGCGGCGTGTGTATGTGTGTGTGTGTGTTATTTCACGGATATCAGTCAGGATAACGATCCAGATATTCTAATGCCCGTACCGCTCGGCGTGGCGCTCCCGCATGACGTGCTGTAAGGAACACTTTCACTCCCACTGCTCCCTCCTAACGCGTTTTACAGCCTCGCGCGGGTCTCTTATCCTTGTGTCGTTACTGTTGTCTGGCGCGCGCCTGGCGCCGCACAAGTGAAAACTGTCATCGCGTAGTGCGCGCGGCAAAATTCGCTTCCGTTTTGTTTTCTTGAGGCGCGTTTCTGTTTCATAAAGCGTTTTACTCGCGGTGCGCGTAAACCTGCTTACCGACTTTATGCCGTTATAGGTTCGCGTAATGTGGCGGCGCCGCGCCATGCCATGCCGTGCCGGGCGGGCGGGGTGCTCTAGCCAACTGGAGTTCGGGAAGCGAGTGGGCGCCAGGACCTGCCAGCACCCCTCTCTCGCACTCTCCCTCTCTCTCTCTCCTTCTCTTCCTCGCTCTCCCTCTCCCTCTCTCTCTCCCCCTCTCTCCCCCTCTCCCTCTTTCTCTCTCTCTCCCCCCTCTCCCTCTCTCTCTCTCTCTCTCCCTCTACCAATGTGAAAAATTTCCTCGTAAAGTTACGACTTTTCTTGTAATTTGTAATTATAAAACATATTGTAATTTTACGATGGGGCCGTTCTTACTCGTCGATGAATTCTAAGTTGGGAAGTGTATGTAATTTTACGATTTCATGTTGTAATTTTACAAACTAATATCATGGAAAATTTTCCCGTAAACTTACGAGTATTTTTCACAGTGACCCACTGCCCAGCTGACTGATTCAGAGGATCGCTCTCCTCCCCCCCGTCCTTATTGCACCCACAGCAGTGCACCATGCTGGCCATGGTAGTGCTCCATTAGTGCGACGAGGACAGAGGTATCGGTCGGCAGTGGAGCGCAGCAGCTCGGGGGGCGGGGCCGGGCCGGGCCGCCGCACTACGCACTGCAGTGATGGGCGGCAGGCACGCATGTTTGCAGGGTGATTCCGCACAGTGGTTTCGTGTCTCTGTCCTTGTCGCACTCGAGCGACACGCCCATGAGGAGCAAGAGAGAGGGCCCTACCAAAACATGTTCGGAATCACCCTGTTGAAGTGAACGTCAGCTGAGCGTGGCCAAGCATTTTGTTGTGGCGCTTTTAAGTAAAGAATCCCCCCCCCCAAAAAAAAATAATAATAAGTAAACCACCTTTAGTTTAACAAAGTTAAGCCGCACTAAATTCTCTCCTTGATTCTATCACAAAAACAACGAGATTATTTTTGAAATGTAGCTTGAGTCCCGGGTAATTTTCGTGTGTACAGACGTGCCTAGAAAGGTAATAAAGACATGCATTTATTCAATGTATGTCCATGTATACTCACTACTGTATTTCCCGAACACCACGAAAACACTAGTGCGATTTTGTTTTTTTTTGTTTTCTAGAGTTGTCGAGCGGGTATACCTGCTGGGGGAGGGAGAGGAATAAGAATAGGGAGGGGGAGAGTGAGAGGAATCATATGCATTAACCTCCTGGCTGAGGTGCATGGCTGCAGTGCACACGAGAGTACAGGGAGTACCGGGTGTTTCTTTGAATACTTAACAGTGTAGCGGGTTGGCCTACCCCACTCCCATTCGCCCGTAAGGCGCCATGGCCCCTGCAGCGCTGGTGGGTATGCAATCCCGCAACACTGTTCCGCATTCAGAGAAACACCCGGTACATCAGATAATTCAAGGGATAATTTGTTTTCGTCAACAGGTGGAAATTGAGAACAAATGAAATTCTTGAACAAAACTTTCAAGACGTGTGGCTGGCTTATGGCTCTCAGTAGCGGGAGGTCTAGAGAGTTGCTCGGGAAGGAGACGAGTAGTGAGATTGTGTGGTGGATGCTGTGTGTGGCTGGGGCAGGCCAAGCGAGGACCAAAAAGGAAGAACTCAGTTCTGGCCGGTGGCGCTGCAGTGTGCCGCCATAAGGTTCAATGCCCTCCAGGCACTGCAAGCCATGCGGCAGGAGCACTGTGAGCCATGCGGCAGGAGCACGGCGAGCCATGCGGCAGGAGCACGGTGAGCCATGCGGCAGGAGCACGGCGAGCCATGCGGCAGGAGCACTGCGAGCCATGCGGCAGGAGCACGGCGAGCCATGCGGCAGGAGCACGGCGAGCCATGCGGCAGGAGCACGGCGAGCCATGCGGCAGGAGCACGGCGAGCCATGCGGCAGGAGCACGGCGAGCCATGCGGCAGGAGCACGGCGAGCCATGCGGCAGGAGCACGGCGAGCCATGCGGCAGGAGCACGGCGAGCCATGCGGCAGGAGCACGGCGAGCCATGCGGCAGGAGCACGGCGAGCCATGCGGCAGGAGCACGGCGAGCCATGCGGCAGGAGCACGGCGAGCCATGCGGCAGGAGCACGGCGAGCCATGCGGCAGGAGCACTATGAGCCATGCGGCAGGAGCACGGCGAGCCATGCGGCAGGAGCACTATGAGCCATGCGGCAGGAGCACTATGAGCCATGCGGCAGGAACACGGCGAGCCATGCGGCAGGAGCACCGCAAGCCATGCGGCAGGAGCACCGCAAGCCATGCGGCAGGAGCACGGCGAGCCATGCGGCAGGAGCACGGCGAGCCATGCGGCAGGAGCACGGCGAGCCATGCGGCAGGAGCACGGCGAGCAGTGGCGGATCCAGAGCCAGCCTGCAAAGTAGTACTTTTTGCCTACTTACAGGGGCAAAGTATTGTTTTTTGCCTACCTTTCAGGCGGCTACCAAGGAGCCATGCAAAAGGCCTGTTGCCCCTGGATCCGCGCATGACGGCGAGCCATGCGGCAGGAGCACTGCGAGCACTGAGCGAGAAATTTGACTCGCCAGGTTGCAGAGCCGATCTCATGTGTTTGAAGTGCATGATGACACTGTTGCTAGTGTTGTGCTCGTAGTGTTTATCGCTAACTCCGGACATCGCCACTGCCACTGCGTGCTCCTCCCGCGGATCGCCGTCCCGGTCGAGTTGCGCACGGTCAGATGACGCTGGGGGCGGGGCGGGGCGGGGCGGGGCGGGGCGGGGCGGGGCGGGGCGGGGCGGGGCGGGGCGGGGCATTGGCAGTGCAGTACAGTGTCCAGTCTGGGTAGCGGGACGTGTACGTAGCTGAGCGGATCTCTCATGACTCTGCAAAGCAAAAGGGTTCGCACCGCTCTCCTGTCCCCGAAACAAATGTTGTAAAAAAATAATTGAGCGCTGCCCATCGCGAGACCTTCCTCGCCTTACATGTTCGCAACGCTTCGCAAGCTTTACAAACTCTTTTCCACCTTGCAAAACTTGTAGTGTCAGTGCAGTCTTTGAAGCAGAATGATTCCTGAAAAAAGTTAACAGTCGCAGCAACCATCGTCACGGCTGACTCAAGGACAACCATAAAATTATGGTAAATACGGCTAAACTAACGTTGTGCTGACGCTGACCTTACTTTCGGTGAACTCAGCAGTAATATTGAAATATTAATCATTATTTTATGGCTGTCTCTGATGAGACAATTCGATGGTGGTAGAACTTCACGGTAAAAACAATGCCTGATTTTGAGTTCTCAGATTTTGACTTGAAAAGAAAAGGGAAAGAAAAGTAAAACCTCAACGGATTTTGATGATTTTCCGTAAAAGATGGGGGAGTTTTTTGTGAGGGGACTTCCTCGAAAGCTACGAGTTTGAGTTTCCCTCAGAATCTGGGAATTCCCCAAATAACCGTTTTCCCCGTGTCCTAATTTTCCCCGGTGCCATCCGATGCATGGGCAGGAATCAGTGACGGCTCCCGTGGCGTCGCCCAGGGTCGCGGTCGGCACTGCAGTGGAATTAGTAGGCAGCATCGGCTAATCGACGCGTACGGTTGACCTGTGACTTGAGACTGCTGAGAGAAAAGCTGACCAGACGTGTGACGGCCGGTCACGTGTGTGACGGTGAGCACTCGAAATCTTTTACAAAGAATTTTTTCGTATGTTACTAAAAATTCTGTGCCACCGTAAGGAAATTTCCTGGTATTGCAATTTTTTTTCTTTGTATTAAAAAGATTGTTTTTTTTTTTTTTTTTTTTTTTTTGTATCATAGATACACTGTGAGAAAAACCGTACCTCATACAACTAAACAACGGTTTTGAATTAACGGTTTACGGTTTTCCTTGCCGTACATCACTATACTGGGTACAATTTTAGTACAATATTTTATTGTACTTCGAAATAACGGTAAAAAATTGTAGTTAAATCGTAGTCTTTTCTCACAGTGTACTTTATTTGTATTACAAAGACTTTTCTTTGTATTACAAAGAAAATTTGGCTGCGTATTACGGTTGCAAAGAATTCTTTCTAATACAAGAGTTATCTTTGTAAAGAATTTCAGATAGTGTGACGGTGTAACGGGTGAATACGTGTTGAGGCTGACTCATGACCACGACCACTCTGTTCAACCTGGCCTCGTTTTGAAGAATGCCGAGTGTTAACCCTCTTTGACGCTGATAATTTTGGCAGTTTAACTGGACGGGGCTGATCTTTGGCATTAAAGAAGGTCCGCTAAAAAAGGACGTTTCCTCAGTAAAGCGGCAGACTTTCGGCAATTACAAAAAATGCCGTACTCCTTTTGACGAATTGGTGTCAAATCTAACATTTCTTCCGATATCGAGGGTGCATCTTCTCGTTCTCATGTGTCTATATTTAGTGTCTTCACTGTTAAAAATGTTTGAAATTTAATGACATTTTGTAGATCAATTTTAATGAAAGTGTTATGAAATTTCATGACACACTGAATTCAATACAGTGTAATAAAATTTCATGATCATTTCATTACTCTGTTCTGAAATTTCATATTATCTGTAAATTCATTACTTTTTAGGAAATTTTCATGACATAAAGTAGTATTAATTTCTGCCGCTAGATGGAGTTACGGTAACCGAATGGAATTTCTTGCGCGCGGCTGATCAGAAACGGCAGCGAGATGACCTCCACTGCCTGGCAGCGTTCGAGTCTCTCGAACAATACCTCTGCGGTGGACAGCGGTTCAACATGATACCCTTTACCACACATTTCCATACTACGCATGATAAAAATTAGAAGATTTATTGTTGGAAGAAATTTCCGTAATAATTGTGTGTTTTTGATTTAATGACACATGTCATTAAATTTCATTACTTAAAAATAATGAAAATTTCATTACATTGTCATGAAATTGTAATGAAAATTGCTTCATTACAATGTAATGAAAATGTAATGAAATTTTTTTCACAGTGTTGCTTCGCGCTATATTGGGTACTTTTGTGTTCAGTTGGGGATCCGTGTCCCTCTTCCCTCCCGGCCCGGCCCCAGTGTCCTGATTACGCCTGTGGGTCCGATAGTGACACCTCTGGTGCGCGCCGCTCCGGTTTCATTGCGATAAAGTCCTCGCCTTACCTTTCGCCTTCTGCCCCCGCGAGAGTCTCTCGACGCACCAGTATCTCCGCAGGAGGCGAAAAAATAAAAATAAAAAGTAGAATACCCTCGGCGCGGCGGTGGAGCGGGTGGTGCTGGAGCGGGCGGCGGCGGGCACAACCTCGGGTACCACCCGCGAGGAGAAGTACCAAGCACTCCCCTCCCTACCCCCTCCCAACCCCCTCCCCGATAAAAAAAGGATTTTTCACGTGTTTAGCTGCTTGTTGACCAACGGGTTTAATGTATGTGGCAACACCGGTGAAACAAATGTTTATACGTCATTGGTGTTAAGTTCCAAAACGTTTTAAAAACTACACTGGAAGCCCAAGTGTGTGAATGTCGCACACTTGTAGGTGTGCGAGGATTCATTCGTGCACTTGACCACTTAAACGTGTGAATTTTCCTAGGATAATCACACGTTTGAGTGGCCAAGTGTACGAACGAATCCTCGCACACCTACAAGTGTGCGACATTCGTACACTTGGATTTCCAGAGTATACGCCAGCTGGTGTGTCGTTGAACTTATTAAACGTCATTTGACGTCTAGTTGGTCCAACTTTACAAAAGCAGGTGTAGCTTTGGAGCAATTGGAACTATGCACCAAATGATGTATAGAACTAAACATTAGTTTTACCAGTGAAGATAACACATTTACTAAAAATCAAAAATAAATCAAACAATATAAAAGAAAGAAAAGTAGAAATTGGGATTGATTTATGCTTTTCCCATGAGACCGCTTCATCCTCAACAAAAATTAGATTTGAAATTTACAGCGGAACTCTCATAAAAGAAACAAACGTTAAACATTGAATCCACTTTTGCTATAGGTAAAGTACCGTCTGATTCCAGCGAAATTTTATTCTGCCAGTGTTTCTCATCTAATTTTATCCGTTGGTCAACATGCACCTACACATTTTAACAGCTACAACAACACCTTTTTTTTTGGGGGGGGGGGGGGGGGGGGGGGAGGCGCTACCCTGCAAGTCCCGCAGTCAACTGCAACGAAACCACGTCTAAACTCGGTGAGAGGGTCACGCGCACTGTTACGTTTATGTTACTTGAACACCCTTTTTTAAGGGGGGGCACTGTTATCCAATTACTGTGACGTCACATTCTTTTTCATGTGAAAACTGTCACATTCCTTTTATTATTAATGTCACATTCTTTTGAATGTGACAAAAAAATTTAGCCTGCATATTTTGGCCGATTCACATTGAAAAGAATGTGACACTGCATTTTAAACAATGTGACACTTTTCACATGAAAAAGAACGTGACGTCACAGGAATTAAATAACAGGGGGGGGGGGGGAATTTTTTTGATAGGGCAAACTGAATGCTGTACAGAGGTCCCTCGCTCGTCCGCACCCCACCCCGCCCCGCCTCACCGTTCCCCGCCCGAGCGATGTTCCACTGCTGTGCTTATGCCGGCCTATGCCTCCGCCGTGTTTAACCCGGCCCGGCCCGGCCCGGCGGCCGGACGGGGACAGGGAGGCGAGGGTGCTTCCCGCTGGCATCCCGATACACGTTCACCTTGAGGGCCAATCGGACCAGCAGGTCGGTGGGGGCGCTCAGCTCGGCCCTGCTGCCTGGCCCGGCGCGGCGCAGAGACAGGTGAAACTACTCTCTTTAACAAGTACAAGTATGTACGTACGGGCGGGGCGGGGCGGGGCGGGGCGGGGAGGGGCGGGGAGGGGCGGGGCGGGGCGGGGCGGGGAGGGGCGGGGAGGGGCGGGGCGGGGCGGGGCGGGGCGGGGCGGGGCGGGGCGGGGCGGGGCGGGGCGGGGCGGGGCGGGGCCAGCACGCTGGACCGCGCACGCGCCTGGACTGGCGACGAGCCCGTGTCCGCGTGCAGTCGGTGCAGAGCGCAGCGCAGCCAGCCGGCTCCATCATCATAGACCGGGGGAGGGGGGAATCACTTTTACAAAATATATCTTTTTTTTTTAATTTGATGATTTTTAAATCTTTTGATTTTGTGTCACTTTTTGATAAATTTTGATCTTTCCCTCCTTTTCTGACTTTTTTTTCACAATATTTTCTTTTTGTTTTGTTTATTTGATCTCGATTTTTTGGATTTTTCTGCATCTTTCCTCTTGATTTTAATTCGATTTTTATGATTTTTGATAATTTTTTGGTGCCGTACGACGACTTTTCGAAGTGACCTCCCACTCGCCATGATGGACCCCCGAGTGCCTGCTAAACCCTAAACCCGCAGTCCTCTGATTCCGAAGATCGCGCTCTGCGGCGCCCCCGTCCTTGTCTGGACACACAACGGGGGCCCATACGTGCGACAAGGACGGCCGTGCGAGAGCTAGGCAGCGGTGTGCATGAGCCTCGGCATGAGCCCTGCCCTGCAGCCTCCCTCCTTTGCGAGAGTGAGGGTGAGAATGAACAGAGTGCTCCGATTGGAAGAGTTTCAGTCTACCAGTTACCGTTTCCGGGGCGGATACTTTAAGGGGTGAACGCCTTCAGGTATGTGGTTGGAGGGAGGGAGGGAGGGAGGGGGGGGAGGGGGGGGGGAGAGAGAGAGAGAGAGAGAGAGAGAGAGAGAGAGAGAGAGAGAGAGAGAGAGAGAGAGAGAGAGAGGAGAGAGAGAGAGAGAGAGAGAGAGAGAGAGAGAGAGAGAGAGAGAGAGAGAGAGAGAGAGAGAGAGAGAGAGAGAGAGAGAGAGAGAGAGAGAGAGAGAGAGAGAGAGAGAGAGAGAGGAGAGAGAGAGAGAGAGAGAGAGAGAGAGAGAGAGAGAGAGAGAGAGAGAGAGAGAGAGAGAGAGAGAGAGGAGAGAGAGAGAGAGAGAGGAGAGAGAGAGAGAGAGAGAGAGAGAGAGAGAGAGAGAGAGAGAGAGAGAGAGAGAGAGAGAGGAGAGAGAGAGAGAGAGAGAGAGAGAGAGAGAGAGAGAGAGAGAGAGAGAGAGAGAGAGAGAGAGAGAGGAGAGAGAGAGAGAGAGAGAGAGAGAGGAGAGAGAGAGAGAGAGAGAGAGAGAGAGAGAGAGAGAGAGAGAGAGAGAGAGAGAGAGAGAGAGGAGAGAGAGAGAGAGAGAGAGAGAGAGAGAGAGAGAGAGAGAGAGAGAGAGAGAGGAGAGAGAGAGAGAGAGAGAGAGAGAGAGAGAGAGAGAGAGAGAGAGAGAGAGAGAGAGAGAGAGAGAGAGAGAGAGAGAGAGAGAGAGAGAGTAGAAAGTGCCCCCGCTGCACTGCACGGCGGGGCTGAAATGGGCAGTCCAGTCCAGGAGGGCACTACTACTACTACTACTCTACAAGGACGCGGTGGTGAGAGGCTCGCGCTGCGGTCAGCCCCCAGTGCCCTCTCACTCACTCCTAGCGGCCGAGACCCGTGCGAGTGACAAGGACGGAGCGCGGGCTGGTGCGGTGTGGGCGTGTGTCGCGGAAGAGCAGGGGCGCATAGCGGGCCGCGCCGGGCCTGGCCACTGGTCTTACGGCCGCGCGGTTACGAAATCAGGCTCCGCACCGTTAAACTCGCATGTACAACTGTCCAACTCGTAAAGGTGTACAACATCAACTGTTCATCACGTGCAAACTGTTTAACGCAACAGCTGCTCTGAGAATTTGCAACGCAAATTTACTCTGGTGATCCAAGTGTAGGTGTGCGAGGATTCATTCGTACACTTGGCCACGCAAACGTGTGAATATCCTAGGAAAATTCACACGTTTAAGCGGCCAAGTGTACGAATGAATCCTCGCACACTTACAAGTGTGCGACATTCACACACTTGGGTTTCCAGTGTAAGTGTTGCATTACAATGAAGGTTTAAACTGCGGTACAGGTGGTCTACTGTGAAAAATAGTCGCAAGGCGGACAAAACAATGCATGACAAATGTCGTAAAGTTACGGCCTCGAGTGGTATAGTTACGAGTATTTTTTGACATCATGTGCCGACTTAAGTTTTCTTCAACGGTCAATAATTTGCTCTAGTAAATTGACGACTGCGGTCGTAGATTTAGGATTCCGTGCCGTAATCGTCAAGAATGCAGAAAGTGGTAAATTTACGAATATTTTTCTCATCGTGCCGTGCCGTGCCGTGCCGTGCCGTACCGCGCCGTGCTGTGCCGGCCGGGTCGGGTGCGCTCCGGGTAGGCAGACCCGCAATGCACCCGTGCGCGCCGGGCTAGTCTACCCATCTGCTTCAGGCGCTCTGGACAAAGTGCCTCAGCGACAAAAGTATTTTTTTCCCTTTTTTTAAGATGAAAGTTTTGATGCGCTTTCACGTGAATAATCATTAACGGCGGTATTCTATTACTTAGTCAGTACGTTTGCGTCCCCGGTGGGTGATGGTTATTGTCGCGTGTCGCGTGATGGTCAACTGTTTTATAGTCCAACACAAAAGAGGTGTCTCGTATTACGCCTCCCACATTTCGTTGGAAATGTGCGACGCGACTTTATCACGACTTACTTACTGTGGGGTCCGTTTCTGTTTTACTGCCGCGGCGGTGTCATAATCTTCATAATATCTTCTTCTCTTTTTTTTCCCTTTCCTTTTCAACCTTTTCTCGGGGTGGGTGAAGGGTGTGTGTGTGTGTGTGTGTTTGTCGGGGAAAAGGGGAGTGAACGGAGCGGCATGGTCAGTGTGATGGTACCGGATTATCTACGGTGGCTGCCCCGCCCCGCCCTGCCCTGCCGCCTTTCGTGGTCCAGACGACCTTGCAGACAGCTTCGCCCCGCCCCGCCCCGCCCCGCCCCGCCCCGCCCCGCCCCGCCCCGCCCCGCGCCTCTCCGTGCAGCGAGCGGCGTGAAAGTGGTGGAAGAAAGCTTTGTAGCAGTCGTAGAGCGGTCCTAGCGCACGTGGACCCCGGGTTACGTACACATATCGGTTTGAAAATAAAAATGATTGAATGAATGGTGCGGACACCGGCTCCCGCCACACCGAATGAATTGATCCCTCTCTGAAAGAGAGTACTCGCTCTTCAAAGGGAAGCAGGCGCTGTTTGGTCGAACTGTCGGCTCATGACACTGAACGTGATGAGCGTGAGAATTTTTTTACGCAATCGATTGTTATTATTATTTTTGAAGTAAAGAGACGGGTATTGTTCTAAGAGTTGCCAATGATATATTTTTTTTTATTTAAACCTATAACACCAAACATTTTAATCTTGCATCCTGGTCCGGCACGGTCAGGTGAGCGGTGCTCGGCAGCGCTGCATCCTGTGTGATGAGATTGCTGCTTCATGCTATTAAATGGCGCGACACTATCCCAGCCGTGCGCACTTCGAGCGGCTTTCACTCCCGACCGACTGTTCTGTCCGAAATGCTCGGACAATAAACGACAGCGACTATATTGCACGCGCCACTCAAAGCAGGCGATTTTTGTTTCGCAGACAGAAATGAATGGTTCCTCATTCTTTTTTGCCCGTCAGTTTACAACTAACATACCTGCTTCGTGAGCGAATCTGAGTGAATGTCAAGAGCAGCAGCTTTTTTTCTCTCTCTTTTTCCCCCCCCATTTTAGTTTTTATTTTCGCGAAATATCAACGGGCAAGGCACCGCTGGTGCTCGCGGCTACACGTCATGGGTATTCCTGTCCGCTCACGGATACTCCAGCGGGCGGGGCGGGGCGGGGCGGGGTCACCCGCCTCAACCCCCGGGGCACCTGCTATCCTTGCGATGAGATGCCAATGTTGGTTTCTTCGTTCTCGCTCGTTTTCGCGATGCCTTCCGGATTGACATCATAAGCTGCAGTACTGGTGCCTGGGGCGTGGCGGGGCGTGGCGGGGCGGGTTATTGAGTATGGAGATGAAGCCCTTGCCCCTCCCCCCCCTCCCCCTCCCGCTCCGGTTGGTCCAGATTGCGCAAGGCTTGCAGTCTACACCGTCCCACCCGGCCCGGCGCGCGCACCGCTTAGCTCGAGTAAGTCGGTTTACTTTTGCCAAATCGCAGCGACAGGCGCTGCAATCCGGCCCGCCCGCGCCCCGTCCCGCGAGTGTATCCTCGTGATTAAATAATTAAATGAGCTGCGAGAAGCCGTAATAGAAGGCGGGGCGGGGCAAACTCTAGAGGTGTGCGGGCTGACGGTTTTTGCGGTTGTTTCTTTTTTTTCAACGACATCATGTTAAAATGAATTTTATCGCGTGATGCGAGGAGATGGAACAATGTTTCGATTTCTTCTCTCGCATCTCTCACCGCCCGCTCCCTCGCTCGTACACCGAGAAAAATCTACGATGATAAAATTTCCACTTGCACCGTTTCAAGTATTCCCCCTTAGTTTGAGCAACCTTGATACCTCCCCCGAGAAAATTCTCTTAAATCAGGCGCACAAGGTTTTAAGGTTTAGGCCTTTACGTGTTTAAATTTTCCCGCTTGTGACGCTGGTCGTGTGTCTGCCCAGGCCATGCTGCCGCCGGCGCTCTGGTGGCTGGAGGAGTCCGGGCCGGCCCGCTGGGAGGGGCTGGACCTGGCGCGCCTGCGCATGGACCAGGCCTACGTGCGCGTGCACAACGAGGCCGACGAGGACCCGCTGTGGCTCTACTCCCTGTCCGAGGACTGCCAGGACGTGAGTATTTTTGTATTGGGACAACTTTTCATTTTTTCTGCCGGGCTTCTCGGTCTTATGCAGCAGTCCCAGCCTGCAGAGCGCCCATTTGTCGGCCGCCACCGACACGAATGTACTGGGCCTTATGGCCACAATCAGTTTTTGATTTTCTAACATTAAAGGAGGGGACTGAGACCTGTCCGAAACTTTGGACGCATTCAAAACGAATTAATAAATTCTGGAAAGAAAATATTTAAAAGTATGGGTGCGCGAAACGTCTGTTTCATATTTTTTAACATATAAAAGAAAAGACTGTGACCATTCAATTTTTTTTAAAATCTAAGTAGCTACAGATACTACAAGCCTGCAAAAAAATGGCTTTATAGGACATCTCCTGATTTAAAAAATAAATAATAATAAATCTTTAAAATAAATTGCAGGGTACCGAGATGGCCGCCACTACCGCAACTTCTGCATAAGACCTATACATCGAGGGCCCCTGAAAACGGGAGTGATGCTGCATGCGCCGATCGCGAGAAGATAATGTGCTTTACTTTGTGGATTTTGCTAAATATTTTTTAAGCAAACTTCTGAACTTCACTTTTGAGGATGACTCCACCGGATTCCTCGTAAATTTCCGTTCGAATGAGCCCACTACATGTCGTGAGGTTTCAAGCCCTACTTTCCTGGCATGTGATACTAATAGCATTATTGTGTCTTTTTCTGGGCTCGAACATGAAGTCCAGGAGCCTGCACTAATAACATTTCACAAATACTGCATAGTTTACGCGAGTCATCCTCTCGTGATCGACATGCATCACTCTTGCGTTTACAGTGGGGTCATAACTGGCGTAATCTGTACAAATGCGCCTGTAATTTATCTGTAATTCCTCATGGTAAATTGAATACTTTAAAAACTTGATCCTACCCCGCAATGACCTCTGCAGTGCCCCTACCGCCGGTGGTCGGAGGTGTCCGGCGAGGGACCTCACGTGCTGACCGTGGACACGGCCAGGACCTCCACCTGGCGCGTCTACACCAACGGGGACAACGCCACCGTATCCGAGGATGACACCAGGTAGGGGGGGGAGTCAGAAGCTTCCACGCGCACGTGAGTTGTGCAGGACACGCTGAGGACAGATTTGTGACAATTTCGTCGCCAAATCGTGCGATAGCGCTGATGGTTTGCGATCCCCATACGATTCATTGCATTTCAGTGCATGATAATTTTGTATCACAAAACCACTGCTGGAAGAAAAAACATGACACATTTATCGCAAATTTTTTGATTACTCTCTGTCACAATATGTGGTGCATAACGCAATTTATTGAGGCTCCTTTTGCGAAAACAAATTATTATATTTATTTTGTAATAATTTTCTCATGCACTTTTTTTTCTTTCTTTTTTGTGTGTTATACGAAATGATCATGCTCTAAAATTCGATGAATCGTTGGAATAGCAAACCACAAGTTATTACAAAGTTTGGTTAAATTTGATCACAAACTTGACTTCAGTGCAGCAGGTACCTATAAGAAAGAGCCGAGATCGCGCCGGTAGTCTCGCGGAGGGCGCCTGCAGGGTAGACTCACCTGACCTTGTCCTGTCTCCCAGGTGGGCGTCCTGCGAGGTGCCGGCCGCCCTGGGCGAGTTCGGCGTGTACGACCTGCACGTCAACGGCAGCGACTGCATGCTGCGCACCGCCCGCCAGCCCGCCAACGTGCTGTTCCGTGAGTAGCCGCTATAGTGGTGTCAGCGAAGCGTCACGGGGAAAATATCGAGGGGGAAACGACACTGAATTTTGGTGTACTCATTTTTGTGAATTATTTTAGTGAATTTTCATGATTTTTTTGTGGGTTTTATTGAATTTTTGTGGGTTTAATTGTGTGGGTTTTATTGAAGTTCTCTGGGTTTTTATTGAATTTTCATGAATTTTTGCTTGACTTTAATCTATATTTTTGATAAAAGTTCTGAATTTTCCTGAGTTTCTCTGCATTCCTCTGAATTTTCCTGAGTTTCTCTGCATTCTTCTGAATTTTCCTGAATTTCTCTGAATTACAAGGTGTACAAAAATATCAGAGTAGTTTTCCCCTCTGTTTTCCCCTCGGTACTCCCCCGATGGCGCATTGATCTGTCACCTTCATCACTGTATCTCGGGACGGGGTCGGCAAGGCGCACCGTGCCCGATGGGTTGCATATCATCTAGGCGCACTGAAGTTGCGCCCTCGCGGCACCACGAGAACTGCGGCGCTACCTGGGTTCCGCCTGCCTGGACAGCGGGGGCCGGTAAATAAATGCAGTGCCCGAAATGCGGCGCACCGGGGAGGGGGAGGGGCCGGGCGACTCGCCCGAACTGGGGCGCGGGCCCCGGGTGCCGCTCACAGCACGATGGGTTGCCTATCCGGTCCAGCGCAGGGGCTTGCCGTTTCGTCGTCGTCGGAGCGATAAAGGAAGTTTTTCTATCACCTGTTAAATCGTAGCAAGCCCCGGGCTCGCTACGAGACGGAGCCGGAGCCGCTGAAGCTCGTGGGTTCTATCCCACGCTGCGGCTGTGCCGCCCTCGCAACTCCGTTTGGCTTTGGTGACATCAGAGCCCAGGGGTCCCTGGGCCAAAATGCTTAAAAAAAAAAAAAAAAAAAAAAAAAAATAAAAAAAAAAAAAAAAAAAAAAAATAAAAAAAAAATAAAAAAAAAAAAAAAACAAAAAAAAAAAAAAAAAAAAAAAAAAAAAATAAAAAAAAAAAAAAGAAAAAAAAAAAAAAAAAAAAAAAAAAAAAAAAAAATAAAAAAAAAAAAAAAAAAAATAAAAAAAAAAAAAAAAAATAAAAAAAAAAAAAAAAAAAAAAATAAAAAAAAAAAAAAAAAAAAAACAAAAAAAAAAAAAATAAAAAATAAAAAAAAAAAAAAAAAAAAAAAAATAAAAACAAAAAAAAAAAATAAACAAAAATAAAATAAAAAAGAAAAAAAAATAAAAAAAAAAAAAAAAAAATAAAAAAAAAAGAAAAAAAAAAAAAAAAAAAAAAAAAAATAAAAAAAATAAAAAAAAAAAAAAAAAAAAAAAAAAATAAAAAAAAAAAAAAAAAAATAAAAAAAAAAAAAGAAAAAAAAAAAAAAATAA